>JAJAQA010000001.1:62568440-63085940 GCA_021464565.1 Rutilus rutilus | reverse complement strand
GTCAGTTGTAGTTCTTGTGTTTCTCTTTCCTTCAGTGATTCTGCTTGTTATCATCAGGTGTCTTCAGTGCTCAATCATCGCTCAATTAATCACTTAATTATCTAATTAACTCTAACACTGCTTCAGTGTTACTTTTAACACCCTGCTGGTGGTTCCCATATAAACACCGAGCGGTGTTAAATTTAACACCGGTGAATTTACTGTGTGTGTGTGTGAGTTAGTGAGAGAGAGAGAGTGTGTGTGTGTGAGTGAGAGAGAGAGAGAGAGAGAGAGAGAGAGAGAGAGAGAGAGTGAGTGTGTGTGTGTGTGTGTGTGTGTGTGTTTGGCAATATCCGAAATCCTTGTCCTTGTTGTGGGGAATTATTATTATTTTTTATTTTTTTTCGGAAAACAGCTTATAAATCAGACTAAGTGATGTTTTTTGAAAATGTAAAAATGCAGAAGTTTTTCTGTGATAGGTAGGGTTATTCTAGGGGGGTAGAATACACAATTTGTAAAGTATAAATATCATTATGTCTATGGAAAGTCCCCATAAAACATGAAAAAATAACATTGCTTGGTCTGTTGAAGGCTTGGTCTTGTTGAAATGAGAGGCCTGTTTGATCAAGTTGAAACCCTTGTCATCCCAGTCTCATTAGCTGGACGGAAAGAAATTTCAGTGCTCTTAGGACACTGAAAACATGGCTCAGAGCAATGGTCACAAGTGACACTTATTGCACACAGTATTGCTGTGTGTTGTGTCCCCAGTCCCCACCAATCTCAAAATCAAACCTACCCCAGATAGCAACATTGTTTCGGCCCGGATCCGGCCCACATCTTGCACTTGTGGAATGCGGATCTGGCCCACATGCGGCGTGGAATGACGGCACTTGGGCGGACCGCTCCTGTTTGCCAGATCTGGGCCACAAGCAGGCCATAGCAATGCCACATGTCAGCCAAGAGCAAAGAAATAAACCAGAACTGGACCTTATCTGAGCCACAAAACCTGTGTATATTAAATATGAAGTCATCTCAGCCTTAATAAGCCTGTTAACAAGCAGAATCACTGAAGGAAAGAAGAGAACAGAAAAAGAGACGAGCAGAAGCACAAGAACTACAACTGACTTCAGACACAGCCTCAGATGAAATCAACTGAAGAGAAAAGAAGACATTAAATCTGTGAAGATCTCAGCAGAGGAGGATTAAACAACTCCACAAACAGCATTACCAGCTTCACTTATTACTAACCAGACTGACTTTATTTCTGTCAGACGTCTACAGAAGTTTTTATTGAGAACTAACAGAGGTTTAACTCTAATGTGTTTCATTTAAAGTCACCATAACAGTGATTCATGTTTCCATTAGTTGGGCTCTTAACTCTTATTATACCTATTATCTTTTTTGGCTGCTATGACAGTGTTCTTGTCAAACACATTTGCAGCAGCAAAGAAAGCTAAAGTGAAATGAGATCAGGTGATGATGGTTACCTGTTGATGGTTTTATATTCATCATGAATCAGCCTGTTTCACTGATGTCTTTGGAATCTAACAATTGTGTTGATCCAGTAATATTGTTACATCACAAACCCTGTGTTACTGCAGCATGAGATCCAGCAATATAATAACAATCAGTTAGAAGACTTTATCAAACATGAGCACGAAAAGTCAGTTTAATATGACACACACAGACATCAACAATCAGCGTATGAATCTCAACAATGGTGACAATCACAAATATTTAGATAAACAGATTAATTCAGAACATCACTGAAAAGCTAATAATTCATAACAAAAACAACAGCAAAAAATAAAAGCAAATATTTAGAATCAAACAAAATTATAGGACAATTCAGCTGCATAATTTATTCATGTTGCAATGCATGCTGGGAGTTTTGTACTATGCTGGTACCCAGCATGCATTGCAGCAAAGTACATTTGATTGTCACCATTGTTGAGATTCATACGCTGATTGTTGATGTCTGTGTGTGTCATATTAAACTGACTTTTTCGTGCTCATGTTTGATAAAGTCTTCTAACTGATTGTTATAATATTGCTGGATCTCATGCTGCAGTAACACAGGGTTTGTGATGTGAAAATATTAATGGCTCAACACAATTTTTAGAGTCCAAAAAATATCAGTGATTAAAGGTTATTTCATGATGATTATTAAAACCATCAACAGGTAACCATTATCACCTGATCTCATTTCACTTTAGCTTTCTTTGCTGCTGCAAATGTGTTTAACTAACACTGTCACAGCAGCCAAAAAAGACGTAAGATAAAATAAGAGTTAAGAGCCCAACTAATGGAAACACTGATCACTGTTATGGTGACTTAAAAAAGAAACACATTACAGTTAAAACTCTGTTAATTCTCAATAAAACTTGTGTAGACGTCTGACAGAAATAAAGTCAGTCTGGTTAGTAATAAGTGAAGCTGGTAATGCTGTTTGTGGAGTTGTTTAATCCTCCTCTGCTGAGATCTTCACAGATTTAATGTCTTCTTTTCTCTTCAGTTGATTTCATCTAAGGCTGTGTCTGAAGTCAGTTGTAGTTCTTGTGTTTCTGCTTGTCTCTTTTTCTGTTCTCTTCTTTCCTTCAGTGATTCTGCTTGTTGACAGGCTTATTAAAGCTGAGATGACTTCATATTTAATATACACAGACTTTGTGGCTCAGATAAGGTCCAGTTCTGGTTTATTTCTTTGCTCTTGGCTGACATGTGGCATTGCTATGGCCTGCTTGTGGCCCAGATCTGGCAAACAGGAGCGGTCCGCCCAAGTGCCGTCATTCCACGCCGCATGTGGGCCAGATCCGCATTCCACAAGTGCCAGATGTGGGCCGGATCCGGGCCGAAACAATGTTGCTATCTGGGACACCCTTGATGAGAAGTATAAACATATACCATTCTGAGATAACATGCCTCTGAAGTTTGACTTTTTTTGCACCATTACAATACTTATAGGCAATTAGTGATCCTATCTTCCGCTCCATGAAACACGTTAATGCTTAGTAGTACACATACAGCATATGGTTATGTAATGTATTTTCATTGTACTAAAATTGAATTTGAAATTCATTTTCTATGGGCATATATGCGGCTGAAACAGGTAACCTAGTGCATCCCAAATTTTTCAACATTAACATTTTAATATAACATTATAGTCATTATGGCCTTTAGAAAAATGTTTTTTTTTGAGGAGGTGGGATAGTGCACTATATAGGCCCCTGTGGTGCGGTGTAAGCTTTTGTCCTTAATTAAAATTTTTTCCTTACATTACTTTTACTTTTATACTTTAAGTAGTTTTGAAACAAGTACTTTTATATTTTTACTTGTGTAAAAAGCTTGAGTTGATACTTCAACTTCTACAGAAGTCATGGAAGCATTACCTAAAGATTAAGATGTCTGATTTTTGCTTAAACTCAGCAAGATTAGACACCCCTAAATTATTACCCTTGCATTCATATTATTATTATTTTTTGCTTTTAAATTTGTTATTCTGTTGACTATACAGTAAGTAACTTTCCAAGTACACGTCAACTTATTCTAACTCTAACCCTACAAATCCACCAATACTCTACTAATGAATTTTCTGTAGGTGCCACATTACTTATAGTCAACAGAATGTTCAAAAGATACCATCAAAATAAAGTGAAACCAAAATGGCAAAAGACAAAAACTAAAAAATCCTGCTCTGCCACTGGTTGATAGTGAGAATGTGTTGCTCACTCACAGTGTATAAATATGACCAAATCCCTGACATCTGTTCAAGAGTGACTCCTCATCCTACAGCAGAAGTATCTCAGACACTTGGCGTTTTATTTCACTTTTGAACATGCTCCTGCACTGGTTAATATGTTTTCTTGTCTCATTGGGTAAGTTAATATTGTTTAATGATGAATACCACTTGTAAAATCCTTATATTTAACACTATAAAAAAAAAAAAAAACATACCGTTGCTTTTTCCGTAACTTACCATAAAAAATATGGTAGCACTTTTTATGGTTTATGGCATAAAATTAAATTTACGGTAAAAAAAAAAATTGGCAGCTGTGGTTAACAGTACTTTACTGTAAAAAATATGGTTTAAATATTTATGTTTTACAGCATTGAACTAAAGTTTATGTAAAAAAAAAAAAACTGGCAGCTGGTTTTAAGCTCTTTACCGTAAAATACAGTAGTAATATTTTATGTTTTACAGTGCTGAGCTAAAGTTTACGGTAAAAAACTGGCAGCTGTGGTTGCCAGTACTTTACCATGAAAAATACTGTAGAAATATTTAAGGTTTAACTTCACTGAAATAAAGTTTACAGTAAAAAAAAAAAATGGCAGCTGGTTGCAAGTACTTTACCGTACAGTGGGAATGTTTAGGTTTTATGGCATTGAATTTCAATTTATGGTACTGTAAAAAAAAAAAAAAATTTGCTAGTTGCCAGCAATTTAACAAAAAAATATTGTTTTACAAACCAATTTGTCACAAAAGTTGTTACTGAGAATTACCAGAGGGATAGATGTTAATGTTTTATTGAAAGTCACCAATGTCACCATTGTGGCGAGCAGTGTTTGCTTTAGTTGGGCTCTTGACCCTTGACTTTATCTAACTTTAGATTTTTTCTTGCTGCTTTAAGCATGTGTTTATAAAACACATTTGTTATGGCAAGAAAATCAGAGAGAAAATATGAATAGGTGATGTTTTTTGTTTATTGATGTTGACATAATGATCATATAGTGACCTGATTCACTGATTTAATAAAGCTTCTTCTCTTTCATTGTATGAGGAACGTATACTACTTTTCATGATTATGAATATAATAGCTCTGTGACCCTACACTATGCGAGCAAGCAGCGACAAATAGATAATCCGAAGAACCTTAATAACAAATAACGTACAAAAATAATTTGCATCTTTAGAATGATTATAGACCAACACAGACATGAAGAATCAGCGTATGAATCTCAACAATGGTGACAATTGACAAAATAATCAGATAAAACTCTGAACATCATAACACAAGCTGCTACAAAGTCACAACAAGAACAACAGCAAAACATAAAAGCTGATAATGATATAATAAAATATTACGGCAATTCAGCATAATTTAATTCATGCTGCAATGCATGATGGGATATATTGATTAGATTTGATTGATGGCCCCCAGCATGCACTACATTTTATCATCACCATTGTTGAGATTCATTTGCTGATTCTTGATGTGTGTGTGTGTGTGTGTGCCTCTTAAAGAGGCAGTTGTTCAAATCTTTATTGTGCACAATGATTTGAAAACTACACTATAGATCTCATGCTGTAGAATCCATAATATAAAATGAGCCTATCAAATAATAAGACTTTATTTGAGATCACTGATTCAGGCCACTACATGATGTTTATGTCATCATCAATACATAGTCAATATCACCAAACTATTTTTTTTGCCATAACCAATGTGTCTTGTAAACACAGATTCAGCAGCTAGAGATAAACTAGTGATAAAAAGTCAAAGGTCACGGACCCAACTAAAGAAAACACTGATCAACATCATGGTAACTTCAAATGAAACAATAAATCATCAACATCTAAACCTCTTCTATTCTCAGTAAGAACTTCTGTAGACGTCTGACAGAAATAAAGTCAGTATGGTTAGTAATAAGTGAAGCTGGTAATGCTGTTTGTGTAGTTGTTTAATCAGATCTTAAGAGGGTTATTGTCTTTTATCTTCAGTTCAAGGCTGTGGCTGAATAAAGTTGTAGTTTGTGTTCTTATTACTCTTTCGAAAGATGATTGAAAGAATGTTTCAGGAACATCACACTAACCTTTAAATAACATTCTAGTAACATTAAGGAAACTGGACATTTTTATGTTCTTGGAATGTTAGAAATCAACGTTCCTAGAATGTTTGCGGAACATTATTACTTTTAAAACACGTTCCTCTAATACAATACAATACAAACTTTATTTCTAAAGCACATTTTAAAACAACCATGTTGACCAAAGTGCTGTACATTGACAAGAAAGAGTAAATAGACAGGATACAACACCAGACAATACAACAACTCTCATGCCGGATTAAAAGCCAAGGAATAGAAATGTGTTTTAAGTCGCGATTTAAAAACCGGAAGGCTGGGGGCCAATCTAACATGAGGAGGCAATTCATTCCACAGTCTCGGGGCTGCGACTGAGAAAGCTCCATCCACTCTGCTCTTTAGCCGTGTTTTAGGGACAACAAAAAGAAACGGGTTTGCAGACCTTAAAGACCTTGAAGGAGCATGAGGCTTCAACAGAACAGTGATATAGACAGGAGCTAGTCCATGAAGGGCTTTAAAAACAAACAACAGAATCTTAAAATCAATCCTAAAATTAACAGGGAGCCAGTGAAGAGAGGCAAGGACAGGGGTGATATGATCACGCTTACAAGTTCCAGTAAGGAGACGAGCGGCAGCATTTTGAATAATCAAGGCATGTTGTGATAAATGCCTGTATAACCCTCTCAAAGTCTGTGAAAGATAAAAAGGGCTTAAGCTTAGTAAGAAGCCTAAGTTGAAAGAAACTGATGGCTTTCACAACAGAATTGATCTGCTTCTCCATTTTAAAATCACAATCCATTTTGACTCCCAGGTTTGTTACAACAGACTTAATTGCAAAATGGCCAGATCTATTTGTGAGAAATCAGAGGTGCCACTGGGTCTAAGAATCAGGAACTCAGTTTTACTCGCATTAAAGTTTAAAAAATGTCAACCAATCTTGTTAGAGAATTACCATCATTTCTTTTGGTGGGCAGGTAGATTTGCAAATCATCTGCATAAAGATGGGAACTGATGTTGTGTCTTTTTAATATTAATCCAAGGGGGAGCAAATAGATTGAGAAACAGAATTGGCCCGATAATCGAACCCTGGGGAACTCCACATTTGAGAGACACAGAAGGTGAAATTGAGCCACCAAAAATCTCTAAAATCTCTGTTTGACAAGTATGACCTAAACCATTCTATAATAATAAGTGCCCTTAATCCCCACGGCATGCTCAAGGCAAGAAATAAGGATACTGTGGTCAACTGGTGTCAAATGCTGCTGTGAGATCTAAAAGCATAAGAATTTTGCACAATCTCCACACTGCAAAAAATGCTTTTCTTACTTAGTATTTTTGTCTGGTTTCCAGTCCAAATATCTAAAAATTCTTAAATCAAGATGATTTTACTAGATAAGTAAAATTAGATAAGATATTATGTCTTGTTTTCCGGGGGAATTAATCAAAATTAAGTGTGTTTTTGCTTAAAACAAGCAAAATTATCTGTCCATGGGGTAAGACAAATAATCTTAATTCAAACAGAAAACAAGATAATTTTTCTTAGCCCATGGACAGATAATTTTGCTTGTTTAAAAACACACTTAATTTTTATTTATTTCCCCAGAAAACAAGAATTTTACTACTTTAGTAAATGCATCTTGATTTAAGATTTTTTTTTGATATTTGGACTGAAAACAAGACAAAAATAGATTAGATTAGATTCAACTTTATTGTCATTACACAAGTACAGGTACAAGGCAACGAAATGCAGTTTAGGTCTAACCAGAAGTGCAATAGCAGCAAGTGCAGGATATACAGTGGTTCATAAGTGCAGAACATGGATATGTACTGAATAAATATAGAGTTGAATACTATTATAAACAAAAATTTACAGATAGATTGTCCTATGAATATAATATACAGATAACTATTACTGTGAACAGAATTTACAGCTAGATATGTACTGAATATAATAATATACAGATGGCTATTACTATAAACAGAATGTTTACAGATAGATATGTACTGAATATAATATACAGATGGCTGTTACTATAAACATAATTTTACAGATAGATATGTACTATGAATATATATACAGATGGCTGTTACTATAAACAGAATGTGAGCATAATATACAGATGGCTATTACTATAAACAGAATTTAACAAATAGATATATGTATAAGTTAGGCTAATGAGCAGTATAACAATGGATTTAAAGTAGTGCAAATAAAGTTTGGACAGAAGCTATCCGAGTGAGTGCAGTGGAAAGTAATTGCATATTACAGTTAAGGTACGATATTGCAATGTATATATAACAGTCGGTACTGTAAATAAATAAACAGTCGGCAGTGCAAATGAGCATATTCCAGTCAAGGTAGTAGTGCAAGATGCATATGTAAACAGTTGTTACTGTAATAACAGTCAGCAGTGCAAATGAACATTATAGTATTGCAAATAACAAAATGGAGGCAGGTGTGAGGAGGGAGAGGAGAGTCAATCAGTATATAAGGGGAGTGGGATCAATGAGGGTTAGAGTTTAATAAAGAGACAGCTCTGGGGAAAAAACTGTTCTTTAGTCTGCTGGTCCTGGTCCGGAGGCACCTGAAACGCCTGCCGGAAGGCAGGAGAGAAAACAGTCTGTGGGCTGGGTGAGAGGAGTCCTTAAGGATGCTGCGAGCTCGATGCAGACAGCGTTTCCTCTGGATGTGCTCGATGGCAGGTAGTGGAGTCCCAGTGATGCGCTGGGCGGTTTTCACCACCCGCTGCAGTGCCTTGCGCTCTGCAACAGAACAGCTCCCATACCACACTGTAGCACAGTTGGTCAGGATGCTTTCTATTGCACAGCGATAGAAGTTCACCAGGATAGTGGAAAAATACTAAGTAAGAAAAGCATTTTTTGCAGTGCAGAGTCAGTTGAGATTAAAAGATCAATAAAAACTCTCAAAAGTGCAGATTCCCAGATAGCAACATTGTTTCGGCCCGGATCCGGCCCACATCTGGCATTTGTGGAATGCGGATCTGGCCCACATGCGGCGTGGAATGACGGCACTTGGGCGGACCGCTCCTGTTTGCCAGATCTGGGCCACAAGCAGGCCATAGCAATGCCACATGTCAGCCAAGAGCAAAGAAATAAACCAGAACTGGACCTTATCTGAGCCACAAAGTCTGTGTATATTAAATATGGAGTCATCTCAGCCTTAAAGGGATACTCCACTTTTTTCGGAAATATGCTCATTTTACATCTCCCCGAGAGTTAAACAGTTGAGTTTTACCGTTTTAGAATCCATTCAGCCGAACTCCGGGTCTGACGGTACCACTTTTAGCATAGCTTAGCACAGATCATTGATTCTGATGAGTCCAGTAGCATTTCTTTCAAAATGACCAAAGAGTTTCAATATTTTTCCTATTTAAAACTTGACTCTTCTGTAGTTAAACCGTGTACTAAGATCGACGGAAAATGAAAAGTTGCGATTTTCTAAGCCTATATGACTAGGAACTACTCTCATTCCGGCGTAATAATCAAGAAACTGTGCGGCTGTACCATGGGTGCAGCAGGCGTAATGATATGACGCAGCGCCTGAAAATAGGTCTAATAGGTTAGACAAACTTAGTCCCGGTCACGTTGGAAGAAGTTACCGAGCTGGGGACTATTTTTAGGCGCTGCGTCATATCATTACGCCTGCTGCACTCATGGTACAGCCGCACAGTTCCTTGATTATTACGCCGGAATGAGAGTAGTTCCTAGCCATATAGGCTTAGAAAATCGCAACTTTTCATTTTCCGTCGATCTTAGTACACGGTTTAACTACAGAAGAGTCAAGTTTTAAATAGGAAAAATATTGAAACTCTTTGGTCATTTTGAAAGAAATGCTACTGGACTCATCAGAATCAATGATCTGTGCTAAGCTATGCTAAAAGTGGTACCGTCAGACCCGGAGTTCGGCTGAATGGATTCTAAAACGGTAAAACTCAACTGTTTAACTCTCGGGGAGTTGTAAAATGAGCTTATTTCCGAAAAAAGTGGAGTATCCCTTTAATAAGCCTGTTAACAAGCAGAATCACTGAAGGAAAGAAGAGAACAGAAAAAGAGACGAGCAGAAACACAAGAACTACAACTGACTTCAGACACAGCCTTAGATGAAATCAACTGAAGAGAAAAGAAGACATTAAATCTGTGAAGATCTCAGCAGAGGAGGATTAAACAACTCCACAAACAGCATTACCAGCTTCACTTATTACTAACCAGACTGACTTTATTTCTGTCAGACGTCTGAAGTTTTTATTGAGAATTAACAGAGTTTTAACTGTAATGTGTTTCTTTTTTAAGTCACCACACTGCAAAAACTCAAAATCTTGCCAAGTATATTTTTCAAATTTCTAGTCAAAATATCTCATCACACTTAATATAAGACAAAATCACCTAAAGACCAAGATTTAAGTGAGATAAAGGAGTTTGTTTTTAGACAGTGCATCTTGAATATCTTGTTAAGTGAAACTGTCTTGAAAATATCTTGTTTTGAGTCATATCTCAGATGAAACAAGCTTTTTTGACATGTCATAAGGTTTTTAAGCTGCTGTGTTATTTGTAAAAGATGAATCGTCTTGTTTCAAGAAATAGACTTGACTTGAATTGAGACAACAAATCTGCTTTATTGAAAACTGCAGGTCAACATGCCCAACTCACAACAACTCACAATGCAGAGTACAGTGTGGTTATTTTTTCTAGTGGAGTTGAGTGACTTCACGTAGTATAACTGCGCAGCGCTTCTGTGTTGCACGTCACACGCATCACACACATGACCAGCGTCGGCCAATAGTGAGCTTACGTGGTGACGTACAACACAGAAGCGCTGCGCAGTTATACTACGTGAAGTCACTCAGGCCCACGGAGAAGAAAATTAATAGTGGAATAAAGTTGTTAGTTTTGTTTGTTTTTTTGCACACAAAAAGTATTCTCGTCGCTTGATAAACATATGGTTGAGCCACTGTAGTCACTTGGACTATTTTAACGATGTCTTTAATAACTTTTCTGGGCCAGCAAGTTTCAATCACTTAGAAGCCTATGGAGGAGTGATCCAGCTCTCAGATTTCATCAAAAATATCTTCATTTGTGTTCCGAAGATGAACGAAAGTCTGACGGGGTTGGAACAACATGAGGGAGAGTAATTACTGACAGAATTTAAATTTTTGGGTGAACTAACCCTTTAATTTGGGGTGCACCACAATGCCGTTATCCTATGATGTTATGTGTGTGTGTTGTTTGCACACTTTAGTGCAGATTCTGCTTAGTTTTAATGTATAAATGTATAATACTGACGTATTTACAGAACTAAAACGTATAACATTTACTTATTGACAGCACAAAAACGTAATTTATTTACGTATTAACAACTTTACCGACGTACAAATTTGTACGTATTCCTATTTAACTTATGCATATTAAAATAGTGGCATTAATGTTTTGACTCTATTGCATTCAGTTGTCTTATCAATTAAATTTTCAGTCGAATATATTAATACAGTTTAACGTTACTCATAAATAATAACATTTCGCTCTGTTCGTGCCTTCTGCTGCAAACTCGTTTCGGAGGATTAGCCTACATGGTGTTAAACAAGAATACACTTTAAAACCTTAAAAATACCTTATTTCATCGTTTAACCATTGTAATAATATATGTAATATATGTAATATTACAATATGTAATATAGACCCATAATACACTAAAACACAACATACACAACATAAATTCAACATAAATTCACAACATACAACATAAAACACAACATAAATTCACAAAAGACATACATTTTATTAGCTTGGTGTAATCCAAATCTTTAGAATCCATGCGTTGTTTGCAAGAAACAGATCCAAATGCAGCCCTTTATCCAGTGATCTTCATCATTTCTCAGCAGCGACCGTAAACGTCAAATCCCGGCATCCCGCGCTCGTGGTGAATTCAAATTCAAAAATTGCGCCCGAAGCGTTACGACATGTTTTACGGCAGTGATATCAAACGCTCATTGGCTCTCGCATGCTTCGTCACAGATTGCGACATGCCGTGTTTAAGTTGGTGTACTACATTTGAAATGGAGAAGCGCGCGCGCCTTCACAGAGCCAAAGCCTGTCTACGTGTGCAAAGCACAGATTTGGTACGTGTATTGGCCCATTGGTCGGATGACCTGACCTTAACTCATATATTTGGCATGTTCTACTATGTTTTCATATTGCAGTTCCATAAATACTGTGAGCCAAAATATTGAGAAAAATGAAGCTGTTTCCTTTTTATGCAGTCCTCTGGGACTTTTTGCTGTTTAAATAATAATAATAAAAAAGGTTAAATGCAAGTCTATTTTTCACTTTTTCTGTCTAGTACACAGCAAAATCCCCAGTGTTAAATTAACACTCCTCAGTGTTTATATGTGTCCACACTACAGGGTGTTAAAAATTAACACTGAAGCAGTGTTGAAGTTAATGAGTTAATTAAGTTAACACTGAAGCAGTGTTGAAGTTAATGAGATAATTAAGTTAACACTGAAGCAGTGTTGAAGTTAATGCGATAATTAAGTGATTAATTAAGTGATGATTGAGCATTAGTGGTGACACCTGATGATAACAAGCAGACTCACTGAAGGAAAGAGAAACAAGAACAGAAAAGAGAAACACAAGAACTACTGACTTCGAGCCATTATTGCACTTATTATTTCACCAGTTTGACTTTATTTCTGTCATACATCTACACACGTTCTTATTTAGATTTAGCAGAAGTTTAGATGGTAATGTTTTATGGAATGTTTCGTTTCATGTCACCATTATGGTGACCAGTGGTTGCTTTAGTTGGGCTCTTGACCCTTTACTTTTTAACATTAGTGTTTCTCTGGCTGTTCCAACTCTGTGCTTATAGAGCATATGTGTTGTGGCAAGAGAAACTATGATTTGGGCTGTGTTTCCTGACAACATCGCAAGCCTAATTTGATTGTATAGACCATTTGTTGCAGTTGGTCTGTAAAAAAGTTAAGTTTAAGATGCTTTTGGAAATTCAGCCCTGGTTATGTTTCAATGATGAAATTACTAGTGACCTGATTCAATAATGTCACCCAGCATTATAAACTGATTATCTAATTATTTTATTAATTTTTAACTACAATACTTACTTCCAGCAATGTTTTAAGGATATGAAAGATTTAAAATCACACACAGACATCAATAATCTACATATGAATCTCAACAATGGTGACAATCAAACAAATGCTTAATGTTGCAATGCATGATGGGAGCCACCAATCAGAATGCATCAATGGCTGACATCATGCATTGCAGCATGAATAAATTATGCAGCTGAATTGTCCTGTAATGTTCATTGTTTTTTCTGTTGGCTTTTATTTTGCTATTGTTTTGTTCTGACTTTAGTAGCTTGTTTTGTGATGTTCAGAGTTGATCTGTTTATCACTAGTTTGTTTATTGTCACCATTGTTGAGATTCATATGCTGATTATTGATGTCTGTGTGTTTAAACACAATAACTTCTTTGCTCAAAGTATTTTCAAAATTTTTCATATTGCTGTTGGATCTCAAACTGTAGAATCTCAGAGCTACAATCATCAATACTAAAACAAGACATCAAGAATATAGTCAAAAATTTAGACTCTGAATTACATCAGTGAATCAGGATACTACATGATAATGTTTTTATCATCAAAACATATTGTGAGCAGGTCATGTTTTCTCTTGCAGTAACAAATGTGCTTTATAAACACAGAGTTGTAGCAACCAGAGAAAAACTAATATTAAAAAATGAAAAGTGTCAAGAGCCCAACTAAAGCAAACACTGACCACCAAAATGGTAACTTGAAAAGAAAATTTCCATAAAACATTACCGTCTAAACTTCTGTTGAATCTCAAGAACTTTTGTCGATGTATGACAGAAATAAAGTGGTAAAACTGGTAATAATAAGTGCAACAATGTGTAATGACTCGAAGTCAGTTGTAGTTTTTGTGTTTCTCTTTTTTCTGTTATTGTTTTTTCTCTTTCCTTCAATGATTCTGCATATTAACATCAGGTGTCACCACTAATGGCCAATCATCACTTAATTAATCACTTAATTATCTCATTAACTTCAACACTGCTTCAGTGTTAACTTAATTATCTCATTAACTTCAACACTGCTTCAGTGTTAACTTAATTATCTCATTAACTTCAACACTGCTTCAGTGTTAATTTTTAACACCCTGTAGTGTGGACACATATAAACACTGAGGAGTGTTAATTTAACACTGGGGATTTTGCTGTGTAGGTAAAATGTCTTGAATCTAGAACAGTATTACTTTTGTTGAGCTTACAATAAGGTAAATACACTTGAGATGATGACAGGATGGTAAATTATGGCTTATTATGGTAAAAGAGCACTGCCTAATACGAGTCAGGAATGCTAACTTCAAGACATTTTGTCTCAAAATGCCAGTTTTCAATCTTATTTTAAGTTGGTGGTGACTTAAATCTAGAACAGTGTAACAATTATAGAACTAAAAATGAGTTAAATACACTTGAAACAAACAGGATGACCAAAAAAAAAAGCTACTCTTGAGGGGAAAATACTATTTTTGAGCATGACAAGCTTATTATGAGACACAAAACATCACAATACTAGTCAAATATAGCTAAAAATGAGTTTTCCCAGCTAATTTCAAGATCACTCATATCTTGTAATCTTAAATATAATGTCTTATTTCAGGAAATCTTACCAAGAGAATTTTGACTTGTTCCATTGGCAGATTTTTTTGCTTATTACAAGCAAAAATATCTTGTATTATTTTTTATTTTTTTTGCTTATTTTTGGAGTGGCCTTTTTTCCAGTGCATAACAGTGATTCATGTTTCCATTAGTTGGGCTCTTAACTCTTATTATCTTTTTTGGCCGCTGTGACAGTGTGTTTGTCAAACACATTTGCAGCAGTAAAGAAAGCTAAAGTGAAACGAGATCAGGTGATAATGCACTGTAAAAAATAAAAAGTTGAGTAAACTTAAAAAAGTGAAGCAACCAGCTGCAAAGCATTTTTGAGTTTACTCAACTTCAGTGGTCGAAGTTCATCCAACTACCAGTCCAACTCAAAGAAACGAGTAAGCACAACTACAGAGGTCCTGAAGTTCAGTAAACTCAAAAAAGCTTTGCAGCTGGTTGCTTCACTTTTTTAAGTTGATTCAATTTTTAACTTTTTTAAGTTGATTCAACTTTTTTACTTTTTTAAGTTGATTCAACTTTTTCAAATATCTCACCCAGATACTTGTATAAGCCTTCACATTAAGAATCCAAATGCAGGGAGTAAACCATACTGTAAATACAACACAATACAAAAGACATTGCTATCATTACAGAACTTATTTATTGACAAATATTCTGCAAAACAACACATTTTCTATTTGCATTAGGTACACATATTTTAAGGTGATGAAGTTCTATTCCACTCTTCAAGATTTATAAAAAAAATAAATAAAAAACACTATGCACAAAATTAGAGTACAAACTGGAATAAATAAATGCTCAACCTTACAATTATCCATATGGATTGCAGCTACTTGGACAATCTTTTGAAGGACTATGCAAAAAAAAAAAAAATCAGCCTTGCGGAGCACTTTAGGTCAAGATAAATAAACGTTTTTTTTCTAAACAAACTAAACAATTTTTTTCTTAACCAGTTACTACTGGTGTATTTTAATGCTTTAGAATAGTTAACATTGGGGCCATAAATCAAGCCAAAGAGGAGAGTAACAACTGTGGCAAAGGTCTTGCACATTATCTGGCCCAAACTGCTCTTATAGTACTACAGAGAGGCACCTTATATTTGGGTTTGAGTGGATAGTGGCAGCATCATCTTCAACGATAGTTAAGGTCCTCATCTTCTCCCCTTGTAAATGTCTTCTGGCTCTGTGTCCTGCAGTAGAAAATAAATCAGCATAAAATTAGGGTCATTTTTTTATTGTATTGAATTATGTTAGACCACAGAGTGTTCCTAAATGTCTGCACATGTAACTTCACTTGAAAAGTAAAGGTGGTCATGTTTTTTAAGCATGTTCAAATTCAGCCATAGAGCTAAAACTGATAAACGGAAAACATTTTCCCACCTCCAAACAATGCCATATCAGCATTGATGTGATTGCCTGTGGCACTCGTCCACAGCAGAATCCACGGCCATTCTGATTAAATGCTTTTTTTAGTTTTAGTTTAGTTATTTTAGGTCACCCAAAATCGTACATGTATTAAGGCACACATTCTGTTCATCACCCAAAACTGGTCATATTGCATCAGTGAAGATTGGTTTAAATCACTAGAGTCACATGGATTACTTTCATGCTGCCTTTTCTTGTTTATATCTCCTATATTCATATTCTTTCATATTATATTAATTTTATTTACTCTGCTATTGCTACATTACTGTTTAACCTTATGATTGTGCAGTGTGCACTGTATTGTTTTAACAGGTTAGATATCAGAGGGAATGTCTCCGGACAGTGTTGTGAAGCAGTAATTTTCCACTGTCTTTGCTTTGGTAAAATAACAACTTGTTGAATTTGTGCTATCAGATGAAGTCAAACTGATCACTGAGAAAGTTTCAACTACAATTATTTAATAAAGTAATTTTTACCATGACTTTGTCTGTTGATGATAAGTTTTGTATATCACACAAAACCTATCTCTTAACAGCATCTGGTAAATAGGTGAAATATATCAGGTGTGAGTGTATATGCTGATGATCTTCTTACCAGGCAAGTCTTCAGGATGTTTCCAGACTTTTCCCTCATAAACAAAGGCAGACCTTTAAGAGTTGTAGACTTTCTTTGAGGAAGCACATTGGAGTTTCTGTGTCTGAAAGACAGAAAAACAAATACGGAACAAGTTATATACAAAGTGAAGCATGGGAATTACCTTGAAAAAGAGATGGCACCATTCATCCTTTAACCAGAGAGATATGATCACATGCAAAATAATTACTTGATGATCAAGTGAGGATCTTCATCTCCACCACTTGCTCTGTACAACTAGATGTGTATTCATTTAACTAAGAGAAAAAGGTGCTCTTCGGATCAGTTTGTGTGATACTGTAATACTCAGCAGAGACCCTAAAAAAAAAAAAAAAAAAAAAAAAAAAAAAATTGTAGAAACAGTAAGTAAATTCAGTTCAACTCACCTGATCTTTTAAAAAATAAAGGCCACTGTTTTAGCACATCCAAGGATCTTGTCACTGTACTGATGTTCTTTAGTCTAAAAAGGACAAATACAACAGAACAAAGATACATAATTTTATTAAACAAAACAACAACAAAAAAATCAGTTACAGTAGGTTAATTTAACACGTAGCAAAAATAATACAGAAAATGAATAATCAAATGTGAAAAAGAATCAATGCATAGGTTTCACTGTATTTACAGCGATTTTGTCTTTTGTTAATTGATTAACATTAAGGATTTAGCCTAATATTTAAGGATACACAATATTTTTATCCTATTCACTTTAAAACATACCGCACACATACTACCCATTCTATTATTTGATATGCAAAGCTAACATATATATTTTTAACATAACACATTAGTTTTGCATAGGCTTCTATTATTAAATTTTTCCTCTAAATTGTATTGTATTTAATTATATTGCACTACTGTAGAATGACTGAGCCTCAACCTAAGCATGTACAAATTGTAACTGAAATTTGTATACATGACAAATAAACTTGAAATTAAACTGAACGGACTGCGGTCACTTTAAGAGCTCATGGATCTAATACTGAAACATCTAGGTTTCACCAAATTGGTTATGTTCACTTAAGACATTGCCGACTGTGTTTACTTGAATACTTTTTTTGTTTTGTTTTTTGTTATTGACATAATTGTATGTGTATGTCATTATTAAATCGCAATACGCCACGAAAGATAGCTGAATTCGCACTCAGATTCTGTCCGAGTCCGAGAGAAGCGGCTTTCTGTCTCTCAATCAGCGCAAGCACCGCATTTAAGTCTTTATTCACGACTTACTGAGCTTAACATTTTTAACATCTTTTAAACACCATGCACGTCCTTGTCCTTCTTTTTCAAGCATGTTTCCTCACTCTAACGTTAGTCTGGGTAACGTTAGCACGTTAAGTAGCAATGTGCTACGTGGATAATCTCTAACAATAGAAACTTATCGTCACCACGAAATATATCTTTTAACATAATACTATATTTTATCAACATATGTGTGCAATTTATAGCCTATTTTCATTCATAAAGCTTAAAGAAAACTTACCGCAATCAGATGAAATCCAGTCCCTTCGATAGCGTGGTTGGAGGAGGAAACCCCAAGTAACGTACAGTGAGACAGACTGCGCATGCGCGATGACGGGAAGTTAAACGTTCGAACTATGAAATCAAAATATTAAGTTTTCTCAACTTAATTTTTTGTGTTCATTGGACAAAATAGTAGTGCACTTGCAGTTAAATAGTTTTTATAAGTAAACTCAACATTGCAGTAAAAAATTTGCCCACTCAACTTAAAATTTTAAACTGAGTTAACAATTTGCAAGTTGGATTTTTTACAGTGTGGTTACCTGTTGATGGTTTTAATAATCATCATGAAATAACCTTTAATCACTGATGTTTCTTGGACTCTAACAATTGTGTTGATCCATTAATATTTTCACATCACAAACCCTGTGTTACTGCAGCACGAGATCCAGCAATATTATAACAATCAGTTAGAAGACTTTATCAAACATGAGCACGAAAAAGTCAGTTTAATATGACACACACAGACATCAACAATCAGCGTATGAATCTCAACAATGGTGAGATTCAAAAAGATTCAAAAGCGGATTTGTAGGACAACACACATGAATATTCATATCACCTACAATTAAAATCCGATCATATTTCGGCATAATTTCAGACAGGAAATCAGAAAAGTCACTGATGAAGTCCTTACTTAGGAGGTCGATATATAACTGCACATAATACCGGCTGAGCTTGACCCAATTCAAACATAATTAGTAACTCTAACATCAAGAAAATTAGAACCAACACTGAATATTTAGAGAACGTTCTTATAACGTTCTTGTTGCCTCACTGCTTTATGAGGCAATGACTTTGTAGGCAGTGTTTGCGCACAAAGGTTCCTCACAAAACTGATTTCTGATAGACTTTGGAGGCAGTGTAATGGTTTAATGATGTACAGCAAAATAGAGTGAGCTTTGGCGAAAACTAAGTGAATATTTGACTACAATAGACATTTCTCGCTAGAAATGACATCATAGGTGGAAAACATTTATCAAAAACGTACATTTACCAGAGGTGTAAAGTCCAGGTTCAGAAAGTAAAAGTCCTCCTCAGTATTTTGTTCCAAGCACCTGGATTCGCTAATTCAGACAGGAGACAGAACTAATTAGTGAAATCAGCTGACTGAGTTCATGGGTGGAATAAACATATGGCAGGACTTCTACTCTTTGGCCCCTGGACTATACACCTCTTTCTGTGTGACAAGTATTCACTGAGTTAAAGTTCATTTTCTGTCACGTTTCAGAATGAACTTCAAACTGAGAGAGACGGCACAACGCACATCATGTTTATTTTCTTTATTTTACGAAAAGCACAACATTTTTTTTTATTATGAGTCTAGACAACTAAAATTAGACATTTATAACACTTGTCTGTATGACAAAAATCGACTGAGTTATTGAGTCTTTCGCACAGATACTGTACAGACATTCTACTGATTCATATGCTGATTCTAGTGTGTCCACAAAAAAAATAAAAAAATAAAAAAAAAATACTACAATGTAGTGATGGTGAAATGAAGATTTGTGAAGCACCGGGGCTTTCCCCCTCGATTGTATGGTAAAATGGTTCATTACTCGAAGCTTTTCAACACGTTGCACATCTTGTGGTCAAAAGGTGGAAAAGCAGCCTTTCTGTCCCAGAAGACCAATCCACTTTTTTTTTCATGTAATAAATCACTTTGCTCTGTAAAACACTAAGCAATTAAATTAATCCTCATAATTCATGTGTTAGTGTTGATGTAGTTATTACGCAATGTATGAACAAACAACTCTATGAATGAATTTATGAAGAAAAAAAAAATTATAAATGGGACCAATTCACTTGTACAGAAACAATTCTTATAAATCTGCTTTGATCAACAAATTGCAGCCTTTGATTGCTATTTTTGAATCTGAATACGAAGCATTCACGTGACTACACAGCAAAAACTCCAGTGTTAAATTAACACTCCTGGGTAGGGCTGTGCGATATATATCGTGAGATTGTTATGCGCATCTCGTCAGTAAAGCCGGTTCCTTGATTAGTAGTAAATCGGCATCACCTGCTTTCAGATGGAGCGGCATTTAGGGCTGAGGAGATAATTAAGTGATTAATTTAGTGATGATTGAGCATTATTGAAGACACCTGATGTTAAAAAGCAGAATCACTGAAGAAGAAAATCACAAATTGTAAGTTACCATTAAGGTGATGGGTGTTTGCTTTAGTTGGGCTCTTGACCCTTATATGTTTACTCTAATACTTACTGTTGTTTGTCTGCTGTTATTGATTTATAACAGTTAAATGAACAACGTAAAATGTTATGTTATGGTGTTGGTTATGTTTTGACATAATCATGCTGTGATCTGAAAAAGGAACCTTATTGAGATAGTTTGGTTTAACTTGTTAGCAGCAGTTTAGTGATTCTTCAGCCTATGATTATCAGTAATTTACTTATAATTCAAAATATTTACTAAACATTGTTCTGATCAAAAGACATTCAAAGAAATTCATTTAAAACACAGACATCAATAATCAGGCTGTGAATCTCAACAATGGTGACAATAATAAAGCATGTTGCAGTGGCTGCCACCAATCACAACTCATTAATGGCTCCCATCATGCATTGCGGTATGAATAAATTATGATCTGAATTGTCTATGTAATTTACTTTTCCTAATTGAATATTCTGCTCGTCACCATTGTTGAGATGCATAGACTGAATCTTGACATCTGTGTGTGCCTAAAAGAACATTTTTTTTTTAACAACTTTTAAGAAATCCTTTATATTATATCAAAAATTCTGGGCATTTATGCAGATTCATTAACCAACAACATAAATCGAAGTCAGAAAGAAGGATTTTAATGAGTTCAGTGATCAAGTTCAAATGATGATTGTCATAATATAACCAACACCATCAGATCACTTTTTTCTTTGTTCAACTGGTGATTATAATTCAGAAACAACAGACAAACAAAATCTAAAGCTAATAATATAAGGGTCAAGAGCCCAACTAAAGCAACCATTGATCGTCATAACGGTAACTTACAATTTGAGATTTTCTCCTTCAGTGATTCTGCTTGTTAACATCTTCAATAATGTGTCTTCAATAATGTTCAATCATCACTAAATTAATCACTTAATTATATCATTAACTTAAACACTCTTGAGTGTGGACTCATATACACTCACAGGAGTGTTAATTTAACACTGGAGTTTTTGCTGCGTACAAAGAGCCGTAGTTAACTGACAAGCTGAGCCATATCGCATTAATTATCGCTGGCGATACGTCCGCGATATTGATGCGATATGGCTCAGCTTGTCAGTTAACTACGGCTCTTTGTAGTAAATGCCGCTCCATCTGAAAGCAGGTGATGGTGATTTACTACTAATCAAGGAACCGGCTTTACTGACGAGATGCGCATAACAATATCACGATATATATCGCCCAGCCCTAGTGTATATGAGTCCACACTCAAGAGTGTAAAGTGTTAAAATATGAGTGTTAAATTAACACTCAAGAGTGTTAAAGTTAATGAGATAATTAAGTGATTAATTGAGTGATGATTGAGCATTATTGAAGACACCTGATGTTAACTAGCAGAATCACTGAAGGAGAAAATCACAAATTGTAAGCCACCGTTATGGCGATCAATGTTTTCTTTAGTTGGGCTCTTGACCCTTATGTGTTTACTTTAAATTTTGTTTGGCTGTTGTATATGAGTTATAATTGCCATGAACAAAGAAAAAAAGTGATCTGATGGTGTTGGTTATATTATGACAATCATCATTTGAACTTGATCACTGAACTCATTAAGATCCTTATTTCTGACTTAGATTTATGTTGTTGATCACAGAATAACTGTGATTCTGCATAATTATCCAGAATTTTAAATCTAATGCAAAGGTTTTCTTAAAAGTTGTTTAAAAAAAATATTTCTTTTAGGCACACACAGACAAAGTTCAGTCTATGCATCTCAACAATGGTGACGAGCAGAATATTCAATTAGGAAAAGTAAATTACATAGACAATTCAGATCATAATTTATTCATACCGCAATGCATGATGGGAGCCATTAATGAGTTGTGATTGGTGGCAACATGCTTTATTATTGTCACCATTGTTGAGATTCACAGGCTGATTATTGATGTCTGTTTTTCTAAATAAATTCATTTGAAAGTCTTTTGATCAGAACAATATTTATTAAATATTTTGGATTATATGAAATATACTGAAAATCATATGCTGTAGAATCACAGAGCTGCTGTAATTAACAAGTTAAGCCAAACTATCTCAATAAGTTTCATGTTTAGGATCACAACATGATTATGTCAAAACATAACCAACACCATCAGATCACATTTTGTCTTTGTTCATCTGACTGTTATAAAATCAATAACAGCAGACAAGCAAAATCTAAAGTAAACATATAAGGGTAAAGAGCCCAACTAAAGAAAACACTGATCACCATAATGGTAACTTACAATTTGTGATTTTCTCCTTCAGTGATTCTGCTTGTTAACATCAGGTGTCTTCAATAATGCTCAATCATCACTAAATTAATCACTTAATTATCTCATTAACTTTAAAGGGTTAGTTCACCCAAAAATTAAAATTCTGTCAGTAATTACTCACCCTCATGTTGTTCCAACCGCGTAAGACCTTCGTTCATCTTCGGAACACAAATTAAGATATTTTTGATGAAATCTGAGCCATGTTTCACTCCTCCATAGGCTTCCAGTGTGACCGAAACTTGCTGGCCCAGAAAAGTTATTAAAGAGATCGTTAATATAGTCCAAGTGACTCCAGTGGCTCAATCTTAAGTATATCAAGCGACGAGAATACTTTTTGTGCGCAAAAACAAACAAAAATAACGACTTTATTCCACTATTCATTTCCTTCTCTCTGGATGTCTAGTTGGTTTGCGTAGTGTTTTTGCGCAGCGCGTCTGTGTTACACGTCACCACGTAGGCTCACTATTGGCCGACGCCGGTCATGTGTGTGTTGCGTGATTACGTATAACACAGACGCGCAGCGCAAAAACACTACGAGGCCCAGAGAGAAGGAAATGAAAAGTGGATTAAAGTAGTTATTTTTGTTTGTTTTTGCGCACAAAAAGTATTCTCGTCGCATGATAAACTTAATGTAGTGCCACTGTAGTTACTTGGACTATTTTAACAATGTTTTAATAACTATTCTGGGCCGGTGAGTTTCGGTCACACTGGAAGCCTATGGAGGAGTCAAAATTCTGTCAGATTTCATCAAAAATATCTTAATTTGTGTTCCGAAGATGAACGAAAGACTTACATGGTTGGAACAACATGAGGGTGAGTAATTACTGACAGAATTTTCATTTTTGGGTGAACTAACCCTTTAACACTCTTGAGTGTTAATTTAACACTCATATTTTAACACTTTACACTCTTGAGTGTGGAGTCATATACACTCCCAGGAGTGTTAATTTAACACTGGAGTTTTTGCAGTGTATGTGTGGAAACGAAGCTTCGGACGTCACAAATCACTTGGTTATGGCAAAACGAATCAAGCTCCGATACACTGCTTCAATGCAAGGGGGTAATCTTTCAGCCGGAAACTGAAGCTTCCCCGGGGGCTGCCATTGATTAGCAGACCCCCACCTGCTGTTAGCATTCCACTGACTCCCATTCATTTTGGTGTCACTTTTAACAGTGAATAACTTCACATCTGAGGCGTTTAAAGACTCCATTTGTTCATTATTCATTTCTAAAGAAACACGAAAATGTATAAAAGGCTCCATTACCTTGTATCTTAAGTTATGGCCCCGTAGAAGCAGTTTTTGTAAAAATAGGCTAACGATTGCGTCATAACCACACAACTCTCTGTCACACAGTAGAGAAATTACCGCATAGACAGGAGGAGAAGCTTGCGGGCAATCGGGGGGACGTGGAGGCCAAATGACAATGTAATTAATCAGAATACTTAGCAAAAGTTGCTCCTGCTCCTAGCTCATGGACACCTCCTACTCACACTCTCCGTCTCTGCAAGGGAATGATTCAGATTTCTCTTGGCACAGCTAGACAGACAGGTTGCTCACGTCACATCTATTGCCCATCGTTAATTAAGTGTCACTAAAGCCAAGTAGGACTCGCTACATTATGTGGTGGAAATCCAACTCTGCCCACAACCAAGTGTGCAGTCTGTCCTAACACCATTCCTGATGAAGCCTGAAGCGCTAGATGAACTGCCTGTACTGCTCTGAGGCATGGGCCCATACCTTGAGCGACTACACTGTAAAAATGAATACGCTATATTTACTCAATAAAATTGTGGCAACAGATTACAAGCAATATTATTAATTAAATTGAACAAATCAGAATTGAGCAATAATTAATCAAATTAATTCCTTAAAAGTTAACCATTTAAAATGAGTAAAATTTACTTTTTTTTTAAACAAAAATATCGGAATAACAGACAGAGGTCAAAGATGAATTAAGAACTCTTTTTTTTTTAATGCCAACATTGAAGACACCTGATGTTAACAAGCAGAATCACTGAAGGAGAAAACCGTAATTAAAGTCACCATTGTGGAGATCAGTGTGTGTTTTAGTTGGGCTCTTGACCTTAAATCATTATCTTTAGATTTTGTTTGGCTGCTGTATATGAGTTATAACAGCCAAATGAACAACGAGATAGACGATATGAACAACGATAGATCCAAGATGGCGGCGTGAGTACATCGCGAGGCTCGCGGTCTCTCCAGATTATGTAATTTAGCAGTATTTTTCTTGCTCATTTCGGGTCTGTTCGTCCAGAACAGTTGTGCCTTAACATCGTACACCCAAGGTGAGCTTTTGGATATTGGTTTGCGAATTTCCGACAGTTTTATGGACAACCTTCGACTCCTTCCTGAGATCGCCAGATCACCCGAGGCTATGCACTCTGCCCGGCCGGGCGGAAGTGCTCGCAGGCGCCGGCGAGATCGTAAACAAAGGCGGGGGAAGCGCGGAGGACTAAGAGCTAAGCTAAAGCTAACACCACACCGGCTCTCTTTACCCAGCATTTTCCTTGCCAATGTACGGTCGCTGTTGAACAAAATGGAGGAGATTCGACTCAACATCACATACAGCAAGAGACTTTTGAACTGTAATGTTCTAATTTTCACGGAAACATGGTTAAACAGCGGAATACCGGACAACGCTATTGAGCTAGCGGGACGCCATACATTCCGGGCGGATAGAACATTAGATGGCTCCGGTAAGACCAGAGGTGGTGGATTGTGCATTTACATTAACAAAGCTTGGTGCACAAACTCTGCTATTGTTGGGAGACATTGTTCAGCTAACCTTGAGTTTCTCATGGTTAAATGTAGACCGTTTTATCTACCGCGGGAGTTCACTTCCACTATTATAACTGCAGCCTATATTCCCCCGGATGCTGATGCCAAGTTTGCTATGAAAGAACTTCACGCAGCCATCAGTAAACAACAGACCGTTCACCCGGAAGCTGCGTTTATTGTTGCGGGTGATTTTAATCATTCAAACTTAAAGTCAGTGCTACCGAAATTTCACCAGCATGTTTCCTGTCACACCAGAGGAAACAAAACCTTAGACCATGTTTACACAAACATGGCTGAAGCTTACGTCGCGACACCCCTCCCCCACTTGGGACAGTCAGATCACCTTTCTTTGTTCCTCACCCCCAAATATGCACCTCTGATCAATCGCGTGAAGCCATCAGTGAAGACCATCAAGGTGTGGCCTGCGGGGGCAGATTTCTCACTCCAGGAAAGGTTTCTACACACAGACTGGAGTATGTTTGCTTCTCAAGCCACCAGTGGCTCTCACACGGACATTGACTGCTACACCTCCTCTGTACTGGATTATATTAATACCACCATTGACAGTGTTACAACCCAGAAGCAGATCACCACATACCCAAATCAGAAGCCATGGATGAACAGGGAAGTGCGACTCCTATTGAAGACACGCAATACTGCCTTCAGATCAGGAGATGCACAAGCCTATAGCACATCCAGAGCAAATCTGAAAAGGGGCATCAAAGAGGCCAAGCACTGCTACAAGCTTAAGATAGAGGGACACTTTTCCAACGCTGACCCTCGGCGCATGTGGCAGGGCATTCAGGCCATCAGTGACTACAAACCCTCTCACTCCACCCCCGCAGCCACTGATGTCAACTTCCTGAACGAGCTAAATGACTTTTATGCTCGCTTTGAAAGAGACAACAGAGAAACTGCCACCAAGCTCAAATCCTCAGCTGACCACCCACCGATCACACTCTCCTCCACAGATGTCTGCAATGCACTGAGCAGGATCAGCGCGCACAAGGCTGCTGGACCAGACAACATCCCTGGACGCGTACTCAGGGCATGTGCGGAGCAGCTCGCTGGGGTTTTTACAGACATTTTCAACCTGTCTCTTGCCCAAGCAGCTGTACCAACATGCTTTAAATGCACTTCCATTGTGCCAGTGCCAAAACACTCCAGCCCGAAGTGCCTTAATGACTACCGCCCTGTAGCACTCACACCCATCGTAATGAAGTGCTTTGAGCGGCTGGTCCTGGCACACCTAAAAGACTCTCTACCATCCACATTGGACTCACACCAGTTTGCCTACCGTAGCAATAGGAGCACAGAGGATGCAGTCTCCATGGCACTGCACTCTGTGCTCACACATCTGGACAATAAGAACACTTATGCACGCATGCTGTTTGTTGACTTCAGCTCAGCATTCAACACTGTCATCCCAACTAAGTTAATAGCCAAACTTGGAGACCTGGGCTTCAACACCTCCATGTGCAACTGGATTTTGGACTTCTTGACCAACAGACCCCAGAATGTTCGATCAGGCTCCAACTGCTCCACATCCATCACACTCAACACTGGTGTACCACAGGGCTGTGTGCTAAGCCCGTTCCTCTACTCCCTCTTCACCTCCGACTGCAAGCCTGTGTACGGATCTAATTCCATCGTCAAGTTTGCGGACGACACTACGGTGATTGGTCTCATCAGCAACAACGATGAGACTGCCTATAGGGAGGAGATCAAGCACCTGGCCACATGGTGCACCGAAAATAACCAGCTCCTCAACACCACCAAAACGAAGGAGCTCATCGTGGACTTCAGGAAAGTGTCAAGAGGCACACACGACACCATCCACATCAATGGAATGGCTGTTGAGCGTGTCTCCAGTTTCAAGTTCCTGGGGATCCACATCTCGGCGGACATGACCTGGACAACCAACACCTCCAGCCTGGTCAAGAAGGCTCACCAGCGCCTTTTCTTCCTGAGGACACTGAGGAAGAATCAGCTTTCCTCCACTATCCTGGTGAACTTCTATCGCTGTGCAATAGAAAGCATCCTGACCAACTGTGCTACAGTGTGGTATGGGAGCTGTTCTGTTGCAG
The DNA here is from genome assembly GCA_021464565.1 of Rutilus rutilus. Lineage (NCBI taxonomy): Eukaryota > Metazoa > Chordata > Actinopteri > Cypriniformes > Leuciscidae > Rutilus > Rutilus rutilus. Next base: position 63,058,495 of record JAJAQA010000001.1, on the reverse strand, counting down.
AGCGCAAGGCACTGCAGCGGGTGGTGAAAACCGCCCAGCGCATCACTGGGACTCCACTACCTGCCATCGAGCACATCCAGAGGAAACGCTGTCTGCATCGAGCTCGCAGCATCCTTAAGGACTCCTCTCACCCAGCCCACAGACTGTTTTCTCTCCTGCCCTCCGGCAGGCGTTTCAGGTGCCTCCGGACCAGGACCAGCAGACTAAAGAACAGTTTTTTCCCCAGAGCTGTCTCTTTATTAAACTCTAACCCTCATTGATCCCACTCCCCTCATATACTGATTGACTCTCCTCTCCCCTCATATACTGATTGACTCTCCTCTCCCTCCTCACACCTGCCTCCATTTTGTTATTTGCAATACTATAATGTTCATTTGCACTGCTGACTGTTATTACAGTAACAACTGTTTACATATGCATCTTGCACTACTACCTTGACTGGAATATGCTCATTTGCACTGCCGACTGTTTATTTACAGTACCGACTGTTTATATATACATTGCAATATCGTACCTTAACTGTAATATGCAATTACTTTCCACTGCACTTTCACTCGGATAGCTTCTGTCCAAACTTTATTTGCACTACTTTAAATCCATTGTTATACTGCTCATTAGCCTAACTTATACATATATCTATTTGTTAAATTCTGTTTATAGTAATAGCCATCTGTATATTATGCTCACATTCTGTTTATAGTAACAGCCATCTGTATATATATTCATAGTACATATCTATCTGTAAAATTCTGTTTATAGTAACAGCCATCTGTATATTATATTCAGTACATATCTATCTGTAAACATTCTGTTTATAGTAATAGCCATCTGTATATTATTATATTCAGTACATATCTAGCTGTAAACTCTGTTCACAGTAATAGTTATCTGTATATTATATTCATAGGACAATCTATTTTTGTAAATAATAGTTTAGATAAAATAATCTAAATTTTTGTTTATAATAGTATTCAACTCTATATTTATTCAGTACATATCCATGTTCTGCACTTATGGAACCACTGTATATCCTGCACTTGCTGCTATTGCACTTCTGGTTAGACCTAAACTGCATTTCGTTGCCTTGTACCTGTACTTGTGTAATGACAATAAAGTTGAATCTAATCTAATCTAATCTAATCTAACGAGAAAAGGTGATCTGATGGTGTTGGTTGTGTTTTAACATAATCATTATTCCACAATCATTTGACCTGATTCTCTGAACTCATATAGTTAAAAATATTATACTGTACAGGGACAGAGCTGCTATAATTAATTATCTAATATATCTAATATATATATAAAAAAATTGATTTCATTTTTTAAATACACAGACATCAAGAATCAGCCTGTGAATCTCAACAATGGTGACATTTATGAAGCATGTTGCAGTGCATTCTGGGTTCCACCAATCAAAACTCATTAATGGCTCCCATCATGCATTGCTGCATGAATATATAATGAGCTTATGATCAGAGGTGATCTGTTTGTCACCATTGCTGAGATTCATACGCTAAATCTTGATGCCTGTGTGTACCTACATAAAAGAAAAGCGTTTTATTTTTTTTTTTTTGATCATTTGGATTTCATTGAAAAGGCTAAACATATTATGCTGTACAAGGACAGTGCTGCTATAATTAATAAAATAAACACAACTCAGACATTGGGCTCCGTATGAGTTCAGGAATTCAGGTGAAATAATGATTGTTAAAACACAATCAACACCATCAGATCACCTTTTCTCTTTGTTCATCTGGCTGTTATAACTCAGGTACAGCAGCCAAACAAAATCTAAAGTTAATGTTTTAAGGTCAAGAGCCCAACTAAAACAAACACTGATCACCATAACGGTGACTGACAATTACGGTTTTCTCCTTCAGTGATTCTGCTTGTTAACATCAGGTGTCTTCAATGTTGGCAATAACAAATAAAGAGTTCTTAATTCATCTTTGACCTCTGTCTGTTATTTCGATATTTTTATTTTTTTAAATGTAAATTTTACTCATTTTAAATGGTTACCTTTTAAGGAATTAATTTGATTAATTATTACTCAATTCTAATTTGTTCAATTTAATTAATAATATTGCTTGTAATCTGTTGCCACAATTTTATTGAGTAAATATAGCGTATTCATTTTTACAGTGTATGTTGCGTTTACCCGAATAGTAATGAATTGGGCGTAAACTGCCCCCATAATCGTGCATTAGACATGCAGTCATGAAGCCTAAGTGTTCATGGACATAAAGCACAAAGGGTCTATCAGATTGGGCAATTCCTAATGCTGGTGCTTGACATAGTGCTCTCTTCAAATCATTGAACGCTTTGAGGCGAACTTCTTCCATACAAGCAATATCTGAATCTTTACCATGGCCTTTCAACAAGTCATAGAGAGGCTGAGCAATCGAGGCATATTCTTCAATCCACGGTCTACAGTAACCTGCTGTTCCTAAAAATGAGCGTAGTGTTTTAATGGTAGTAGGCGGAGGTATGGCTTTGACTGAAGCCGCTCGATCCTGTGTAATGGATATATTTCCTGCACCAATTGTTTGACCCAGAAATGTGACTTGCTTTTTAGCAATTTGAGCTTTGTGAAAGCTGCATTTGTGTCCTCTTTTATGCAAATAGTCCAACAATGCTGCCAATTCAGTTTGATGTACCTCGTGATCTGTTGAGGCAATCAAAATATCATCGACATATTGGATCATAGTGGACTGTTTTACCGGACATTCTAGGTCACACAAATCACGTCTGACAGCCTGATGGTATATGGTTGGGAAGTTTTGAAATCCCTGTGGCAATCGTGTCCACTGGTATTGTTCATAGTCAACTGTGAAAGCTAACCATGGCTGGCTGTCAGAGTGCAACGGTACAGAAAAGAATCCATTAGACATATCAATTACTGAAAAAAAATCTTACAATCTAATGGTAAGCCATTACAAATTGTAGATGGATCTGCCACTAGCGGGGTGATTTTATCAATATGTTTATTGGCTACTCTGTAGTCTATTGTAAGTCTCCATGTAGCATTGGACTTCTTGATGGGCCATACGGGTGAATTACATGGACTGTTGGTTTTAACTAACACTCCTTGCGTCAGCAACTTTTCTACAATAGGTTTGATCCCCTGTATAGCTTACTTATTGATCAGATATTATTTGGTGACCGGAGGTGGAGTTCCTGTCAATTTGACTGGTTCTACACCTGTCAACAAACCACAATCATCCTTGTCTTTAGCCCAAATTGGATGATTCTGTAAGAAAGCATACTCTGGAGGGGTTGCATTATTTGTAGAAATCTGTGCTGAGGAAATTTTTATGCTAGAAGATTCTGGGGACATGTCTAAAGTTAGATGTATTTGTCTCAGAAGATCCATGCCTAAAATTGCACCTGTATTTAATGGACAGAGCCGGACAGTAACGGAGTACATTTACTTGAGTACAGTACTTAAGTACAATTTTGAGGGATCTGTACTTTACTCGAGTATCATTTTTGGGGAGTACTCATGACTTTACTCAAGTACATTTGAGAGGTAAAAATTGTACTCTTTACTCCCCTACATTTCTATCCATAACCGTGAGTACCCGTTACTTCTTCAAAAAAAAAAAAATACAAAAATATTTATGTTGTTTCCCTCTCAAACATGATTGGATTGTGCAGGCGCCACTGATTGGGACAGCCTATCAGCAATCACCTTCAGCTTTCCGCCAAAGTCAACTCCATGGTCAGATTTAGATAAGAGACGAAACCATGGACGAAACAATGGATGAAGACGCAGCAGGTCCATCCCGGGAATGTGCCAACCCGTGGACCCACCTCGCCAGACTATTTCAATTTTCTGAACAAGTTAATGATAGTTTTCGCTTCAAGTGTTTGCTGTGTTTACCAATGTAAGCACTGTGGCAGTAGTAATGCAATATTTAGAAAATGTACTCTTGTACTCTTGATACTCAAGTACTTTTAAAAACAAGTACTTCAGTACTTTTACTTGAGTAGACATCTGACTGTAGTACTTTTACTCAAGTAATGAAGCTGTGTACTCTGTCCGCCTCTGTTAATGGAGCACATAGCAATTTCGTAGTCAGAGTTTTCAGGCCTGATTGTACCTCTATGGGCGGGGTTTCATACAAATCAGAATCTTCACCTATTACGCCAGTTAAACAAAGTTTAGTTTTCTTCTATGGGAGTTTTAAACCTTTAGCCACATTTTGTAGGAATTACTGTAATTTCTGCACCTGTATCAAGCAAAAAGTCAATCTCTTTCTCTTTTATGCTACCTTTCACAAAAATTATTTTGTCATTGTGATGGATTACCTGTTACTCACAGCCCCAACAATTAGTTTTTTTTTTCTTGTCTTGTTTTGCTCTTGGAAGAGCCTGAACGAGCTGTCCTAAAGTTTCAGTGGACATTGGCGGAACTACGTCAGGGTTGTAGGCAGGCTGAGAAGGAGCAGAATTATGCATAGCATTTCTTTTTATATCTTGCAACTTCTTCCTACACTCTTTCTCCCAATGTCCTAATTTTCCACAGCAGTGGCATTTGCCTTCTTTTTTAGACCACCTGTTTTCTTGTTTTGCTGTGCTAAATGTAGCTGCTGCTGCTACTCCCACTTTGGCTTTAACATCAGCATCTCTTTCCCATGTAGCCAAACTGTCTAAGTTACTTCTGAGAGTTCTGGTAGACCAAGTTAGATCTAGGAATGGCAAAGCTCTTCTGTATTCGGCTACAAGGCCACCTGACCAGATACAAACTAGGGGTCCTTTGTCATCTAACACACTTTCAGGGTCATCAACGATTCCACTGTAAGTTACAGCTGACTGACAAAACCTCTCTATATCACTTACAGTTTCTTCTTTCTTTTGTACACAGCTAGTAATTCTAGACCAATCTATTTTGGGTCCTAATATATTCTTAAGGATTTTCAAAACACCTTCTCTCATATCGCTTCTACTGGCATGTTGTAGTTTAGAAGTAACGGCAGACTCAAAACTGTTGAATTCAGATTCATTTAGAATTTGTGATATCAGCTGTGTAACTTCTGCCAACGACATGTCATAGAGACGCATTTTACTGATCAATGCTCTTCTAAATTCAGAAAAAATTGTGCGTGCTGAGGGTAAGCTCTGGGATAGTCTCTCTATATCTTTAGGTCCTAGCACTTTGGCAACAGTTTGTATTTGGACAATAGAAGAATTGGGAGGAACACTTTCAGTTCCCTCAATTCCCTGAGACCTTCTCCTAGCACCACATACCTTTACTGAGTCTACAGGCTCATCAGTTACTGATTGGATGGCTACATCTGTTTCAAAGAAAGCTTGTAAATCAGGGTAAATGTTATCCGGCTGACTAACTTCTTCTACATCAGTTTTTCCTATAGCTTTGTTGCGGTTCATTTTCTTGGTCAAAGAGGAAACTCTAGCACGGAGCTCTTTGATCTCTTTCTCTAGTTCTGAGTTATGCTGAGACTGTTCTGTAGCTTTTGCTAAAAGAAACTCTCTGTGGCAGCAGATAATGCCCTTCACATTGTTTTTGCGGATACTTACTCCAAGCACCTTTTTACACTCGTCTACTGACCAAGTTTTGTCTGGATGAATTTCATATTTCTGAGTTAGTTCCTGTCTAACATTTTCAGTGACTATTAGGTTCATTTGTTCTCCTAACAGTGTTTTGAATTCACTATCTGACCACAATGGAGTAGCAAGTCCACCTTTTTCAGTCGTGGGGATTAGTCTAGCACTTTTCCTAAACATTTTGTGAATTTCTTTGTTACCACACAAATGAACACTAAACTTATCTGATCAACAGAGGGTACACTTGGTAACACCGCTTAGCTATTGTTAACCTTCCAAATTACCAACTTCACACTTAACTTCCCTGCCTACAAGAACAGAGGACAAACCTAAATATTAGCACGTTCTCACATCTGTCATACTGAGTTACATCCTGGTCACAAACCTCCCCGTCCACACTCAAGCCGGCTGTTTCAGTGTACAAGCAGGCAGTCAAGGTATTTGACAGAAAACCTACACTGTTAACCCTTGCTGTAAAAAAAGGCCAAATTCTGACAATATCATACCATTTTCCATTAAAACGGTAATATACCGTAGAAAACAAAACCAGCATACAGGAATATACTGTGAATTAATATCGCTCAAAGTCACACTCAGAGGCTGTTTTCACAATCACACCCTATACCCTCATTCACTATTCCATACATTAATTCACTAATATAGTCCACTTGAATGAAAAGAAGTGATTGAATTGAGACACTGATGAACACCTGATAAGCAGAATCACTGAAGGACAGAGAGACAAGAACTGAAAAAAAAGAGAAACACTAGAACTACAACTGACTTCCAGCCACAACCAGTTAAACCAGTTTACAAACCGTAAAAAAATCATACATGTACAAAAGTTCTTGTTAAGAATATAATAATAAAGTTTGTTGTCACCATAATGGAGATCAGTATTTGCTTTAGTTGGTCTATTGTCCCTTGACTTCTTACCATTCATCTCTCTCTGGTTGCTATAACAGTGAGTTTATAAAGCACATTTTTTTATGGCAAGAAATAGCCAAGAGGAAATTGTTCAGATGTTTTTGGCTTTTTTTGATGATGTCACAATCATCCTGGACATGTCTGATTCTCTGATCACTCCTGTATATATTATTTAAATTTATGGGTATTTCATATTTAGCATATATCTGTGAATCTACAACATGAAATCAATATTTCTGTATATTCTATCTCTACTACTGAAAAGTATCGTAATCATAGTGCAATCAAATTAATTAACTCCTGCTTAACTCAGACACACACAGACATCAACAATCAGCACATGAATCTCAACAATGGTGACAATCAAAAGTTTCATGTCGCAATGCATGCTGGGTTCCAGGACAATATAAAACTCCCAGCATGCACTTCTGCATGAATAAAAAAATATATATATATATATATATATTGCCACCATTGTTGAGATTCATGTGATAAATTGTGATATCTCTGTGTTTCTACAAGACAGTGTAGCTCTGTTTTTTGGTTTATGCATTATTCCCTTGTTTCATTTTACATGAAACAAGGGAAATTCTCCAACATCTGCTGTGAGACTTCAGTGTAAACGCCCACTGCTGTGATTGGCTGACATGCTTGCATATTAAATATTTAGCATTACATGTGGAACTCTCTCGAAAACTTTTACTATTACAGCTGTTATACGTTTTTACTATCACAGCTATCGGGATTAACGAATCGTGAGAAATTTGTAAAGTATTTAGATCTATTCCCATCACATAAAAAAAATATCTTATCATTGCAACGCAGTTTCTGCACTCTCACTAATGATTTCACCAATGCAAACATGAGGTAAGTACAGTAAGAGCTTCGTTGTGCAGCGTAACAGCGTGATTGATTTCATAACGAGTTTTGGCAAGTGTCCAGATAAACTTGCACTGTGTGATTGACAGCTTGGGCAAAACCATCAACAGGAAACCATCATCACCTGATCTCCTTTCACTTTAGCTTTCTTTGCTTCTGCAAATGTGTTTGACAAACACTCTGTCACAGCAACCAAAAAAAGACAAAAGGTATAATAAGAGTTAAGAGCCCAACTAATGGAAACACTAATCACTGTTGGTACTGAGACAATAACTGATTATATAATTTTTTGTGTGGACAATGTACTTACTAAAAAGAATGTTATTATATATCCAAACAACAAACCTTACATAACTAAAGAAATTAAGAATTGCATTAACAGTAAAAAGGCTGTTTTTAAAAAACATGATCTTGCTGGGTTGAAAATAGTACAAAAAGAGCTTAATCATCGGCTAAAAGAAGCAAGGGGACAACAGAAAGATCTTAGTGAGCATCAGTTTTCCACTTCAAATTCAAAGAAAATGTGGAATCCAAAACAATCTTACGTTAAATTATACATTTATCTCTGTAAAGCTGCTTTGAGACAATCTACATTGTTAAAAGCGCTATATAAATGAAAATGACTTGACTTGACTTGACTTGGAATACAATGAAGGCTGTTACTAATATGGAATCAAATAGACCACTTATAAGTACAAGGGACGATTTATAGAAAGCTAACGAACTTAATTTTTATTTGCGGTTTCAAACTCATGATTTCTCTGATAAATGCAGATCTGTTATAGGTTCTCTGACGGATGATATGGGCACTAGATTACAGGTAGATAGTTCTAAGGTGCAATTACTGTTTCATCAGTTATGCACAAAGCAATCTAAGGGACCTGATGGGATCTCTTCACAGCTTTTGAAAACCTGTGCTGCAGAGCTTACTCCAGTGTGGCGTACACTCTTTCAGCGTTCATTGGATTCACATATAGTTCCTGTGCTCTGGAAAAATGCTGTGTTCATTCCATTTCCAAAAAAGCCACATCCATCCGAGAATAATGATTTTAGACCTGTAGCATTGACGTCAATAATAATGAAAGTCTTTGAGAAGTACATTGTGTCCTTATTGAAAAGTGAAGTAATGTCAAAACTCGATCCATGGCAGTTTGCGTACACAGCAAAACTCCAGTGTTAAATTAACACTCCTGGGAGTGTACACTGTAAAAATGAATACGCTATATTTACTCAATAAAATTGTGGCAACAGATTACAAGCAATATTATTAATTAAATTGAACAAATTAGAATTGAGTAATAATTAATCAAATTAATTCCTTAAAAGGTAACCATTTAAAATGAGTAAAATTTACATTTAAAAAAATAAAAATATCGAAATAACAGACAGAGGTCAAAGATGAATTAAGAACTCTTTATTTTTTATTGCCAACATTGAAGACACCTGATGTTAACAAGCAGAATCACTGAAGGAGAAAACCGTAATTGTAAGTCACCGTTATGGTGATCAGTGTTTGTTTTAGTTGGGCTCTTGACCTTAAAACATTAACTTTAGATTTTGTTTGGCTGCTGTACCTGAGTTATAACAGCCAGATGAACAAAGAGAAAAGGTGATCTGATGGTGTTGATTGTGTTTTAACAATCATTATTTCACCTGAATTGCTGAACTCATACGGAGCCCAATGTCTGAGTTGTGTTTATTTTATTAATTATAGCAGCACTGTCCTTGTACAGCATAATATGTTTAGCCTTTTCAATGAAATCCAAATGATCAAAAAAAAAAAAAAACTTTTTTTTATGTAGGTACACACAGGCATCAAGATTTAGCGTATGAATCTCAGCAATGGTGACAAACAGATCACCTCTGATCATAAGCTCATTATATATTCATGCAGCAATGCATGATGGGAGCCATTAATGAGTTTTGATTGGTGGAACCCGGAATGCACTGCAACATGCTTCATAAATGTCACCATTGTTGAGATTCACAGGCTGATTCTTGATGTCTGTGTATTTAAAAAATGAAATAAATTTTTTTATATATATATTAGATATATTAGATAATTAATTATAGCAGCTCTGTCCCTGTACAGTATAATATTTTTAACTATATGAGTTCAGAGAATCAGGTCAAATGATTGTGGAATAATGATTATGTTAAAACACAACCAACACCATCAGATCACCTTTTCTCGTTGTTCATTTGGCTGTTATAACTCATATACAGCAGCCAAACAAAATCTAAAGATAATGATTTAAGGTCAAGAGCCCAACTAAAACACACACTGATCTCCACAATGGTGACTTTAATTACGGTTTTCTTCTTCAGTGATTCTGCTTGTTAACATCAGGTGTCTTCAATGTTGGCATTAAAAAAAAAAGAGTTCTTAATTCATCTTTGACCTCTGTCTGTTATTTCGATATTTTTGTTTAAAAAAAAAAGTAAATTTTACTCATTTTAAATGGTTAACTTTTAAGGAATTAATTTGATTAATTATTGCTCAATTCTGATTTGTTCAATTTAATTAATAATATTGCTTGTAATCTGTTGCCACAATTTTATTGAGTAAATATAGCGTATTCATTTTTACAGTGTATATGAGTCCACACTCAAGAGTGTAAAGTGTTAAAATATGAGTGTTAAATTAACACTCAAGAGTGTTAAAGTTAATGAGATAATTAAGTGATTAATTGAGTGATGATTGATCATTATTGAAGACACCTGATGTTAACTAGCAGAATCACTGAAGGAGAAAATCACAAATTGTAAGCCACCGTTATGGCGATCAATGTTTTCTTTAGTTGGGCTCTTGACCCTTATGTGTTTACTTTAAATTTTGTTTGGCTGTTGTATATGAGTTATAATTGCCATGAACAAAGGAAAAAAGTGATCTGATGTTGTTGGTTATATTATGTCAATCATCATTTGAACTTGATCACTGAACTCATTAAGATCCTTATTTCTGACTTAGATTTATGTTGTTGATCACAGAATAACTGTGATTCTGCATAAATATCCAGAATTTTAGATCTAATACAAAGGTTTTCTTAAAAGTTGTTTAAAAAAAAATCTTTCTTTTAGGCACACACAGACGTCAAAGTTCAGTCTATGCATCTCAACAATGGTGACGAGCAGAATATTCAATTAGGAAAAGTAAATTACATAGACAATTCAGATCATAATTTATTCATACCGCAATGCATGATGGGAGCCATTAATGAGTTGTGATTGGTGGCAACATGCTTTATTATTGTCACCATTGTTGAGATTCACAGGCTGATTATTGATGTCTGTGTTTCTAAATAAATTCATTTGAAAGTCTTTTGATCAGAACAATATTTATTAAATATTTTGGATTATATGAAATATACTGAAAATCATATGCTGTAGAATCACAGAGCTGCTGTAATTAACCAGTTAAGCCAAACTATCTCAATAAGTTTCGTGTTTAGGATCACAACATGATTATGTCAAAACATAACCAACACCATCAGATCACATTTTGTCTTTGTTCATCTGACTGTTATAAAATCAATAACAGCAGACAAGCAAAATCTAAAGTAAACATATAAGTGTCAAGAGCCCAACTAAAGCAAACACTGATCACCATAATGGTAACTTACAATTTGTGATTTTCTCCTTCAGTGATTCTGCTTGTTAACATCAGGTGTCTTCAAAAATGCTCAATCATCACTAAATTAATCACTTAATTATCTCATTACCTTTAACACTCTTGAGTGTTAATTTAACACTCATATTTTAACACTTTACACTCTTGAGTGTGGACTCATATACACTCCCAGGAGTGTTAATTTAACACTGGAGTTTTTGCTGTGTACAGACAGGGTAGGAGTACGGATAATGCAGTAGGAAGTATCACCCATCTAGTATGAAGATCATGGGCAGAACAGAACCTTTTTATCTCCATACCCTATATGAAAAAATCTACATTGAGGGAGGCAAATAAGATTATGCATGATACAACACGTGCCCTGTACTCTGAGTTCGTAATGCTGCCATCTGGGAGAAGATTAAGAATGCCTAGCTGTACCGGTTTAAGAACTCATTCATTCCTTCAGCTGTTAAGTTATTAAATAATATAAAGTAGAATTAATTATTTTAAGTGTGGTATTTGTGTAATTTTTTTTTTTTTTTTTTTTGCCGTGAGTGGCGTGATGCCAATTACTTTCCAGTGTATACAGTAGCGGGAGGCGTGAGGCCAATTACTTGATTGTAAATGTGTATTTTTCTTCTCTGTTATTATGTAATGTGTCTGTTTTATATGTTTGGCGATGCAGTGGCTGTATTTGTGAGCCCAAAACAAATTTCCCATTGGGACAATAAAGTATACCTAACCCTAACTCGTTTGCATTTAAAGGGATACACTCTAAAGCGGCATGTTTTTCTCAGCCCCAAAAAATGACCATTTAAACTAAAAATGAAGATAAAAATGATCTGTTGGGTATTTTGAGCTAAAACTTAACATTCATACTCTGGGGACATCAGAGACTTATTTTACATCTTTTGAAAAGGGGCATAATAGGTGCCTTTTACTCACAACGCCTCTGCACTTCGATTTGTTTCAACATTGTGACAAAAGAGCTGTCATTCAATAAATGGGAAAACAAAGTAACTTGCGTCACTTATTTGAAAAAGTAACTCCGATTTGTTGCTGTGAATTTTAAAAGTAATGCATTACTTGACTTGTCACTTGAAAAAGTAATCTGATTGCGTAACTCAATCTACTTGTAGTTACCCCAATACTGCCCTCCTCTAATTTATTTATTTTTTCTCTTTGCAGCATTTACAGCATCAGACACAGACACCCCATTCCTCCCGCTTGAGACATCTTCCTCAGATTCCTTTACAGGTAAGAACACAACACTTGAAATACAAAAATGACACTTAGCGTTTGCAGTATTGTACAAAACTGAATAAAAACAGTAATATACGGGACATACTATTGCCAGTTCTTTATCATATAAACCTTTAAATAAAAGGTTTACTTTACTTTATTTCGCTCTTAGATCTACACAGTGGTGGACAGTAACGAAGTAAATGTAATTCGTTACTGTACTTAAGTAGTTTTTTTACGTATCTGTACTTTACTTAAGTATTTCAATTTTGGAAGACTTTTACTTTAACTCCACTACATTTCAAAGTCAAATATCTTACTTTTTACTCTACTACATTTTCAAAATCAGTCGTTCCTTTTTATTTATAAGTGGATAAAAACGTAACTGGTCAAACGAGCCACCAATCACAGTAGCCTACAACATGCGTGCTTTGTTTTGAACTTGCCTTGGCGCTATCTACTAAGCGTGAACCAGAGCCGTTAAATATGAGAGTTTCAACCATAGACAGCATATAAGAGGTTGCGACACACTAGGCTTGTTCGACTTGAACCGGCGCTGCACAGACCGATCAGTTTATGATATCAAAGTATAGAGCGAAATCGCGAGAGCGATTGAAAAGCATAATCCTAACCCCACCCCTAATCCTAACCCCTCCCCCACAACTAATCCTAAACCTACCAATACTAGGGGGGTAATAATTCGGCAGGGGTCGAAATTCGGCATGACACCTGTCAGCGCTGGGTATCAGACCCCGAGCTGGCTTTCTTTTTATTGCAAAGGTAAAACATATAGTTGCAGGCCATTTGCAATATATTATTTTATTGTTTTTGTGGTGTAATTATAATAAGTTCCTTTACCTTACCATAATGTTATTGCTATTCTACAAATAGTAGAGTAGTGCAACTACAATAGTAATCGTACTGTATCTAAAAATAAGCATAATGTTTTCAACTCAGTTATATAATTTAGCATTTCTCTACAATAGTCAAAATAATAGCCGTCTCTGTGGTTGCTGCGGCAACTCTCTGGTTGCTGTGGTCGTGCTCGTATGAGCGTGCGCACCGAGAACGAGCATGAGACTGGCTGCAGTTCCTCTAACGGCCACTGGTGTCAGTAATTGTTAGAAATTTCAGAACTTACGCAATGCTCCTTTAAGTAAGTGCATTAAATATTAGAATACAAAACTAACAGGTAAGAAAGACTTTACTTTAAGATTCACATTTTACTGTAGTAGTAAACTAAACTTTGTAAGAGTCTCTGGGAAATACACAGTCCAAAACATGGAATCATAAAGAGCAAAGCTTACATTTTCTAAACCGAAAAGGGAAAAAGAACACAGACTCAAACATACAACTAGACAGCACACCAGTCAAATGTAACAAGACGTGTGGAAAACAACACAATAGAGAAAGAAAGCACCATAAAAGTTTGTTCTGTGTATTGCCAACGGGGAATGAATAGTTATGTAAATGTTAGCAAAAAACATTCCTGAAACTATATTTCTTGAACAGTCTTATAATTTAATAGTTAAAATACATTCTCGAAACATTGAGAGTAAACAGTCTTATAACAATGTTCTTGGAACGTTGTTGTTTAGTACATGACTGATGTTCTCATAATGTTGAGTAAACACGTTCTTAATATGTTAAAAACGGATGTTTTCAACTTTAAGAAATAACGTTTTCATAACATTTTCTAAATGATAGAATAGAATGTTAATCTAACATTCACATAAAAAAAAGTTCTTAATAAGAAAAAAAAATAAAAAAATGTTTTTAACTTTTAGAAAGCCTTCAGAAATACTGTTCTCACAGCTGAATTGGAATGTTAGCTAAACATTCTAAGAACATATTTTTAGCTTTTAGACATTTCGAGAATGTTGTTCTAAGAACGTATTATTTCAATGCCCCCAGTGTTAAATGAACACTCCTCAGTGTACATATGAGTCCACACTACAGAGCAAGGCTCGAAATTGCGACCATTTTGGTCGCATATGCTCCTGAAATTTAATCTGTGCGACCTACAAATATATTTGGGAGCATTTGTGCGAGTGCAAATAATGGTTGTGGTGCGACCTGTTTTCATTTCTCTAAAAAACGTTTGCAAATTACTTCATAGTGTGTACCTTATGTGCGCTGATACGCGATGGACGGACCATCATTCTATCCAACGTTATATAACCAATCCAGGGGTTTTCCTGCATTGACTTTTTTTTGGCGTCCGCCAAAGCCTTATTTGATCGGTGAGTGATGTAGAATAGGCCTATGTCACGAAAAAATTGAAGACCGGAAGTACGTCTTTTAGTAGGGATACGGCTCTTCCGGTTAGCTTTTTACAATGGCGGAGTCCGATAGATACCACTGGACCAAATCTCTCCGCAACCTGCCTGAAGTCACATATGACGATGTGGTTCGGATGGTAAATAAAAACTCTCAAGTGGAAAAGCGTGAAAGCTGAGGTATGGCTGTCTATGTCCTGACGCAGAGCAACCCGGTACACTACAACAACAGCGGCGGGCCGTTCGCCAGTAAGGTAAACGTTTCTATGGTAACAGCGAGTTGGACCAATCAGCAGACGTTGCTGCTACGCTTAGGATTGTGGGTAGTGTAGTTGTTTTTCATAAGATCACGGATAAAACATGTTTTTCTTAAAACAAGGTTGATTTCATACGAACTTATAGCTTCTACAGGAGCAAAAACCTTCGTTTCACAACCTCATAGCTTGTGGTCAGTCTACCTCGGATGGTTTAGACATTATGGCTGATAATCTGAATCCTTATGGAGAAATACTGTTGACCGGAAGTTCTGAATCCCTACTCCGCGTTCCGGAAGCAGGAAGTGTGACATAGGCCTATAGAATAGAGAGCCCCGGCCACGCGCGCGCACTCTCACGTCTTCAAACAACACGAGCGCTGTCTTGCTCTCTCTCCCTCGCGCATATTAATAAAAATCATTTGACACGATAGAAAAAGGGCGGAAGACCGAAGTTTCACATGGAGCATTCGGAGATTTTTTTTCTCCTGAATTACCGCGGAGTGTGAATTGTGCTAAAAAATAAACTGCCGGGATAATCACACAACGCGTGCCGTAGTAGACTACACGTCCACTAATGACACATGCGATTCGCGAACTAATGACTCATTTGAACCGATTCACTTTATTGAATGCTTAAAACAACTGATCTGTCCAACACGGAACTCACAAGACGTCTGAATCGGTGTATAACAAATCGGTAACACTTTACAATAATGTTCATTTATTAAATTCTAGTTTACTACATTAGTTAACATGTACTGTTAATAAACTGCACTTTGTTAATTTATTAACCATTGGTAATGTTAATTTAAACATTTAGGCTACTAATAGCCTACATTATAGATTTTTTTTTTGTTAACATAGTTAATGCACTATGAAGTAACATGAACAGCTGTATTTTTATTAACTAAGATTAACAAAGATTAATACAGCATATTAATAGCAATAGAGTGCCATGTGCCAAGCAAAAAATGCAGGGACAGGTGTGTGGCAAACTAATCAGGTTCATCAGGT
Source organism: Rutilus rutilus (assembly GCA_021464565.1). Classification (NCBI taxonomy): domain Eukaryota; kingdom Metazoa; phylum Chordata; class Actinopteri; order Cypriniformes; family Leuciscidae; genus Rutilus; species Rutilus rutilus. Next base: position 63,042,717 of record JAJAQA010000001.1, on the reverse strand, counting down.
TCGATTATTAAGGCTTTTAATCGGCAGGATGCTCCTGGTCGTAATTATAACACCGCATACGCAATCGCCAAAGAAGAGCTTGCCTTCACTAAATTTAAAGCTATGTTGCAGCTCATGGAAAAAGAACGAAGTTGCGATTAACATGATGCATGAAAATGACAAATCATGTGTCAATATCATCGGGGTTAGATGATATAGAGCTAGAAGACCAAATTTCAAATCTTGGCCACAGGATGTGTAAAGCCCCAGTGAAATGAAATCTGTTAATATATAATTTATAGTTGTGGTGCTCCTTAATTTTTGGTGGGTGCTCCTAAATTGTTGCTGGTGCTCCTAACTTTTTTAAGTTGGGAGCACCAGTGCTACCAAGTAAAAAAGTTAATTTCGAGCCCTGCAGAGTTTTAAAAGTAACACTGAAGCAGTGTTGAAGTTAATGAGATAATTAAGGGATAAATTAGGTAATAATTGACCATTATTGAAAACACCTGATGATAACAAGCAGAAGCATTGAAACAACATTAACAGAAAAAAATCAGGTACTGACTTCAACGAGGGGGGTAATAATTTGGCAGGGGGTTGAAATTCGGCACAACACCGTACCGATGTAAGCCCAAGTAGACGAGAACGCGCATGATGTCACATTTTGTGAATTTTCGCACCAATTCGGACCCGACTCCTCCACACACAATTAAGCCTACAGGCTGATTGAGGCAACTGTGGTGGACAGGCCCTTTAATACTCTGGAAAAATAATTAATTCATATAAATATAAAGCGTGCAGCACAGTGGCTCAGTGGGTAGCCCTATCACCTCACAGCACGGAGGTCCCTGGCTCACTCTCCTTAGTGTATTATTTTGGTACAGTTTTCACAATGGAAATTTTCTAAACTGTTACTTATACCCAAACAAATAACCAAAATGTCAACATATTTTTTCAAGTGTTTAACCATACTGAAATATCAGTCTTATTGAAACATTACTTTTTTTCACAGTATAGCTGGTCACACGTGTAAAAAAATTTGTGGCCATCTGTAAATTGGTAGGCTCAACACCCAAAGGGTGGACATTAGCACTATGTAGAAGGATGAATGCATCTGATGTTTTGCCCATAAACTAAACAGGAATCATGCCATGACCACACGCTCACAGACATCAAGACTCAGCATATGAATCTCAACAATGGTGACATCCTTCAAGCAGCAATACATGCTGGGAGTGATGAGTTTAACACTATAGGGGCTTCCAGCATGGATTTCTGCATTTCTGCAATCACCATTGTTGAGATTCACATGCTAATTCTTGATGTCTGTGTGTGTGTCTAATTCTCGTTCATGAAGTTTACAATGAAAACGTACTCGGTTACTAACGTAACCTCGGTTCTCTCTAGAGAGAAAACGAGTACTGCATAATATCTTACGCTATGGGGAAATCTCTTTTCCACGAGATATTGAAGCCAAAAATTATCCTTAATTTTGTATTAATGTAAAACGCGTTGCGGCAGCAGGCAAAACATAGGCGAGACAGCTCGCGCGCCTATTGGTTGCCCTGCGGCAACTGCAGCAGCCTATCGATGAGGCCCTATCGCGCCAACTACGTCACGTCCCGCCGAGGCGGGCGTGGCCTAGGGCTATAAATATAGCTTCGAGAGGTTAGCTCACCGGTTTTTCATCGCCGAAGCGAACCAGAGCGTGTGCAGGCACGGCAAGATACGCAGTACTCGTTTCGTCTTTAGAGAGAACCGAGGTTACGTTAGTAACCGAGTACGTTCTCTTACGAGAGGTACTCTCGTACTGCGTAATATCTTACGCTATGGGGAAACAGTGTAAAACGCTGTGCGTGCCAAGATCCAACACCAAGTCCCAAGGGCAAGTGCCCGGGCTCATATGGTACATAGATCATAATGGACTCACAGAGAGTCCAGGAAAGAGCGGCTAGAATAGCATCATTCCTGAAATAATATAACGTCCTATGAGGAACAGTTATACTGAAAACATTCCGTACAATCAGGGCGGTCCCCGACCTGAACTGACGAATATAGTGGGTCTTACACACTGCCCATAGAGCTGCACGATCAAACAGCGAGCGTTTGCTCGAGTAGTTTCAGTATTCTGGCCGAATATACCGGGCAGACAGTACCGATCTTAGACCGAAAGCAGCTTAGCTTGCAAAGCGGGAACCTCTAGGTTATAAAACCTTATAAATGTAGACGGGGAGGCCCAGCCTGCCGCCATACAGATATCTTGCAAGGCAATCCCACTAGACCAAGCCCACGATGAGGCCATACCTCTCGTGGAGTGAGCTCTGACACCTAATGGGCATTGTAAGCCCTTAGAGGTATAAGCCAGCGCTATAGCATCGACTATCCATCTGGATAGGCTCTGTTTCGAAACGGCAAGTCCTTTAGAACGTCCGTAGAGTGAAACAAAGAGCTGCTCTGTCTGTCTGAAAACAGACGTGCGAGACACGTAAGTCCTTAATGCCCTGACCGGGCAAAGGAAGCTGGCGTCCTTCTCCTCGTTAGAGACCGGCAGGGCAGACAGGGAAATCACCTGGGCCCTGAACGGTGTGTTGAGGGATTTGGGAACGTAACCGTGTCTTGGTTCTAGTATGACTTTCGAGTCATTTGTCCTGAACTCCATACAAGTCGCACTCACCGAGAGCGCTTGTAAGTCCCCTATGCGCTTTACAGAAGCGAGAGCCAGAAGAAACACTGTTTTGAAAGACAAGTGTTTGATATCTATTGATTGAATTGGCTCGAATGGGGCACCTTTCATGGCCTCCAGGACCGTGGAAAGGTCCCATACGGGAACTGAGGGAGGTCTGGGAGGGTTTAACCTTCTGGCTCCTCTAAGGAAGCGAATGACCAGATCGTTCCTTCCCAGTGACTGGCCAAGCGTTGGTTTTGAAAACGCTGCTATGGCCGCCACGTACACTTTTAGCGTGGATGGGGCTCTGCCTTCATCCAGTAGCTCTTGTAGGAAGGAGAGAACCTCCGTCACCCCGCAGTTCTGGGGTGAAAAGCCGCGTGCTGTGCACCAGCTAGCGAATACGGACCATTTTGAGGAATAGAGCCGTCTCATAGAGGGGGCTCTAGCCTGCATGATCGTGTTCAGCACTCCCTCTGGGAGACCAGTGGGTACCCGTTGATGGTCCACGCATGTAGGGACCAAAGTTCCGGGCGAGGATGCCAAATCGAGCCCCTGGCTTGAGAGAGGAGGTCCCTCCTCAGTGGTATTGGCCATAGAGCAGTGCTCATCAGCTGCATCAGAACTGGGAACCAAGCTTGGTTCTTCCAGATCGGAGCCACTAGTAGCACTGAGCATCCGTTTTCCCTGATCCGCTCTAACACTTGAGGTAGGAGCGCGACGGGGGGAAAAGCATAAAGCGGGCAGCGGGCCGAAAAACTCTGGACAGTGAGCGTTTTCTTGAGACGCAAACAGGTCTACTTTCGCTCTGCCGAATTTCTCCCACAGCAGCTGGACCGTCTGCGGGTGCAGAGACCATTCCCCTGCTGGAACTGTTTCTGGACAGTCTGTCCGGTCCCATGTTCAAGTGGCCAGGCACAGGACCAAGACGTGGTGCCCTACAATGTGGGGACGAAAGCGCCTCAGCGCGTTGTCGACTGCCATCATTTCCAGGCAGTTTATGTGCAGGAGCTTTTCCCGTTCTGACCACTGGCCGAATAACGGTCTGCCCTCGAGCAGCGCTCCCCATCCCGAGGTGGAGGCGTCTGTGGACACCACCTTCACACTCGAGGAAGTCCCCAGGCTTACTCCTGACTGATACCAGTTGGTCGCTTTCCAAGGTGCCAGTGCTAAAATGCATTTCTGATCGACCTTGAGGCGAAAATGACCGGAAGTCCACGCTCTGCGCGGCACTCGCGTCTGCAACCAGAACTGCAGCAGGCGTATGCGAAGCAAACCCAGCTGAAGGGCTGCCGATGCTGCGGCCATGAGACCCAGCATCCTCTGAAATTTTTTGAGCGGGACTATAGTGCCGCAGCGGAAGGATTCCGTCATATGCTGCATAGCCAGTCTGCGCTGCGGCGTTAGTCGAGCTGTCATAGACAGTGAGTCCAGTTCTGTGCCCAGAAAAGATATTCTCTGACTGGGAGACAGTGAACTTTTCGCCCAATTGAATTTGAGACCCAGATTCTCGAGATGCTCGAGTAAAATGGTTCTGTGTTCTATGAGCTCTGAGTGTGACTGAGCTAGAACCAGCCAATCGTCCAAGTAGTTCAATACTCGCATGCCCTGAAGTCTGAGGGGTGCGAGCGCTGCGTCCATGCACATCGTAAATGTACGGGGTGCTAGGGACAAGCCGAACGGCAGGACTGTGTACTGATATGCCTGGCCCTTGAAGGCGAATCTCAAAAATCGCCTGTGACGTGATGCTATCTGTATTTGAAAATATGCGTCTTTCAGATCTATTGACACAAACAATCTCCTCGGCGAACCTGCACAAGGATTTTTCTGGTCGTGAGCATTCTGAACTGTCGCTTCGCAAGCACCCTGTTCAGTTGCCTTAGATCTAGTATGGGTCTGAGACCCCTGTCTTTTTTCGGTACCAGGAAGTATCTGCTGTACAGCCCCCCTTCGCTCTGAGCTTGAGATAAAGGCTCTATGGCCCCTTTGCTCAACAGTTTCACAATTTTGGCTCGAAGTAGATGTGCTACTTCTGTTTTCACCGTGGTTTCGACGCGCCGTATAGCGGCGAGGGCGTCGGCGAAACTGCAGCGAATAGCCTCTTTTTATAATGTCTAGCACCCACTTCGAAACCCCGGGTAGCCTTGCCCATGCATCTGCACGAATAGCTAGGGGTTGAATGCGAAGCGCGCTCCGTTCGCTCAGCGACAGAGGGGCTTCGGTGTGCTGTAACATAAGCGTCGCGCTCATGACATTTGAGGCAGGGGGCGCGCTGATAACAGCGGGCAGATTGCCCGCGCTCGACTCCTCTGCGGTGGTCAACCGAGAGGGGGAGGGCTGGGCGAGTCCCGTAGGAACTGTCATGTCTGTGTGTGGATGTGGGCGCGGGATAGCGGGCACATTTACAACACTGAGAGCATTGCTCGCCTGAGCAGAGCGAATGCATGTTGGTTTCGTTTTTACAGAAACCCTAAGACATGCGGGACGTAGTGTTTGTGGGCACTGGGTAGTGGGCACGTTTACTACGTTTAATGCGCAATCGATCTGAGTCGATTTTATGTGCGCGAGCCCTGTGTGACGGGCTGTGCTTGTGTGTAGGAATGGGCACTGGGCAGTGGGCATTTTGTCTACACATATAACACCATCGGCCTTGGCCGGGACACCAGAAAATACACTCTTTTGGGGATTTATCTGGGTAGCCGTGAAAATGGCATTTGTGTGCAGGCAAGAGGGCAATGGAACCGGCTTGTTGACTGCGAAAAACACTGGACCAGTCACATTTCTTGGAACTGGACGAGCGATGAGCTTTGGTGGAAGTCCATCCGCAGCGGGACTCGAACACCGTCGTTTCCCAAGGCGTGCTAGGACGACTTCGGGGCCTCAGGCTTCACCACAATCCTAGGCCGTGGACCACGCGGGGCGGTGGCTGGATGAGCGAGAGCGCGGTCTCGCGCTTCGGTCCTGTCGGCGCTGCAAAGTGGCGGCGGTGGGCGGAGGCTGAGGCTGTGAGCTCTGAGCAGACGGTTTCGCACAGCCTGCTGCAGAACTGGAGCGCTTCGGTAAGAAGTGCTTCATGGCCTGTGACGCTTTCTGTACCTCGGCGAATCTTTCCGCGAAATCCTTGACGGAAGATCCACAGAGGCCAGCAGGAGAAAGCGGAGCGTCGAGGAACGCCACAGGCGTCTCTCAGTCACGGTGAGAGAGGCCATGCTACGTCCTATGGCCTGTGCAGCAGACTTAGTAGCGCGGAGAGCGAGGTCCGTAGCGCTTCTTAGGTCCGGCACGCAGATTGCATCTGGTCCTTTCTCATCCAGCTTTCGGAGGAGATCGGCCTGGAAAATCTGCAATGTGGCCATGGTGTGCAGCGCTGACGCGGCCTGCCCGGCGGCGGAGAAAGCAGGGTGGACGTCGTGCGACAAGCTTTCGAGGGTAGCGCCAGCTTAGCGCACCGTCCAGCGGAGGTCGGGCATAAGTGGGCTGCTATCGCCTCTTCGACCGGCGGCAGCGAATGGTATCCTCTGTTCCTGGCATCGTCAACGGCGGAGAATGCCAGAGAAACAGAAGAGCACATTCTAGCAGAATAGGACTTAACCAAGTCCAAGACTTAACGACTTCTTCGTGTAGCTCAGGAAGAAAGGGCGCTGGCTTGGAGGCAGGGCGAAACGCGCTCCCCGGGCAGAAAGTACCCATCCAGCCGGTTGTGAGCAGGCTTGCTCAGGCGTAGACCACTCGAGGCCTGTGCAAGTACACGCATGAGCTCCGTCTCAATGTTCGCTCTTTTATCTGACGATGCGTGGGCAGGGGGCGCGAGGTCCTCAGAGCTCGCCCAATCCTCACTGCCCGACGCCAGGATAGAGCAGGAATCATCCTCCCCCGGCGGGGCTTCCTCGTCAGCGTCGTTGACGGAAGCGGCGGCAGACCGCGGCCGCTGTGCGTCAGGAAGAGAGGCTGACAAAGCCGGTGAAGCAGGCGGGCGAACCGGCGAGCTTTGGCGGCTGGGAGAAGGTTCCGGGATCCGCTGAGCACGGCGCTTTTTACGGCGCGGTACCACAGCGGGCGGGGGTGCAGTCTCGGCAAAAACTGCCAGGCGAGTCCTCAGAGTCTTGCAATGATGGCAGCCGCCGTCAGCGAGCGCAAGAGCTGCATGGTCCTCACCCAGGCAGGAAACGCAGGAAACGCAGATCATGTGGCGGTCCCCGTCGCTGAGTGTGGCTCTGCACAAGCCGCAGGAAGGCATCTTTAACCCTCTGATGGTCCGCGGGGTCTTTTTGACCCGCAAATGACTTTTGCTCAAATTAAAAAAAATGTTCCCTTTGTCCAAATGGTATGAAACCTTCTACAGCTCTTAACACTTTCTAGATCTACAAAAAAAAAATAAAGTGGAATGATATCTGTTTTTATGTTAGCGTGACAAAATTTGTGACACTCGTGGTCCTCGGGGTCTCTGGAGACCCCGCAATCAAAATAGACAAAATTCATCATCAAAATCAGAAACAACGCAGAACACATCGACAGAAATGACAGAAATAAAGTGGCACACTTCCACCAATTCAAAAAGCATCCACAATGCTGAATTATTTTGCTCACAACAAGCGCACACACACACACACACACACACACACACACACACATATATAGAGGAATACATTTTTGAGACTATAAAAACTGTTCTCTTATCATTTGTAAAATAAAATCATCCAAAATGCAGTACCACCACAAAAATAAATTGGTGACACTGACACATTGAAAAATGTGCACACACACACACACACACACACACACACACACACACACACACACACACACACACACACACACACGAACATTTGTAATGCTATAATTTGTCAAATAAAATCATCCAAAATGCAGTACCACCACAAAACTAAATTGGTGACACTGACACATTGAAAAATGTGCACACACACACACACACACACACACACACACACACACACACACACACACACACACACACACACACACACACAGGAACATTTGTAAGGCTATAATTTGTCACATAAAATCATCCAAAATGCAGTACCACCACAAAAATAAATTGGTGATACTGACACATTGAAAATGTAAACACACACACACACACACACACACACACACACGCACGCACGCATACACACACAGGAACATTTGTAAGGCTATAATGTGTCAAATAAAATCATCCAAAATGCAGTACCACCACAAAAATAAATTGGTGACACTGACACATTGAAAAATGTGCACACACACACACACACACACACACACACACACACACAAACACACACACACACACACACACACACACACACACACACACACACACACACACACACACACACACACAGGAACATTTGTAAGGCTATAATTTGTCAAATAAAATCATCCAAAATGCAGTACCACCACAAAACTAAATTGGTGACACTGACACATTGAAAAATGTGCACACACACACACACACACACACACACACACACACACACACACACACACACACACACACACACACACACACACTCAGACACACACACACACACACACACACACACACACACACGAACATTTGTAAGGCTATAATTTGTCAAATAAAATCATCCAAAATGCAGTACCACCACAAAAATAAATTGGTGATACTGACACATTGAAAATGTAAACACACACACACACACACACACACACACACACACACACACACACACACACACACACACACACACACACACACACACACACAGGAACATTTGTAAGGCTATAATATATATATATATAATATAAAGTGGTGTGGTGACACTGGCACATCGACAATGTGTACTCACACACTCTCTCTCTCTTTATCTCTCAGACACACACACACACACACACACACACACACACACACACACACACACACACACACACACACACACACACACACACACACACACACACACACACACAATTGTGTGTGTCTAGAATCTAGAATTAGATTAAAAATAAATGATTGAAATAAATGATAAAATCTTAAGACTCCAACATTTCTCTTTGTAACATTTTGTTCAGGTTTGGTTCTAATCATAATGTAACATTATTGAAAAACTGGGTTTTTTTGGTACAAAAAAATGCTAAACTTTGACAAAAATATTTTATTTTTGTTATAATTGTTATTTTATAATATTTAGATATGAATCCAACTGAATCCAACTTGTGAAAAGATATCTTTCAGGTAGTCTAATAGCAAATAGCATATACTGGAGCTCTATAGGCATCTAGTGGTTAAAATTATTATTTTTTATTTTAAAACTGCATTTTCCAAAAAATGGGCATAAATGTTACATTAAACCATTTAAAATCATCCATGTTATCCCCATGAATGAAAGTTAGAAATCTGGGTCTTTTATAAAGTGAATTTTACATCAAATGCTGTTTTTTTGTAAAAAGGCTATTTAAATATTTATTTATTTATTTATTTATAGAAATTTAAAAAATATCATAAATTCTCCAAAACCTGCACAAATGTTGAGTAAAAACATTAACAAACAGAATAAAATTACATTTGTAAAAAAAAAAAACTATTATCTTGTTACAAAATTAAATGTTATTGTCTGGGGTCTCTAGAGACCCCAAAGGACTCGAGTGTAGACATAAATAAAGAACACCAGAGGGTTAAAAAGACACTAGCTCTTTTAGAGAGTGTGTGTCGCAGCGGCGAACACACACACAGCACAGAGAATGAAAGGATATAAGCGCCGGATAGCGCAGCAGGAAGGCGATGAAGGCGGCGCGGCCAGCGACTTCAGTGACTCATCCCGCTGAAAAGGCCTCTTCAGACGGCGCGGCTTCTCTCTGGATCCAGCGATGCGTGTGCTTCTCTTGAAGGATGAAAAAAAAACAGATATTTGTCACGATAATTAAGTAATTAATTGAGTGATGATGGAGCATTGAAGACACCTAATGTTAACATCTAGATGCCCCCATCAATTTTTATTTCTGTTAGCAGCATTTACAGCATCAGACATGAAAACCCCATTCCTCCTACATGAGAAATCTTTATCAACTTCCTTTACAGGTACAGAGCAAAAACTCCAGTGTTAAATTAACACTCCTGGGAGTGTATATGAGTCCACACTCAAGAGTGTAAAGTGTTAAAATATGAGTGTTAAATTAACACTCAAGAGTGTTGAAGTTAATGAGATAATTAAGTGATTAATTTAGTGATGATTGAGCATTATTGAAGACACCTGATGTTAACAAGCAGAATCACTGAAGGAGAAAATCTCAAATTGTAAGCCACCGTTATGGTGATGGGTGTTTGCTTTAGTTGGGCTCTTGACCCTTATAAGTTTACTTTAGATTTTGTTTGACTGTTGTATCTGAGTTATAACTGCCAGATGAACAAAGAAAAACAAGTGATTTGATGGTGTTGGATATATTATGACAATCATCATTTGAACTTGATCACTGAACTCATTAAGATCCTTATTTCTGACTTAGATTTATGTTGTTGTTTACAGCATAACTGTGATTCTGCATAAATATCCAGAATTTTAGATATAATACAAAGGATTTCTTAAAAGTTGTTCAGGTCAGGTCAGGTCAACATCAGGTGTCTTCAATAATGCTCAATCATCACTAAATTCATCACTTAATTATCTCATTAAGTTTAATACTCTTGAGTGTTAATTTAACACTTTACACTCTTGAGTGTGGACTCATATACACTCCCAGGAGTGTTAATTTAACACTGGAGTTTTTGCTGTGTAAGAACACAACACTTGTAATACAAAATTGACACTTAGCGGTTTTAGTATACTACAAAACTGTATAAAAACAGTAATATAGTGGCCATACTGTTGCCAGGATTTTTACATAAAAACCAAATGTGTTGCTCATGGTTAGTTCATGTTAGTTAATACATGAATAATAAACAAATCAACCTTATTGTAAAGTGTTACTATGAAATCAAATATATTAATTTCTTATAATTTAGAGTTGGACATGGACTTAAGATTTAATTTCAATGTATTTCCCCAAGCTTTGGATAAACATTGCCTTGGATAAAAACGAATGACATTGTCAGAATCAGAATGCGGCTGAAATAGAGTTATACTTTTATAACTCTTTTATAACTCTAACTCGCATGCTGCCGAAACTTTTACAGTACACTGTTAACCCTTGCTGTAAAAAAAGGCCAAATTCTGACAACATCATACCATTTTCCATTAAAACAGTAATATACCGTAGAAAACAAAACTAGCCTACAGGAATATACTGTGAATTAACAGCGCTCAAAGTCGACACTCAGAGGCTGTTTTCCCAATCACACCCTATACCCTCATTCACTATTCCCTAGGTCACTAATATAGTCCACTTGACAGAGTGAATGAAAAGAAGTGAGTGAATTGAGACACTGATGAACACCTGATGAGCAGAATCACTGAAGGACAGAGAAACAAGAACAGAAAAAAAAGAGAAACACAAAAACTACAACTGACTTCCAGCCACACTGTGCGTGAAACCAGTTTACAAACCAGTTTACGATTATTTCTTTCATACATGTACAAAAGTTCTTGTTGAGAATTAACAGAGATTGAGTTAATAATAAAGTTTGTTGTCACCATGATGGAGATCAGTATTTGCTTTAGTTGGTCTCTTGTCCCTTGACTGCTTACCATTCATCTCTCTCTGCCTGCTGTAACAGTGAGTTTATAAAGCACATTTATTTTGGCAAGAAAAAGTCAAGAGGAAGATGATCTGGTGTTTTTGGCTTTTGTGATAATCTCACAATCATCCTGGACATGTCTGATTCTCTGATCTTTCCTGTATGTATTCTTAGAATTTATGGGTATTTCATATTTATCTGTGAATCTACAACATGAAATCAATATTTGTATAATCAGGTCTTCTGAAGAATATCATAATTATATAGTGCTTTAAAACATTTTGAACTCCTGCTTGACTCAGACTCACACAGACATCAACAATCAGCACATGAATCTCAACAATGGTGACAACCAAAAGTTGCATGTCGCAATGCATGCTGGGTTCCCGGATAATATAAAACTCCCAGCATGCATTGCTGCATGAATAATAATTAAAAATAAAAATATTGACACCATTGTTGAGATTCATGTGCTAAATTGTGATATCTCTGTGTTTCTTTAAGACAGTGTAGCTCTGTTTTTTTGGTTTATGCATGATGTGTAAAAAAAAAAATTGTCATTGTAATTTATTGCTGTGGTTTCACAGTGGTGGTAATGTAACACTTTTGAGTGAGGATTAAACTCTGAATGAGTGAGAATAAATTTCTTAGTGAATGAATAGGCAATATGATAATTTTGTCATCATAACCACAATCATTCATAAACTGTGTGTGTGCACAAGTGTGACTTGCAAAAACACAGCTCAAGCAGCAAAAGAAACACTAATGTTTTAGCATCAGCATCCCAACTAAAGCAAACACTGATCTCTATAATGGTAACTTCAAATCAAACATTTTCAATTAAACATCTCAATAACAACTTCTGTAGATGTATGACAGAAATAAAGTCATACTGGTTAATAATAAGTGTAATAATGTGTAATGGCTGGAAGTCAGTTGTATTTCTTGTGTTTCTCTATTTTCTGTTCTTATTTCTCTTTCCTTCAGTGATTCTGCTTGTTAACTTCTGCTTGTTCATCACTAATGCTCAACAATCACTTACACATTCACTTAATTATCTCACTGCAACACTGCATCAGTGTTACTTTCCCTCTTTGTAGTGTGGATTTCCCTGTGGGGTTGAAAGGGTTAACAGTGTAAGATAAAAAGACACACCCACAAAATGTATTTTAACAGTAATAAACTGTAAGTTATAAAACAGGTTTATACTGGCAACACTGTTGCCAGTAGTTTACTGTAAAATTTTGTTTTTGGGTCACCGTTGTGCTGAAGAGTAGAGCCTGTGCTTCAGTCCAGGAGAATATCTACAAACATTGATGATATGCTGCATGTTGCTTTATTTAACAGACAGTGACTGTGTAGTTGCTGGTCCAGTAGAAATCTCAAAGTTTTGTTGTGGTATCAAATGAAATAAGTTCATAGTAATACTTCGCTCATGTTATTAATGCATTATAAATTTTAGTTAATACATTTAAATGACAGTTGGTCAATCTAAGGCAGTCGGTTTCTGCAAGTGAAATTAGTTAACTCGAGTTTTAGTGCATTTTTACAGTAACATACTGTAGATTACAGTAAAGAGCTGTACAATTAACAGGAAATTAATATTTTACTGTAAAAAAACCTGGTAAGGTCTAACAGTGTAGGATAAATGTAACTTTTCCATATTAGCTTAATTTTACCTGCTGCTCCTGTAGTTTGAAGACTTGTGGCGAATTGCTGCGTATATGTAGCACTGCAAAGGAAACTCCGCCTACCTCTTCACCTCCGCCAAATGCTTCCGGCAAAAAAAAAAAAAATATATATATATATATAATTTTTTTATTTTATTATTATTATTATTATTATTATTATGTGGCAATAGTGTATAAGTGTATTGTTATCTATTATAATATTTATAATTATTATTATTATTTACAATTATCAGAGAGGGGCACAATACATTTTGAGACAAAAGGGTCAGGGGTTTAACTCCTATTGGTGGTTCAGGGTTGTGTTTAAAAGTATCATTCTTTCCAATATTTCATATTTGTATATGCAAAAAATATTTAAAACAATCTCATAACATTATTTAATGCAGTTGTAATTTTTTCACTGTAAATTATTTAATTTGATTGGTAACATGCATATAGTGTATTAATCTTATAATAATTGAATGTATTGATCAAATTTAAGAATGTAAAATGAAAGATAGCATATATTTAAAACGGTCAGGGAAAATGCTCTTTATAAAGGTTAAATATAAATATGCAGATTTAAATATGTCAAAGCTGATGAGTATATTGCTTCATAATGAATTATAATAATTGTAATAATTATTTAAAAAATAATTTTACAACACAAAAAATAAATTAAAAAATGATTCTGGACAAGCACACTTTTTACTTGGGACAAGTGAATGACCGATTTACTTGTTCGGAGGACAAGCACATGAGAAGGCTTAATGTCGAGCCCTGAGTATTTTATATAGGCTAGTATTACGGTTATGTGGCGAGCGCGAGCCTGAGTATAGTTTTACACATCAGCGTGATACGCAGAGTCTGGGTTTTTTACACATTAATCTGACAATAAAGGGCTGCACGATTAATCGCAATAAAACCGCACGCGATTTGGCAAAGGCTGCGATTATTTCAAGCGCAGCTTGTCAGTGGAGTGCGGCTGATCGGTAGTAAACACTGCCCCATTTGAACACCAGAGGGCGCTCTCACGCAAACACGCTAAATATGCCCCGCCGCAGAAGTACAATAACGGCGCATCATTCCAGGAAATCCCTGTCGCTGTAGCTGAATAGTCAGAAGATTGAAACGCTTTGATTAAACATGACTTATAAATGCACGACTGCCTTATTCTGTGTCAGAAGCTCATCATCTCACAGAAGGAGGAGCTCAACTGTCCTTATGAAGTGAGTTTGGAGTAAATGCATGTTATTAAATGTTGCATGTTATTAAAACGAGGTTCATAAATGATTCTCGTGTTTGGAAAGATATTTGACTCGTGTTGTTTTTTTCAAATGCACGTTATAAGTGACTCAAACTCACAGTGCTTTAAGATGGAGCAGCGTTTACAGAGCCGTACATCAATGACAAACTGCGCATAAAAAATAATCGCAGCCTTTGCGATTTTAAAATCGCGATAAGCGATCTCGATTTAAGTGCGATTACATGGAAATTGCGATTAATCGTGCAGCCCTATCCAAAAACTCATTTCTGACTATGCCAGTGCTCTGAGGAGGGTTCATTTAACACTGGAGTTTTTGCTGTGTACACTTCTTATTTGAGTAAATATCAAGAACATTTCAATGACTCCCTAAGAGCAATAGTCGACGTTTGATTTTCTGTGTGTTTGTGTATGTCTGACAAGAGTATGAAATGAAGAAGGATAAATGTTAAAAAATGAAATTCTCTTTCATGCGTGCTTGGAGAATATATTCTCTGTGTTTCTGAATGTCTCATACACACAGGGCGGGAGTCAAAGGCTAAAATCTGCAATTCAACACAATATGGTGATGCTAAAATTAACCTTTGGGAATATCTCGGCTTAGAAGACAATAACTCTCAGAATGACAGAATGTGGCCCCTGATGAACAACTACAAATATAACTCCTACTATGGCAACAGGCCTGCAAACGCTTATGTGGACATATATGTGACCTCCATCACCAATGTGGTATGAGTCCAGCATGATTTATCTTCTCATTTAAGGCATCATGGGATGTCAAGCAGTTGTAGTGTCATCTCTCAACACATCTTTTTATCTGCAGAATGAAAAAGCCCAGAGTCTCTCAACACAGGTCAAAATGATAACTGTAAGTGTTTTAAAAACCTATTTCATTCTTATTTCACAAAGTTTTACTCAATTTACAGAATATTGTAACATGAGGTTTTATTTTATTTTCAAGCATACATTATCTGTCTTATAATCATTCTGAACTTCATTTAACTTTCCAGGTGTGGCCAAATTTGAAGATGAAGTGGGAGCCAGGCGATTTTTGTCAAATTGACACATTTGCAGCCCCCAAAGATATGTTTTGGACTCCAGACATTGGCATAATGGAAAGGTATAAAAATAAAAAAATGAACGATTTAAAGGCTTTGTTTATACACTGTTAAACCTTTCTGTAAAAAAAAGGTCAAATTCTGACATTATCAAACCATTTTCCATTAAAACAGTAATACTGTAGAAAGCAATGCATTCTGGGTAATATTTGTTGTTTTTGAGAGAATAGCCTACAGGAATATACTGTGAATTAACAGCACTCAAAGTCGACACTCAGAGGCTGTGTCCAAAATCGCACCCTATATCCTCATTCACTATTCTCTACATTAGTTCACTAATATAGTCCACTAGACAGAGTGAATGAAAATACAGAGAAACAAGAACTACAGCCACAGTGAGTGTGAAACCAGTTTACAAACCAGTTAAACATTATTTATTTCATACATGTACAAAAGTACTTGTTGATAATTAACAGATATTTAGTTGTTGATGGTTTATTGAAAATAATAAAGTTTCTAATCACCATGATGGAGATCAGTGTTTGATTTAGTTGGTCTCTTGACACTTGAATTTAAAAATTATGATTTTTCTTTGGCTGCTGTGAGCTGTGAGTTTATAAAACACATTTATTATGGCAAGAAAAATTCTGAGGAAATTGATCAGGTGTTATTTGTGACTGTTGTGATGATGACATAATCATTCTGGACATGTCTGATTCCTTGAACTCATGCTGTGTTTAAAATGTGCTTTAATATCATACCGAACATAAGATTTGAATTTATGGCTGTTTATAATTAATTTATTTATTATATAATTAATTATATATATATATATATATATATATATATTTATATATATATATATATATACAGTGAGGAAAATAAGTATTTGAACACCCTGCTATTTTGCAAGTTCTCCCACTTGGAAATCATGGAGGGGTCTGAAATTGTCATCGTAGGTGCATGTCCACTGTGAGAGACATAATCTAAAAAAAAAAATCCAGAAATCACAATGTATGATTTTTTAAACTATTTATTTGTATGATACAGCTGCAAATAAGTATTTGAACACCTGTCTATCAGCTAGAATTCTGACCCTCAAAGACCTGTTAGTCTGCCTTTAAAATGTCCACCTCCACTCCATTTATTATCCTAAATTAGATGCACCTGTTTGAGGTCGTTAGCTGCATAAAGACACCTGTCCACCCCATACAATCAGTAAGAATCCAACTACTAACATGGCCAAGACCAAAGAGCTGTCCAAAGACACTAGAGACAAAATTGTACACCTCCACAAGGCTGGAAAGGGCTACGGGGAAATTTCCAAGCAGCTTGGTGAAAAAAGGTCCACTGTTGGAGCAATCATTAGAAAATGGAAGAAGCTAAACATGACTGTCAATCTCCCTCGGACTGGGGCTCCATGCAAGATCTCACCTCGTGGGGTCTCAATGATCCAAAGAAAGGTGAGAAATCAGCCCAGAACTACACGGGAGGAACTGGTCAATGACCTGAAAAGAGCTGGGACCACCGTTTCCAAGGTTACTGTTGGTAATACACTAAGACGTCATGGTTTGAAATCATGCATGGCACGGAAGGTTCCCCTGCTTAAACCAGCACATGTCAAGGCCCGTCTTAAGTTTGCCATTGACCATTTGGATGATCCAGAGGAGTCATGGGAGAAAGTCATGTGGTCAGATGAGACCAAAATAGAACTTTTTAGTCATAATTCCACTAAACTTGTTTGGAGGAAGAAGAAGGATGAGTACCATCCCAAGAACACCATCCCTACTGTGAAGCATGGGGGTGGTAGCATCATGCTTTGGGGGTGTTTTTCTGCACATGGGACAGGGCGACTGCACTGTATTAAGGAGAGGATGACCGGGGCCATGTATTGCGAGATTTTGGGGAACAACCTCCTTCCCTCAGTTAGAGCATTGAAGATGGGTCGAGGCTGGGTCTTCCAACATGACAATGACCCGAAGCACACAGCCAGGATAACCAAGGAGTGGCTCTCTAAGAAGCATATCAAGGTTCTGGCGTGGCCTAGCCAGTCTCCATACCTAAACCCAATAGAGAATCTTTGGAGGGAGCTCAAACTCCGTGTTTCTCAGCGACAGCCCAGAAACCTGACTGATCTAGAGAAGATCTGTGTGGAGGAGTGGGCCAAAATCCCTCCTGCTGTGTGTGCAAACCTGGTGAAAAACTACAGGAAACGTTTGACCTCTGTAATTGCAAACAAAGGCTACTGTACCAAATATTAACATTGATTTTCTCAGGTGTTCAAATACTTATTTGCAGCTGTATCATACAAATAAATAGTTAAAAAATCATACATTGTGATTTCTGGATTTTTTTTTTAGATTATGTCTCTCACAGTGTACATGCACCTACGATGACAATGTCAGACCCCTCCATGATTTCTAAGTGGGAGAACTTGCAAAATAGCAGGGTGTTCAAATACTTATTTTCCTCACTGTATATCTGTGACGCTACAGCATGATATCCAGAAATGTTTCTGTAATCATTTATTCTGAAGGATATTGAAATCATATAGTGCATTAAAACATTTTGATCTCCTGTTTGACTCAGACATCAACAATTAGCGTATGAATCTCAACAATGGATGGATCCAGGATAGTATAAAACTCACAGCATGCACTGCAGCATAAATGTATATATATATATATATATATATATTTTATTGCCACCATTGTTGAGATTCATAGGTTCTATATGAAGTGAGAAAAGCTGGAGAATTTAATATAACATGAAACATAAAAAGCACACAATAAGTTTTAAACCTCTTCATTGAGACAAACACAAACCTCAAGAATCAGCGCATTAATAACTATGACATGAAGGTTTTTTTTTTTTTTTTTTGGTTAGATCTCATGCTGCAGTAACACAGAGTTTGTGATGTGAAAATATTAATGGATCAACACAATTGTTAGATTATAAAAACTTTAGTGAAACTGAAGGAATCACCCTTCATGATGATTATAAACCCATCAACATGTAACCATCATCACCTGATCTCATTTCACTTTAGCTTTCTTTGCTGCTGCAAATGTGTTTGACAAACACACTCTCACAACAGCCAAAACAGACACAAGATCAAATAAGAGTTAAGAGCCCAACTAATGGAAACACTAATCACTGTTATGGTGACTTCAAATTAAACACATTAGCGTTAAACCTCTGTTAATTCTCAATAAACCTTTTGTAGACGTCTGACAGAAATAAAGTCAGTCTGGTTAGTAATAAGTGAAGCTGGTAATGCTGTTTGTGGAGTTGTTTAATCCTCCTCTGCTGAGATCTTCACAGATTTAATGTCTTCTTTTCTCTTCAGTTGATTTCATCTGAGGCTGTGGCTGAAATTACTCCATATTTAATATACACAGATTTTGTGGCTATACGATAAGGACCAGTTCTGGTTTATTTCTTTGCTCTTGGCTGACATGTGGCATTGCTTTGCAGAGGTGTAAAGTCCCGGTTCAGAAAGTAAAAGTCCTCCTCAGTATTTTGTTCCAATCACCTGGATTTGCTAATTCAGAGAGGAGATAGAACTAATTAGTGAAATGACTGAGTTCATGGGTGGAATAAAAATATGGCAGGACTTCTACTCATTGACCCCTGGAATACCCACCTCTGATTCATCACCACCTCTGGAGGATTAACAGAGGTTTAGATCAGTGGTTCTCAACTCCAGTCCTCGTGACCCACTGCTCTGCACATTTTGTATGTCTCCCTTATTTAACACACCTGAATCAGATCATCAGCTCATTAGGAGAGACTCCATGAACTAAACTGAGTGTGTCAGATAAGAGAGACATACAAAATGTGCAGAGCAGTGGGTCCTGAGGACTGGAGTTGAGAACCACTGGTTTAGATGTTGTTTTATCTCATTTGATGTTATCATTCCCAGGTGAAAAAAACGTAGTATTAAAGCTATAGTAGGTAATCCTGTTCAGAAACACTTTTTTATATACTGGGTGAAATGGTCCTTCCATCCTGAGAGTAGTCAATACATTATGTGTTCAGAAAAAGGAATGAAAACAATCAGACCTTGACCAATCACTGCCATTCGGTGCGAATGTAAAGAACCAATCAGATGCCTTCAGAGCCAGGAGGAGTGTCTTAGCAGTGTCAATCAAGTTCGCGTACGCGCTGATCGCCCCCTCTCTTGCACAGCGCGTACCGTCATTCAAAATCAAGATTGCCGGTGTGCCGAGCAGCTGTGCTAATGGCGGACAAACAACCAAAACTGTCAATTTCTCGAGTGGAACCTGCTCATCAGGGCTGGCCCGAGGCATAAGCGAACTAAGCGGCTGCTTGGGGCCCCCTCGCCACCAGGGGGCCCCCATGCGTTTTTTTTTTTTTTTTTTACATATTAATTAAATTAAACAAGTGACATAAATGAATGAATGGATTAATAATTCAAGACAAGAAAATTCTGATTTCATGATCAATATACCTGCCTACAACTGCTGCTGTGTCTGCCAGTGTTTGAGTCATGCGCATAACCTCGCGTGCATAGACAATTCATGCGCAAAGTCACGGTAATGTTAAGCCATGTCACAAAAATTTGATTTGATCAATTATTTATCCTTTAAATTTAACGATATTCAGAACAGAACAAGAATAAAAAAATAACTATAAGCCAAAACGAAACAATTTAAAGCGAAAGTGAAAGCGGTGTTGGGCTCACGTATCTCTCTCATTTAACAAAATGTTTCAACATTCGCGATGGATTTGGATGGTAAACTATTCTTTATTATAGGCTTCTTTGTACTTCACCCACGTTCCAATATCGAGGGGAAAAAATCATTCTCTTCACATGCGCAAAAAATGTGCTTGAAATCCAATATCGAGGGAAAAAAAATCATTCTCTTCACATGCGCAAAAATGTGCTTGGAAACATCACAGTGGAGCGGTGCTTAGGCTACGCAGCGCTGAATGGTACGAATACTGACTATTTAAACAGAGCAGTGTAATTTTTATATGTTAGGTTGACTATTACGGCTATAACGAACAGGCTGCGATGTCAAGATTGCAATGCTGGAATATGTTGTGTGTGTGTGAGGCGCGGGCGCGATCGAACAGTGGAAACATAAAAACATACTCCGTCATGTTCATACAAGACATCATTCAAACTGCAAAGTGTTGCAAAACGTTGGAGGATATTTTGCAAATAATTTATTTAATGTGTTTTGTGACAATTTGTTTTCAGAAGTTTCAAAGAGTTAGTAAAAGAGTAAAGAAAAAGTAAAAAAAAAATGTATTTAAGTATCTGTTTTTTATTAAGTATTTATTTTGTATTAATACATAACCCCTATGTATTAATTTATAATGTAACATTATAGAGTGACATTGTGTCAATAATCGTCAAGCACAGGTGACTCCGCGTGGTGGGAGGGGGCCCCCAAATCAAATGTTAGGTTGCCCGATAAACAAGCCCGTCGGAGCCCATTGACTCAGTGTTAAAACTCTAGCCGCATAACATACAGATAAAATGTCACGCACTGTGCAAAGCATCAATTGAAACCTGCTAACCTTATATCTAGCGACCTTATCCGTCGTCATTGGTGACCCTGCATGTTTACTAGCCTGCGCGTTCACGGCAGGCTCAGCTGTCGGAGTCGCGCGTTCATGTGTTTTGGGGGCGTGGCTTTGGAAGGACCCCAGAAGGGAGAGGGTGGACTGAATGGAAATAATGAGCTGTCTTTAAAACAGTCGTTAGAGGTCTACATACACTCGATTTTTATACTTTATTTTTCAGAATACTTACATTTTAATTATGTATTGATATATACATAAAGTTTAAACAAATTTGAAAAATACGTTTTTTAGACCATTCTTACCTACCCCAGCTTTAAATGTATTACAAATATACTTGAAATACAAATAGTATGTTTATAATACATTTGTATTACCAACATGCTTATTTGAAGTGCATTAAAAATATACTGAATTGCATTTTAATATATTTCTAAAAAGTATACTAGAAGTACATTGGTAATAAATATATGCTTAATAATACTTTTAAGAAATATGCTAAATACCAGCATAATTTTAATATATTTTTAACAAATGCACTAGAAGTACATTGGTAATAAATATATGCTTATTTATACTTTTAAGAAATATGCTAAACACAAGCATTCTTTTAATATATTTCTAAAAAGTGCACAATAAGTACATTGGTAATAAATATATGCTTAATTATACTTTTACAAAATATGCTAAACACAAGCATACTTTTAATATATTTCTAACAAATGCACTACAAGTACATTGGTAATAAATATATGCTTAATTATACTTTTAAGAAATATGCTAAACACAATATTTGTGTGAAGTTTTAGTGTATTTAAAGAAAACATACGTATGTTGCTCTTACTTAAAGTACATTTGTGTAACTTGTGTAAGAACATAGCAAAATGATTAAGCTTTTAGTGTGTTTAAAGTACTTTAAACACTTAGGCCTAGTGCAATATATTTGTAATATTTATGTATTTATCATTTTAATATATTTTTTTTATAAAGTACAAACTTCTAATGTATTATAAACATTTGTCAAGTTTATTAAGCATTGCAATATAAGCACTTAAAATTAATGTTGTTCACTTTTACTTGTTTGTAGGCTATACTTGTAAAGGGCTAGGCTGTTGTCCATTACATGATATGGTTTTACTAGTCAAGTCAAGTCAAGTCAAGTCAAGTATATTTGTATAGCGCTTTTCACAATACAGATCGCATCAAAGCAGCTTCACAGTATTAAATTAAATTTTTACTACTGAAATTCCCACAAGGATATGAACATCATATTATTTTAATTGCATATAGAGATACATTTTCTAAAGATGTTTAAATGTTGTCCAAAAATATGTTGTAGGCTACTTGATTAAATTTGAAAAATACGAATAACACACGTGACTAATCCTGATTGGTTCCAGAGCCGTTGAACGGCTGTGATTGGTTCTTGCTGTGCGTATGTTCCTTGAATGTGATTAGTAGTGATGGGCATTCCGGCTCTTTTTTTGTGAGCCGGCTCGTTTGACTCAGCTCACTGAAAAGAGCCGGCTCTTTTGACTCACAAACGGCTCTTTAGAAATATATATGTTTCTCGCTGAAAGTCCACCGCACAACTGTGCAACGTGAATATTCACATTTTTAATTGTCCATAACAACCCCAAAACGTGTCTGCTTGCCTTGCACATCCAATTAATGGGCAAAGTTATGACTCACTATTTTTCTTACTTTCATTTTTTTTTTTTTTTATGTGGATGTTATTCTGTTAACAAAAACATAAAAAAAGTCACAGTGACTTTGTCTTTGTTTTATTGTTTTTGTTGTTTTTAATTAAATAATTGTGAACCACAAACTGAGCCTTCGTTTTAAAGGGCAATTTCCAAATATATTTTATTTATTTGTTATAATATGGGTATTTAATAATACAGCATAAATAAAAACAAACACACGTAATGCCTGGTGCCTATATAGGCAAAACACCACAGTTTCTTGGTTTTGTTTGTGTGAACTTTTATCCCCAACCATATTTCTTCATGGGCTCCAGTCCAGGGGTCATGCTCAGCACCCCTACTTCCCATGGTACTAACTGTAATTAACAGTATGCTGACCCAGTTTATATGTAAAATCTTTGGTATATGTAATCTATAATATCTAAAAACACTTTACAGTGTGATAGAAATAAACTTTTCTTAAAGCGTGTTGTATATCACCACAGATTTATTGACACCCTTCTATCTGTATTGTATACTGTAATAGACAATTGTCCTGCAGAATGATGAGGTTTTTTGTAAGAAAAACATTGCGAGCAAATTTCGAATTGTTGTTTGAAATATAAATCAACAACGTAAGAGGCTTTAGGCTTTTCTGACCCTGCATTTAGATGTACATTACACACTGTCTAATGCAGCTCAAAGGAGGCACTGTGAATTTGCATAGCCATTTCATTCTAAGAGACTATTAAATGTGAAGTGACAACATGAAACACTACTTTCAATATATTAAAAAAACACCAGTAGTTGGTGGCAAGTCTGCCTGATAATGATTGAATACCAATTTACACATTTAGGCTCACAATAAGCAGATTACATAATTATACCGATATATAAATATTTCTCTGAAACGCGTTAAGTTGCTCATAAGTAAGCCCAGGACCTGCCCTGAACAGTTTAATATGCGGTACGCAGAGCCATAGAACTATTATTTTGTTGAATAAACCTGGGGAACTACCGATGACGTCACATGCTCAGATTTTCTTGACCAATCGGCTGACAGGGGCGCCTCATGACCGTCCACATGTGCAAAACGAATTTTGAAGTCATTTATTCGTTTTTTGCCCGTGAACTAAAAAACTAAAAATCAAGCCGAAATCTCGTTTTTTGTTTTTTTGGAAAAAATGAAAAAATGAATAAAGTCGCCATTTCTCGTTTCTGCTTATTTCATTTCAGATAGGAAATTAAATGGACGTAAGATACCCTGATTGATCCCCTGACCATTTACGTTGTCTGTGCCAGTCGTATTTTTACTCAGTGTAACAGCACGTCTTTTTCAGTTCAGCTACATTCAATTTGACCAATCAGAGCCAAGCTTTTCAAGTCGAAGTCGAATCAGACTCGAAGAGATGAATACTGCTATCAGAAGTTACTGGTAAGTTTTAGTTGCTGTTTGCATAAATAAATAGCTCACTGTTTTTTTTTTTCTTTTTTTTTTTTTCCTAGTTGGATAGGTCTCATGCATTTGCTAATATGACGTGTACGTGTAATACTGACGTTAACCGCTGTAACATGATGCTGACACTGATTTCTAGCAACTTCAGCACTGGGTAGTCAAAGTCTAAAGTCTTTGATAAATGTGTTTAAAATCTATGTGGAGAGATTTTTCTCTGTCTTAAAACAACTATAAAACATTGTCCAATGCATCTGCAAAAAACAGAATTAGTTATTATAACATGTACAACATGACATTAATTTTATTTGTATTTGCAAAATGAAGCTCTGTATTTATTTCTGATTACCTGAACATTTTGGCTTTATTGTTATTTTGTAAATGATCTTTGAAAAGTTTTAAAAAAAACTGACCAGCCAATTATGGAAGTGTGTGATTGGTGTTTATATTTGTTCAAGCTTGACAACCTTATTGCCTTTTTGATAACTTTCTATGGCTGCGTTTACACTTTTTGACATTAACATGCGACCTGTATCCGGAAGTTGTCCACTTACACATTTAAAAGGCAAGTGTAAACGCACTTCTTTATTTGCAATCAATTTCCAATCAGTACACACTTCCATAATTGGCTGGTCAGTTTTTTGCAAACTTTTCAAAGATCGTTTACAAAATCTTATTATAGATTAGGCTAAAGATGATAGATTTATTATAATGATAGAATGATGATAGATGATACTCTATTATTAATAGAGTTAAAGATGTTTAATTTGTATCATCTTTTCTCTTAATCTGGTGTCCTGCTTCAGACCTAATTTAAATTTATGCAGGAAACAGAAATCCGATCAGTTATCCAGATACAGAGGCTACTTAATGTGAACAAATGTAAATGCGCCATGCCTGACTGATATATAAATATGTATATATGTAAGTAAATCTCTCTTTTTTTTAAATATTAATATTTGTTGTTTTTCAGACCAGCTGCTATAGAAGAAAAACTGAAATCTGAGTGCAGTGACAAGCAAAGAGTAGAGTAGTAAGTATGGTTTAATCTCATATCACCTCTGTTATAGAGATTTTTGAATCAGGCCTTATTGAAAGGCAAATTCGGTCAGTCTTGGTAGGAAAATGTTAGCAAAATGTCCATTTCAGGTGTCTAATTTGTGCTCATTCATGTAAAAACCTGTTTATTTAA
The DNA here is from genome assembly GCA_021464565.1 of Rutilus rutilus. Taxonomy (NCBI): domain Eukaryota; kingdom Metazoa; phylum Chordata; class Actinopteri; order Cypriniformes; family Leuciscidae; genus Rutilus; species Rutilus rutilus. Next base: position 63,017,563 of record JAJAQA010000001.1, on the reverse strand, counting down.
CTGATTTTTGGGAAAGCTGCAAGTCATTTGTCCTGGCTTACAATATTTTACACAACTTCTAATTTCCTTAAATCTTTTTAACAGAGGTGCGTGAATATGTTTCTGTACATCCCTTTTTTTTGCTCACAAAGTCAAAAGAGGCTGACTAAAACATTAGGCTAATGCTAAAAATAAAGATTAGCATTTGTTATACATTATAATTATTATTCTTGTTGGCTGGGTATACTTTTTCAGTTAGACAGTTAAATTGCCCTTTTTTGCTGTGATACAGTGACATACCATGTAGACTTCACAGTTGTTCAAGAGATATTTTATTAACTCCTTTTCTGAATTACATTAACATTTTATATTGAATGTCTACTGTTAAAATATATGAACTAAGCATTACATGCCATGTTAAAGAATTCCATTTTTACCAGGTGAAAAGACTTACAATTAAATGTATTAAATATGTACTTAAGTATGTTTTTAGTACAAAACAAATGTACTTTAATGCATTTATAATACATTTAACAGTACGTCTTTTTCACCTTGTATGTACAACAGAGGGAAATGTCAAAACATCATACTGTGTTGTAATAAAAAACGTCTAGGTTACGACCTCTGTTCCCTGAGAACAGGGAATGAGACACTGCATCGATGACGCTATGGGGAACACCCTCCATGTGAACCGGTGTTTGAAAAGCTGTACAATCACGGCAATAGAATTTGACTGCCGACAGCCTGTGACACTACTAGTGCGACTCAGAAGTATTAAAGAGGCGCCTAGAGAACATCGTTCCCCAATAGCATCATCGAAGCAGTGCAAGTTCCCTTTTGAAAGGGAACAGTTACTTTTTTAATAGAGGTTAATTTTGCTTTAATATAAAAATAAACTCCTCTTTTTCCCCTTTCACAGACACTGTGATCAAACAATTTCCAACACGTCTGAGGTGCGAGCACTGATTCGAAGGAAATGCAACGAGGCAAACTCAAAGACCAATTCACTTGAAGGATGAAGATGGTTTGAGTTGTAACAGTACTGTAACTGTTTGCAGCTATTAATGACTGCACTTTATTGACTGTAGTTAGGTTTATTGACTCAAGTTAGTTTTTTTGTTGTTGTTTATAATACCTCTGCAGATCACTGTATTTTATGTTTTTTTTACAGTTTACATATGCTTCTGTACTGATGTACACTGGGTGTAGTATGTTAAAGTTTACTAGCTTTCAAAGTGTGTGTGTGTGTGTTTTATACAAATATTTTTTACTGTGTTTTACAGAATGATATTTTTTCACTGTATTTGTAATACATTAAAATATATTATTTTCATACTGAATGGTTTTATAAAAATGTATTTTTATTATACTAATAGTGGCTCTTATAGTGTTCTTCTAATACATTATTAATAAGCTGATATTATATTTAAAATATACTGGGAACACATTAATGAGAAGCTAAAAATATACTTAAGCTGTAGTTCTAAAACATATTTAAAGTGTATTAAAAATACAATTTAAAGAAGTGCTATTAAATTACACTAAATGTACTTAAAATAGGTCCATTTTAACACAATTAAGTATATTAAAATATATTACTATTACCTTAAAATTGAACTTAAATACATATTAAAGTATACTAAGTATATTTGAAGTTGTCTCAAAATAACACATTTAATACATACTTAATACTGTACACTTAAAATACATTAAATATATCAAAATAAGCACAATTTAAATATATTTCCTTTTCACCTGGGTGACTGCTTTAGTTGGGCTCTTTATCCTTGACTTTAGCAGTTTTACTTTGGTTGATGTAACTGTGTGTTTTAAGACACATTTGTTGTGGCAGAAACAAAGCCTGCGCAATCAGATATGAAGATTTTTTAAATGTATCATTCACTATAAAATGAAGTATCAGCCAATGACTCTCAACAATGGTGACAATCAACAAAAAAGATAACATCAAATCTGACCATCACAAAGCACGCTACTAAAAGTAAACACAAAACCAACAGAAAAAATAAAAGCAAAAAGTAATAATTAAAGAAAATAACAAGACAATTCAGCTGCATAATTTATTCATGCTGCAATGCATGCAGGGAGTTATGGACACATTTTTGTACTATGCTGGTACCCAACATGCATTGCAGCATGAAACTTTTGATTGTCACCACTGTTGAGATTCATATGCCGATTCTTGATGTCTCCATATTTGGAGAACTTTCTTATAACAAAATTCTATTAGCTGGGACAGTGGTGTTCCAGGAGTAGGATTAGACACCCTTGACATAACATTATTATCAATAATCTGCAAGTTACTTTTGATTTGAACACCTGCTGTCTTCAATCATGTCTTTAATAATCAGTGCTAATTTTTATTTTACCCATTTAGCGTCAAGACAGATTTTGGAACAAAGGAGTCTCCAGATCTGCTGTTGCTCTGTATAGGCTTTACAGTCTCAACTGATGTTTTATCTCTGACTACGGCCTGCAAGATGGATCTCTACAAGTTTCCCTTCGACACCCAAAGCTGCAATATAACACTTCAGTCGACAGCGTATTCAGGTACATCTGAAACACATGAATCAGTTTAGACAAACAAACACAAGATAACATGGTTTATTCTTCTAAAATATTTGACTTGTATTAAAATAATAAAATATGTCTGTTCCCACAGATACAGAGATTAAATTGGATACCCTGTCTGGTGAAATTTTTGATAACAAGCATATTATTAAAAAGTCGAAAGAGATGTTTCAGAGCAATGGAGAGTGGGCTCTCATCGATATAATTAACAGTACTCAAACCATTGATGATGATCTTGAATGGCGTAAAATGTATCAGCTGATCTATAAGGTACAGCACACTGGATATGGAATGTAAACCAATATTGAATATATAAATACAATTATTTTATAAAAACAAAAACAACTAGTTTATGAGTTTGTGAAAAATATGTGTAATAAATTTAATTATTTTATTTTTAAAACTATAAAAAGGCAGGGGTATCAAATATCTTCTAAATTAACCATTTTATTATTTGTTTTTTGTTTGTTTTCAATTATACACCAAAGTGTGAAATCATACTATAATACATTATATTATATATTATTTTATCTGTTATTTAATGTTCAAAGTCAACATGTAAATTATAGGTGTTGCTCAAGAGAGTATACTCTTTAATAATATGGTTCTCACACCAGAGGTTGAACAGATGTTGCATGGAAGCTGTGAATTTGAAGGGAGATATGTGTATGTATATCAGAATGAAATTATTTACGTATAGACCATGAATAATATTTCAGCATTCAGTTAATTTTGTTTGGAATAAAGCATTCATATTGATAAAAAAAATAATAATATTCTAAAGATATTCACTTTTCACAGTGGAAAACAAAATCACAATGAAAACATACACCCGGCGCAATGCGGTGCCACACAGTAAATTCCCCGGTGTTAAATTTAACACTGCTCGTGTTTATATGGGAACCACCAGCAGGGTGTTAAAAGTGACACTGAAGCAGTGTTAGAGTTAATGAGATAATTAAGTGATTAATTGAGCGATGATTGAGCACTGAAGACACCTGATGATAACAAGCAGAATCACTGAAGGAAAGACAAACACAAGAACTACAACTGACTTCCGGAGATGAAATCAACTGAAGATAAAAGATGACATTAAATCTGTGAAGATCTCAGCAGAGGAGGATTAAACAACTCCACAAACAGCATTACAAGCTTCACTTATTACCAGCTAGTTATTGAGAATTAAAGGCAGGGTAGGTAGGATTTATTAAAAATTAAAGATCCAAATTTGTTAAAACTTTCTATATATATCAATTAGGGCTGGGCGATATATATCGTGAGATTGTTATGCGCATCTCGTCAGTAAAGCCGGTTCCTTGATTAGTAGTAAATCGCCTTCACCTGCTTTCAGATGGAGCGGCATTTACTACAAAGAACCGTAGTTAACTGACAAGCTGAGCCATATCGCATTAATATCGCGGACGTATCGCCAGCGATAATTAATGCGATATGGCTCAGCTTGTCAGTTAACTACGGCTCTTTGTACACAGCAAAAACTCCAGTGTTAAATGAACACTCCTGGGAGTGTATAAGTCCACACTCAAGAGTGTTTAAGTTAATGATATAATTAAGTGATTAATTTAGTGATGATTGAACATTATTGAAGACACCTGATGTTAACAAGCAGAATCACTGAAGGAGAAAATCACAAATTGTAAGTTACCGTTATGACGATCAATGGTTGCTTTAGTTGGGCTCTTGACCCTTATATTATTAACTTTCGATTTTGTTTGTCTGTTGTTTCTGAATTATTATCACCAGTTGAACAAAGAAAAAAAGTGATCTGATGATGTTGGTTATATTATGACAATCATCATTTGACCTTGATCACTGAATTCATTAAAATCCTTCTTTCTGACTTCGATTTATGTTGTTGATTACAGCATAACTGTGAATCTGCATAAATGCCCAGAATTTTTGATATAATATAAAGGATTTCTTAAAAGTTGTTTAAAAAAAAAAAAAACTTTCTTTTAGGCACACACAGATGTCAAGATTCAGTCTATGCATCTCAACAATGGCGAGGAGCAGAATATTCAATTAGGAAAAGTAAATTACATAGACAATTCAGATAATAATTTATTCATACAGCAATGCATGATGGGAGCCATTAATGAGTTGTGATTGGTGGCAGCCACTGCAACATGCTTTATTATTGTCACCATTGTTGAGATTCACAGGCTGATTATTGATGTCTGTGTTTCTAAATGAATTTTTTTGAATGGCTTTTGATCAGAACAATGTTTATTAAATATTTATAATTATAAGTAAAATACTGATAATCATAGGCTGAAGAAATCATTAAACTGCTGCTAACAAGTTAAACCAAACTATCTCAATAAACTATCTCTGGCCTTTTCCAGATCACAGCATGATTATGTCAAAACATAACCAATACTATAAGATAACTTTTTACTTTGTTCATTTAACTGTTATAGATCAATAACACCAGACAAACAACAGTAAATATTAAAGTAAACATATAATGGTCTAGAGCCCAACTAAAGCAAACACCCATCACCTTAATGGTAACTTACAATTTGTTATTTTCTTCTTCAGTGATTCTGCTTGTTAACATCAGGTGTCTTCAATAATGCTCAATCATCACTAAATTAATCACTTAATTATCTCCTCAGCCCTAAATGCCGCTCCATCTGAAAGCAGGTGATGGTGATTTACTACTAATCAAGGAACCGGCTTTACTGACGAGATGCGCATAACAATCTCACGATATATATCGCCCAGCCCTAATATCAATACATAATTAAAATGTAAGAACTCTGAAAAAAAGAGTATAAAAATCAAGTGACTCTAGACCGTTTAATCTGTATTAAACACAGCTCATTATTTCGATTCGGGACGAATCAAAGGATTGGCTTAGGCGACTGTCACTCTCTCGCAACCATGGCAACCACCCTTTTGCCACACAGCACCTGCCCACTTGCGCGCGACCGGTTGATTTGAGGAGTGCGAGAGGCACGGAACCTGATCACACCTCCGTCCAGTAGATGGCGGTAATGCACTATGTTTGCAAGCTGCCAATAAAATCTATCGAAGAAGAAGAAGAAGGCACTGAACCTAGGAATACCAAAACAATGGCAGAGAAAGAGCAATCTAAATTTACAGTACCGGCATATGCAGTTAGTGAAGGCAAACCAGGCAAAAAAATGCCCCTTCCCCTCCGCTTGTCTCAGGTAAATAATGCGTCCTCTAGCTCAGCGGTCGGAGTCGCGCGTTCATGTGTTTTGGGGGCGTGGCTTTGGAAGAAGCACAGAAATGAGGGGGTGGAGTGAATGGAAATAATGAGATGTCTTTAAAACAGTCGTGAGAGGTCTACAGACACTCGATTTTGATACTTTCTTTTTCAGAGTACTTACATTTTAATTATGTATTGATATGTACATAAAGTTTAAACAAATTTGAAAAATAAAAATTTTAGACCATTTCTACCTACCCTGCCTTTAATAGAGGTGTAGATGTTGATGTTTTATTGGAAATAATATATTTTAGTACATTCACCATTATGGTGATCAGTGTTTGCTTTAGTTGGCTAGTTTGACTCTTGGCTTTGTTATGCAAGTTTGTGGTCTTTGTAACATTGTTTACCAAAACACATAGTTTTGTTACAAAGGATGCCAGAAGCAAAGATGATCAAGTGATGTAGTTTTAACCATCATGAAGTAGAATTATTCACTAATCTTATAAATTACCAAAAATTGTTATTTATTATTATTTTTTTTTTTTTTTCACCAATGGTAATTTCTTACAACTGAACAGACATTCTGAATTAGGATTTATTTTTGTGACCATTGTGGAGCAATGAAAAAATAAAAACATAAAAAATATATAAATTGTCAAACCACCCAACTAGAGCAAACACTGATCACAATAATGGTGACCAAACATTTTAATCTAAAGATTTGTTCATTCTCAAAAAGAACTTCTGTAGATGATTGACAAAAATAAGGTCAAACTAGTTTGTAATAAGAGAGATTTCATGTCTTTTCAGTTGATTTCATCTAAAGCTGTGTCCGGAAGTCAGTTGTAGTTATTTTGTTTCTCTTTTCTTCAGTGATTCTGCTTGTTATCATCAGGTGTTTTCAATAATCCAACAATCATCACTCAATTAATTATATATCTAATCTAATTAACTCTAACACTGCATCAGTGTTACTTTTAACACCCTGCTGGTGGTTCCCATATGAACACCGAGCGGTGTTAATTTAACACCGGGGAATTTACTGTGCAGGCACGACGCAAGTGTCTTTTGCTAGTTTCAGCCCGACGCAGTTATTATTTTCACGTCCTGCGCCACGTTGTTTAAATAGCAAATGCATTTGCGCCCATGGGCGTGAAAACGAGGTTTGTTCAGAAGCACGCGCGAAAAGATCTGTTTCCTCACTATAGAAATGTTCAGTTTTTCCACCATCATATTCCGTCATGTAAATAGGTAATTAAATATTAATAATAATCCATAATGACCAATTATGATTAATTATTAATGTTTGGGTCAGTTAATTAGATTAAATTTGAGGTAAGCCAAATTAATATTACAATCAATTATTCAGTTCCAACGAACTCTTTGATTTATTCATTTATTCTAAGGAAAATGTATCTTTCATGGTCACTGAAAAATAATTATTCCTTATCATGTACAGCAATTAGAGCATGTAACAAGATCAAGATCGTAAAAGGGACTTCGTATGCAAAAAGAGGACACCAAATTCATAATTGTGCACAAGTTTTATTCACTAAATCACAAACATAACTAAACTAAACAAAACAAACAAACAAACATACATACATTCATCCATACATACATACATGCATAGGTCAAGTGGTGAGTGTTATGGAACCGGAAACAGGAAATAGAACTATGGGGCAAGATCTATTTTGGTATGAAAAGAACCATCAGCTTATTTCATAGCACCTCATTAAATACTTGCATGGTCAGTTGCAAATCGTGGAAAATTCTTGAAGTGGTTGAAAAATGAGTCCGTTGGTGGGTCCGTGAGGGTCAAAAGTGCATGGTGCAAGTTGCCATCGTGTGGTTCCGACGCTGTTGTGGGTCAGAGCTTGCATGGTGGCTTCGAGCGCATGACTGTGGTGAGTCGAAGCCTGCTGTCCTGGGGCCTCATTTATAAAACTGTGCGTAGGAACCTTACTAAAAGTGTACGTGCGCCCGAAAGCCAAAAATGGCGTACGCAAAAAAATATTCAGACTTATAAACCTGTTCGTACAATCCTCATCTGCATATCATTTGCATATGATTATTCATCCACGTGATAACGGTACAAGACACATTACATTAATAAAAATAAAGTAGTTGCCTATCCTTGCCTTGTTTTTGAATACATAAATCAAATAGTGTAAAATACATTTCAGAAAAAGTTTTTCTCAGTCTTTTCCACTGGCCGAATTGTATTTTTAATTGATTTATATTTTTAATGGAAACAGATAGGCCTTGGGCATTATTTGCACGAAACTATTTTCTCAGACAATCTGGTATTATCATGATAAGCAATTATCTCTGTGGTTAAAACATTAAAGCACGCCACAGGAAAAATGTTCAAAAACATTGCATCCACAACAAATATTTCTATTGATTGAATATAAATTTTTTGTTACTTCTCAGTAATGATTTCATGTTTAAGTATTTAACTCCATTAATTTGAATGGCATATTTAATCTAAATGTTTATATCAGAAGTAAAACATAGTTTAAATCATCATTTTATTTATTTAAACTGTTATTTGCGTCAGTTTCACTAAACGGCCCAACCCGCTCGCTGGCGCGGACATTTAAGAAGGGATGGAAATTTGCTTCAAGTGACAGGCTTGGTGAGTGAATTTATATTTGTATTATCTTTCTGTATATGTTTAATTTTCTTTAGACTTTCTGTCTAAAAGTGACCAAAAAGACACTTAACTCCAGCTCACCATCGGTCGCCAAACTGCTCCATCTCCAAAACGTTCGTACGCATGGGTCAGAGTTTGCGTGCAGATGCGCAAATTTTCCCGTCAAGTTTGTTTTTATAAATCACAACTTATGCGTCGGAAGTGGCGTACGCCTCTTTCAGGGTCTGTTTTGTGCGTACGCAACGGTTATAAATGAGGCCCCAGGCCTGCTGAGTGCACGCTGGACGGTGCGGCCTCCTGAAGTACAGAGAAGGCCAAGAGTTGATCGTTGTCCGTTCCGTGATGGTAAAGTTGCAGTTTTCCTGGATTGACGAAGAGTCTGACTCCCTTTGGGAGTATGAAAGCAATGCAGATGGCATCAGGCCTGTTGGGTCCTGGGCCCCAGTCCTGGGCCCCCACCCTTTTCCCCTGTAACAGCAGAAACTGCATTGTTGTCGGATGAGAAGCGCTGAGAAGAGGGAAGGGCTAGCGGAGAGGCATTTTAAAGCTTGGTAAAGGTAACACACTCTCAGTAAAAAAAGGTACAAAAGCTGTCGCTGTGGCAGTACCTTTTCAAAAGGTACATTTTTGTACCTAAAGAGTACATATTAGTCCCTCAAAGGTACATATTAGCAGAGATGGGTAATCCAGGGGCCAAAGAATAAAAGTCCTTCCATATGTTTATTCCACTCATAAACTATTGATTTCACTAATTAGTTCTGTCTCCTGTCTGAATTAGCAAATCCAGGTGATTGGAACAAAATACTGAGGAGGACTTTTACTTTCTGAACCTGGACTTTACACCTCTGGCCACATGTCAGCCAAGAGCAAAAGAAATAAACCAGAACTGGACCTTATCGTAGCCAAAAAATCGGTGTATATTAAATATGGAGTAATTTCAGCCTCAGAGGAAATCAACTGAAGAGAAAAGAAGACATTAAATCTGTGAAGATCTCAGTAGAGGAGGATTAAACAACTCCACAAACAGCATTACCAGCTTCACTTATTACTAACCAGACTGACTTTATTTCTGTCAGACGTCTACAGAAGTTTTATTGAGAATTAACAGATTAACTCTAATGTGTTTCATTTGAAGTCACCATAACAGTGATTAGTATTTCCATTAGTTGGGCTCTTAACTCGTATTTGTATCGTTTATCTTTTTTGGCTCCTGTGACAGTGGCCCTCATTTATCATTCTTGCGTAGAAACGAGCGTATATATTGGCGTAAGATTATGCTTACACTCCTCTCATCGCCTGATTTATGAAGCTGTGCGTACCTTTGAAATCCAGGTGTACGCAATACCTGCCCTTGATAAATGCCGCGGCTGAAAACGATCGTCATTAGAATAACACGCCCTTATATATACAAGTCTCCGCTTCCCCCACGCCCTCATTTTACGCCACGGATACACGGAAGACGGCAAAGAAGAGAAACTTCTTTGAGAAAGAGAAAGCGAAACCAGGGAAGTGGAAAGAAACAAAATTGATTTTTATTATTAATGACGCTTATTGTTATTTAGAAGATGAATGTCGTTATTATTATTATTTGTATTATTATTATTATTATTATTATTTAAAAGAAGAAGAATGTCATTTTTATTATTTTGTCAGTCTGAATTATTTTTTTGGTCATTGAAAGCCTTTCATTACTAAACCCAGTCCGTGCGCATCTGCCGGGCCTAACCCTGGCCTAACCATCGTTTCAAAGAATAGTAGGCTACAACGGCGAGCGCGTCGAGTGTAAACGCCTCGTCCGTTTGGGGAGGTGCGCGCGCAGTCTGCAGAGACTCGCGCTGCGGAGCCAGGCGAAAGTATAAACAAGGCTTGAAACGTCAGGTAAAGCGCACAGGCTCGCAACTTAAGGAATACATATGCCTACAATTCAAATGCTTTGGTAAAGTCACACAAATTAAACATTGAAGTCCATGTTGCACAAAAATAAACACTGAAGTTTATAATTACTTGTTGTTGTTTTTTTACAGTGGGTCATAATATATCATATCTTTTAGTTTGTCAGTGCGTTTTGTGGTGTTAGGAATTGTTTTTCCGCGCATTCCCGCACTCAAAACGTGCGTACACCACCTCCTGAGCTGGCGTAGGATTTGAGCGTGCCGTACGCCAACGTCCATATTGATAAATCTCAAAGTCACCGTGGTTTTGGGTGTACGCCAGGTGTACGCTGGAAATTTGGTGTACGCACTTTTGATAAATGAGGGCCATTGTGTTTGTCAAACACATTTCCAGTAGCAAAGAAAGTTAAAGTGAAATGAGATCAGGTGATGATGGTTACCTGTTGATGGTTTAATAATCATCATGAAACGACTTGATTCACTGAGACTCTTATATTTTAACAATTGTGTTATCACATTAATATTTTTTTTTCTAGACTCTAGACTGTGTGATCGTGTTCACAACTCCTATTGGCAAGTCAACGGGTATCCGTTGAGAATCCATGCATGCAGAGACCAGCGCTCTGGATGAGGATGCCAGATCGGGCTGCGGGCTTGAGAGAGAAGGTCTCTTCTCGCCGGTATCGGCCAGGGGGCTGTGTCTGCCAGCCGTATTAATTCCGGGAACCACGTCTGATTCTCCCACTACGGGGCTATGAGGAGCACCGTGTGGTGCGCTTCCCTGATTCTCCCGATGACTTGTGGCAACAGAGAGACCGGGGGGAAAGCGTATAGCGGGCCGCTGGGCCAGGTTTGGGCCAGCGCGTCCTCGCTCTTCGAAAAGAACTTTGGGCAGTGAGCGTTGTCTTTTGTCGCAAAGAGGTCGACTTTCGCTTTGCCGAAACGGCGCCACAGTGACTGGACTGTTTGGGGATGCAAAGACCACTCCCCCGGGGGAACATTGTCCCTGGACAGTCTGTCTGGAGCTTCATTCAGGCGACCCGGCACATGCGCGGCTCTCAGCGAGCGCAGTGAGTGCTGAGCCCACACAAGAAGGCGTTCCGCCAGGGTGCAGAGCGTTTTGGATCTGACACCGCCTTGACGGTTCACATAGGCCACCACTGACGTATTGTCCGTGCGGACTAGTACATGGTGGCCCTGAAGGTATGGGAGGAAGTGCTTGAGCGCGTTCTCGACCGCCAGCATCTCTAGACAGTTTATATGAAGGCGACTCTCCTGGTCTGACCAGGACCCAGGCTTTCCAGATGGCTGAGAAGCGCTGTTCTGTGAGACAATAGCTCTGTCTCTGACTGCGCCAGAATTAGCCAGTCGTCCAGATAGTTCAGTATCCGTAATTCTCAATAAAAACTTCTGTAGACGTCTAACAGAAATAAAGTCAGTCTGGTTAGTAATAAGTGAAGCTGGTAATGCTGTTTGTGGAGTTGTTTAATCCTCCTCTGCTGAGATCTTCACAGATTTAATGTCTTCTTTTCTCTTCCGTTGATTTCATCTAAGACTGTGTCTGAAATGACTCCATATTGAATATACACAGATTTTGTGACTCAGATAAGGTCCAGTTCTGGTTTATTTCTTTGCTCTTGGCTGACATGTGACCAGAGGTGTAAAGTCCAGGTTCAGAAAGTAAAAGTCCTCCTCAGTATTTTGTTCCAATCACCTGGATTTGCTAATTCAGACTAATTAGTGAAATCAGCTGACTGAGTTCATGGGTGGAATAAACATATGGAAGGACTTCTACTCTTTGGCCCCTGGATTACCCACCCCTGATTCGGACACACCCTAAGTGAACTTGCGCCCTGCACTTTAGACCATGTGCTAGATCCTTAAAAAAGTGCCCTATATATTCCTGTGTCTTTATATAATCATCTAACACTTAACTAAAACTGCCAGTAGGCGGCAGCAAGTCACTGTCTTAATGAGTCATTCAATTCAAACAGCTGATTCATTCAGAAACAAAGCAAGTGTCTTAAATCACCCCCATAGCCTTAAATAGGACGTTTTGGGGGGAGACAGTCATTTGTAGTTTTGTCCGAAACCATAGTGGACGTTACCGAGTGCACTCATTCAATCCCACAATGCTCCACAATAGCGAGTGTACAACCGATGTATGCTCAACGCTAGAATAGCCATAATGGACCATGAGAGTCATGCACTAAATGAATTCCCTTATCTGACCTGAAGATGGTGCTCACAGCTGAATCATCCATCCATCCATTTTTCAAACAACTTGTTCAATTTGGCTACAGCGTAATATCATAAAATCATAAATATAATTTTCATTTTAATTGATTATTAAATTGTCTAATGCATCCTGAGAGTTTTTATTTGGCCCAGAAACAGCATCAATTATATCTAAATGAGACCATAAATGATGTTGAAAATATGTCCACAATGGCCACATTTGAACTTGTATGGAGGATCCATAAACGTCTATATATTCCTATGCCTCCAATGGACAAGTGTTGCAAATTAGCAGTTTTGCTATAACACAAAAAACAATGTATCTGGTTTGTCCAATGCTGCTGTTATGTCTATATCAAATAAATAAATAAATAAAATATCGTGCAGAACACTTCAAAAAAGGATGCTATAAAAACTTTCATTCTGGCCCCCCATTGGAAATCTTTTCAACGTCCGACTTTTGTGACAAAGACGTTTAAAAGAGATCTTTTGGACATCATTTTGATCTATTCTCTGTAACAACTGTGCAAAGTTAACCTCCACAGTGTGGACAAGTATTCTCCTTCACCACCACCCACAGATTAACAAGTGATTTACAAGTTGAGTTTGACAATCTAAAATAAAATATAAAATGGGTAGCTCTTTACAATAAGGTTTCATTAGTTAACAAATTTTGAAAAATTAAAAAAAATTCTACAGCATTTATTAATGTTGGATAATGTTAATTTTTAACAATTACTTATACATTATTAAAATCAAATGTTGTATTTGTTAAGATATTTAATGCACTATGATCTAACATGAAGAAACAACAAATAGCTGTATTTGTATTAACTAACATGAACAAAGATTAATAAATACAGTAATAAGTGTATTGCTCATTGTTAGTTCATGTTAGTTAATACAATAATTAATGTTAAGAAATGAGAACTTACTGTAGTTTTAACATAAAATGAACAATTTTGTTCTAACCAAACACAGAACTTTATCGGCATTACAATTCAAAGGAAATGAATACATAGGGATAGGAATTATGACCAAATATCACCAACTAAATTTTATTTAAAAAAATATCACATTATATGTAGCTCTTTAATTAAATTCTTAATAGTAACAAATAAGATTATAAATCTCTCTTATCCAATTATTACTTCTAAGAGACCCAGCTGTTTTTTCTTTTAAACTACATGGTGCATCCCTATTTAATTTATGTATTCAATTCTTAGTGTTTTAAAAAAAAAGTCTTAGCGTTTAAGTCCATCATGATGCTAATCTCTCTCTCTCTCTCTCTCTCTCTCTCTCTCTCTCTCTCTCTCTCTCTCTCTCTCTCTCTCTCTCTCTCTCTCTCTCTCTCTCTCTCTCTCTCTCTCTCTCTCTCTCTATTGCAGATCACCATAAAAAGGAGACCTGTACTGTATGTCATCAACATTATAATACCAGTATTTTTCTTCCTTGTGCTGGATTTGATCTCCTTCTTCGTTCACTCAAATGCATCAGACAAAGTGACCTTCAAAGTGACTTTACTGCTGTCTGTTACTGTGATGCTGCTGCTTGTTAACAACACACTGCCTTCTACAGGAACAGAAATACCTCTGATTGGTGAGTCTAACATTGACCTCCCAATCACACATTGATCTCACAGTGCACTCACTGTGTGCTCATATAATAGCCACAATGTGAATCACCCCAGCTAGAAATGTTATTGGACGTGGACTCCAGCATCATAATCCAACCATCCATCAGGATCCAACTTCATAAAACAAACATAAAATTAGCTACAGAAGACATTACAAGAACATAATATAATGATCTCAAAACATTCATAGAACAATTATAGTTCTAGCTGGGATGAGCTCATATTGTGGTCATATAGTATGAGCACACAGTGAGTGCGCTGTGAGGTTACCCAGCTAGAAATGTTTTGTTCTAAAAACGTTCTGAGAACATTACCATGAAGTTGTAATAATAGTAGTTTTATTTTGGTTTCCAGAATGTTCTCCTAAACCATACACAGCAAAAACTCCAGTGATAAAAAGTTAATGAGATAATTAAGTGATTAATTGAGCGATGAGTGACCATTATTGAAGACACCTGATGTTAACAAGCAGAATCACTGAAGGAGAAAAGCACTATTTTAAGTTACCATTATGGTGATCGGTGTTTTCTTTAGTTGGGCTCTAGACCCCTTCACTTTTTACTTTAAATTTTGTTTGGTTGTTGTAACTGAGTTATAACTCCCATATGAACAAGAGAAAAGATGAACAGATGTTGTCAATTATGTTTTGATATAATCATCATTTGACCTGAATCACAAAACTCATTTAGAGCCTAATCTCTGACTTAAATTTATATTGTTGATTACATCATCACAGTGAATCTACAACATAAGATCCAGAATTTTATACATTTCAACGGATTTCTTAAAAGTTGTTTTGAAAAAAAAAAAATGTTTAGGCACAAACAGACATCAAGAATGAGTGTATGAATCTCATCAATGGCGACAAATGAAATATTTAGTTAGGAAAAGGAAATTACTAAGACAATTCAGATCATAATTTATTCATAACGCAATGCATGATGGGAGCCATGAATGAGTTTTGATTGGTTGCACCCAGAATGCAACATGCTTTATTATTGTCACCATTGTTGAGATTCACAGGCTGAATCTTGATGTCTGTGTTTTCTAAATAAAATATTTCAAACAGAACTTTCAAGAAATATTTTGGATTCTATAGAAAATTCTACAAATCGTATGCTATAAAGCAACCAAGCTGCTGCAATCAATATTCTCTATAGTTTAGTCCTTTGTTTTAATTTGCTTTGGATAAAAGCATCTGCTAAATCACTGTGTAAATGAGCTTAGTGTTTCAGGTCAAATGATGATTTCATGAAAACATAACCAACACCACCTCATCACCTTTTATCTTTGTTCAGCTGAAAGTTATAACTTAGTTACAACAGCCAGACAAAATCTGAAGTTAGTTTTTTAAGGGTCAAGAGCCCAACTTAAGCAAACACTATTCACCATAATGGTAACTTAAAATTAGATTTTCTCCTTTGGTGATTCTGCTTGTTAACATCAGGTGTCTACAATAATACTTAATCATCACACAATTAATCCCTTAATTATCTCATTCATTTTAACACTCTTCAGTGTTCATTTAACACTCATATTTGAGCACTTTAACCCTTTGAGTGTGGAGTCAAATTAATTCCCAGGAGAGTTAATTTAACACTGGAGTTTTTGCTGTGTAGGATAACATTCTCTAAAAACATCCTCAAAATGTTACAGTTAAAACGTTATATCTTAGTTTACATTTAACCTTATAGAAACATTATTTGGAATGAGAAAACATCCTCAAAACATTCTTTGAACATTACATTCAAATGTTTTCTTTAAAACATTATCCAAACTTGTAGGGAATGTTAGCCAACGTTCTGAGAACATTCCCTGCTACCTGGGTACACATTTAGATCACTGTGAACTCACATTGCTGACGTTGTGACCACATGGTGAGATCACTCTGAGATTAAAGTGTTGACTGGGCTGATTATTTAATATTACTTATTTTTTAAGAATACAATTCAGTAATTGAAGTCACAAAAATCAAACAAAAAGGATTTAAACCTACAGTATCTTGTGTTTTTCACAGGGGTTTTCTGCGGTGTGATCTTCTTTCTAATTTCCATCAGCATTTTGGAGACCATCCTTGTGAATTACCTGAAGGCTAAAGGAGCTGAGAAGAGATTAGTGGAAACTACAGCTGCTGTTAATGGACAAGATGGTAAGAACTGGCACAACATCAGATTAAGAGCAACATTTTAATTTTTTTTATACTTTTACTTCACAAAATAAGGTTTATTAGTGAAAATAAGTTTAAGATTTGATTGCTTTGTAGCTTTGGTACATATGCAAAGAAAATATAATACAATTAATCTTTGAGTAAATTAGACCTGTTCCAGCATGCTTTTGTCTCTAAAACAGGACACACGGTTTATGGATGAATGGATGGATGAAAATAGCATTTGAAGTCTGAACTTAGCAAATGTAAAACCATGCATTATCACATATTAAACAAGCCACCCCAAAACCACATGTGAAATTCATTTGTTTTTCTATAATAGAGTATGTGAGATTATGCAGACAAAACATTTATACAGAGCTATGCTTTTTTCCTCTCACAGTTGGTGTAATAGACCAGCAGAACCCTCCAGACTCAGTTAGAGATCAGAATGAAGAGCAGTCTTATACTCACGACCGTCTGAAGCAGTTCCTCACTGAGTTACGACAGCTTCCGTACTGGACCAGAGTGGCAAGAATCATAAATGTGACCTTCTTGGTTCTTTACATAATCACTATTATTGTGTTTATGTCTGTGCTTTGGACGCTTTGGTATCATCCATAATGCTTAAAATAATTAATTCACCTGAGTAGGGTAAACTTAAATTAAATCAAAAATCAAATTAACTTTTATGAGTATTTAGAACTTCATTTTTCTTTTGAGTTCACAGAACTGACACATTTTTAAGTAATCTAAATTGTTTCATTTAATTTAGACAGACTTAAATTTAACTAAAACTGTGCTTGGATTATGTAATGTGTTATATAATATTTTTATGATTAATGTTAAGTGGGAAATGTTTAATGTTTTGCTGATTTAAAATAATTTCTGTTATGGTGAAATTTTTAGGGGGGTAACCATTATGGTGAAGAGTGGAGCATGAGCTTGGTTTGAGAACAAGTATATGTAACCTTTGTTAACTAAATAAGTCAGAATGAGCAATTTCTTAAACATAAGTTCTTGTTATTTTCACATTCTCCATCAAAAAACCTCTTCAAACTGAAAAAAAATATTTTTCATAACTAGCTTTGTATTAATTTCTATACTTGAAAGAGATAAACACATAATCTTTTAATATTGACGGAAACTGCATCAAGCTTTTATTTTGGCGGAAAACATAATTTACCAACGTGTCTCATTACAATCCTAGTAAAATGCAGTAATCGTCAACTATGCAGATGTGGAAATAATGCGTAACTGGGTTCCTACACTCATATAGCCTAAGTGTTTTGAAAGTTGTTATAAGTTCTAGTTGAACTGTCTGAGTAAAGCATGCTATATAGGATTTCTTTGTCCTGTAAGAATGTACTGGCAACATCTGTTGTTCTTTATGTGGACCTCTGTGTTCGAATGGAGGAAGAGTCTTACATTCCCTATGTTATACATTGAAAGGCCTTTCTGGAACCAGAAACTGACCATATATGGACTTGTTATACAATGTCTTTTCTATATGATGTAATGTATATTCCTATTGGCTAAATCTGTGGTACTCCCCTCATATTCTTACTATATATTCTGAAACAAAGGATTAATAAAGACAAGAGCTGTATTGGTCTCCCTTAGCACTGGCTCATTATTCATTCAAATGCTAATTGCTAGAAAAGACCTGGAATCTAATTTCTAACAAAAGTAGTTCTGCTTTCCGCAGGCTCCACACTCACTCATCTCTCTCCTTCTCCTCCTCCTTTTCTCATCAGCCACGGGAGCTGATGGAGGTCCTGCTGATGCACTTGACACATTTTACAGCATCTGCTTGAAGGGCCGGTTTCTTTTTTTTCACTTTTTTTCTTTGCACATTCCTTGTGTTTCTTCTCCATCTCTCTGACTATTTTGACAGAATCACACTGACACTGCACGCTCGTCAGAGCCCAAAGGGGGAGGAGTTTAAAGATGTGATTGGGCCAGCCCAGTGTCAATCAAGAAAATAACCAATAGGCCACTGATCTATGTGTTTCATGGTCCGGTCTGTGAGAAAAATGACCAATGCATTACACTGGCACAAAGACCCCACTCTGCCAATTAAGCAAAACAAAATGAATGGGCCGCCGATCTACGAGTTGTATGGGCTGTTCAGAGAAAAAAAAAGTATGAGATGTACCGGCCCAAAAAGCACGTCGGCCCTCCTGGTCTGCCAGATGGCCAGTCCACCTCTGCCTACGTCATACACCGTCAAGTGTTACTCTTTTGGCGTAAGTCGACTTGCGCACAGCCGTCTGCCGGAAGCAAGTTATTATAGTTGCTAAAGTTAAAATATGGATATTTTTCTTACACGAACGCATCGCCACTTCAGAAGGCCTTTATTTACTCTCCAAATCCGTGTGGAGCACTTTAATCATGGACAAAAGAATATGGAAAGCTTGGGGCATCAGCAATTATCGGGGTTCAAGTGGTTTAAGGCCTTTTAGCACATGCGTAAAAAGTGTTGTTTAGTAGTAAAATGTTTTATTTAGCAAGCCTGTTACCATCTCAATCATAGATGGAAATTATAATTTACAGCCAATACAGTAAATTTACCATAGAAAATATATGGATTTAAAGTTTTTTAACAGTTAATGATAATTCATTGGCCCATGGCGGACATGTTTTTTGAGATACGTCAATGTACGCAGAGACAATCGTGGCAGCTCGGACAAAGGCATGGCATGCTAATTTTCAAGTCAATCGGACTAACGGTGGCATACCCAGCCAGCAATGACATGTGGGGCCCAGATGAGGGCTTCATGGGCGGCAAATGTGGGCCCCATTATGGGCTTGCACCCGGGATCCACATTGGGGCAAGCCGTGGAAGCCCAGACGTACTAAAAGTGGGACCTGTAAGGGTACTGCATGGGTATTAATTGGGCAATTCATGTCAGACCCATTTGGGCCCCACATGTCATTACTGGCTGGGTGGTGACTAGCGTGACTTGAAATGTATTGAGTTACAATTACACTGTAAAAAATAAAATTGTACAAAAAACGGTCAATGACTGTCAGCTGCGGCTGCCAAACAAAAACCGTAAAAATAAAGTAAAATATCCTAATTTAAATAAGTGCAAAATACTATTTACAGAAATCTTCATAAACCTTTTTTAACAGAAACACACAGTTAAAACAGTTATTTCACACTTATTTTATGATTTTTTTTTACTGATAAACATGCAGTTAATTATATGCATGATTTGTTGTGACTACACATCACTGCATCAGCAACTACACAGTTACTGTCAGTTTAGGGCTGTCCCCGACTATGGATTTTCATAGTCGAATCAGAATCGTCATGTCTTGCCTATAGTCGACTAATAGTCGAATCATGTGTATGGGGGCGGGGCTTTAACGTTTCAAAGCCGCGATGTACAGAAAATCACACAAAGATATAGAAGAAAATGTATAAAAACATTTTGGATCAATAAAACTAAGAAATAACATAACTCCAGAAAGGCCACACTGCAAACATTTCACATGCAAATCAAATTAAATCGGCTAAATTACCAGCATACAGCCAGAGGTGGAAAGTCCAGGGGTCAGAAAGTAAAAGTCCTGCCATATATTTACTCCACCCATGAACTCACACAGCAAAAACTCCCGTGTTAAATGAACTCTCCTGGGAGTTTATTTGGCTCCACACTCAAGAGTGTTAAAGGTAATGAGATAATTTAGTGATTGATTGAGTGATGATTGAGCATTATTGAAGACACCTGATGTTAACAAGCAGAATCAATAAAGGAGAAAATCTCTTTTTTCAAGTTGCCATTATGGTGATTAGCGTTGGCTTTAGTTGGGCTCTTGACACTTACACTGTTAACTTTAGATTTTATTTGGCTGATGTATCTGAGTTATAACTCTCAGATGAACAACAAGAAAAGCTGATCAGGTGGTGTTGGTTATGTTTTGACATAATCATCATTTGACCTGACTCACAAAACTCATTTAGAGAGTTAGGTTTGCCTTGTTGATTACAGGAGCCTGTGATTCTACAGTATATACGATTTTCAATATAATCAAAAAGATTTCTTAAAAGTTGTTCTGATCAAAAGACTTTAAAGAAGTATTGTATTTGGACACACAGACATCAATAATCAGCCTGTGATTCTCAACAATGGTGACAATAATAAAGCATGTTGCAGTGCATTCTGGGTGCCACCAATCAAAACTCATTCATGGATCCCATCATGCATTGCGGTATGAATAAATTATGATCTGAATTGTCTTAGTAATTTCCTTTTCCTAATTGAATATTCTTTTTGTCACCATTGTTGAGATTCATCCACTCATTCTTGATGTCTGTGTGTGCCTTAAAGAAAGACTTTTTTATTTTATTTATATCAGAACAACTTTTAAGAAATCATTTGGATTAAATTGAAAAATCTGGATCTTATTCCGTAGAATCACTGTGAAGCTGTAATGATCAATATACATTTAAGTCAGAGATTAGGCTCTAAATGAGTTCAATGATTCAGATAAAACAATGATCATGTCAAATCATAACCAACACCACCTGTTCAGCTTTTCTCTTTGTTCATCTGAGAGTTATAACTCAGATACAACAGCCAAACAACATTTAATGTTAACAGTTTAAGTGTCAAGAGCCCAACTAAAGCAAACGCTGATCACCATAATGGCAACTTGAAAAAAGAGATTTTCTCCTTTATTGATTCTGCTTGTTAACATCAGGTGTCTTCAATAATGCTCAATCATCACTCAATCAATCACTAAATTATCTCATTACCTTTAACACTCTTGAGTCTGGAGCCAAATAAACTCCCAGGAGAGTTCATTTAACACTGGAGTTTTTGCTGTGTGAGTTCATGGGTGGAATAAATATATGGCAGGACTTTTACTTTCTGACCCCTGGACTTTCCACCTCTGCATACAGCACAACATCGATGCACCGAAAAAATAAACAATTAATTTACTAAAATTAAATTAGAACAGAATAGGCCTATACCTTTCTAATAAATAAATAAATACAAAACGAAATAAATTAGAATCAAGTCACAAGATGAGGAGCAAATGTGTGCAAAATGCCTAAAGTGCAGGGGAACATATATTCAAAACACAAGCCACAAATAGTTAGATTAGATAACCCTGACAGATTAATAAATAAAATAAAAATAAAGAAATTATTAAAATAACGATAGTAACCAGAATTTTCAACTTTGTCTTTTTAACTGCAGAAACAACAATAAATGCTAAACTGGAGGCAGTCTTTTTAGGTAAAAATGTTCACAGCATCCAAAAATCAAATTAGAACCGGCTGAAAAGTTTTGAAATCACTTCACTTGTAGCCTACCTGATCGCGAGAACAAATCCAGTCTTTCACTCTGTCTGTGTCCGTTGGAGTCTTTTCAAATTGTGCGCGTGGATAAAATACATTCTAACGTGAAACCCAGTCTTTGCGTGAAACGTGTTAACGTTGGCCGGCAGAAGTGCGATAATGGTTTTCCTGATGCTAAATCCAGCCTTGGAGAATATCCTTTCTGATGGTGTACATCCACACTTTAGATTTTCTTATCCCAGACATTGTTAAAGATTTAAATCCTTGCCGCGAAGACTCCTCTGTCGGTCACGGATGACGGATCGAAAGTGAAACTTAAATCTGTCACGGGGTGTTTGGATTTATTCACGCACGTTAAAAAATATTTATTAAAAGCTTCTTTCTTTGCACATTTTTATATACAGCATTATCATAATAGGCTGAATATTAACATATTGACATAAAAGATAGTTCTACGTGAAATTGAGCGCCCTCATAAAGCGAAAGGGGCATGATTCTCGTTTCAAAACACCTCTGCGAAGATTCGACCATGAGATCGGTAGTCGAATCAGGCTCCTCCTATCGAAGCATCGAATCTTCGACTATTCAACCCCAACAGAACATTAAACACTACCAGATCTCTCAGGATCTCAGCATCTTCACTTATTACAATCCAGACTTTATTTCTTTCATACTAACATTCTTAATGAGAATTAACAGAGGTTTAGAAGTTGAAGTTTTATTGAAAAAAAAAAAAAAGTTTGATGTCACCATGATGGAGATTAGTGTTTGCTTTAGTTGGGCTCTTGACCTTTAAGTGTTTAACATTAATGTTTTTCTGGCTGTTTTAACTATGTATTTCTGATGTATATTTGTTAATCCAGGAATCCAAGAAAAACTCAGAACAGGTGATGTTGGTCACTTTTAGTGATACTGATAAAAATCATTATGTAGTGTTCTGCTTTATTAATACCACCTGAAGTGAAATATCTGGTTAAGTCGTTAAATATTAGCTGTTCATTTTGCATAATAAAACTGCTATAGAAGACCCTACATTGCTGTGATACTCAGATTTTATGAAGTCATTATACAGAAAGTGTTTTGACAGGACCATAGGGCTGGGCGATATATATCGTGAGATTGTTATGCACATCTCGTCAGTAAAGCCGGTTCCTTGATTAGTAGTAAATCACCATCACCTGCTTTCAGATGGAGCGGCATTTACTACAAAGAGCCGTAGTTAACTGACAAGCTGAGCCATATCGCATTAATTATCGCTGGCGATACGTCCGCGATATTAATGCGATATGGCTCAGCTTGTCAGCCGCTTGTACACAGCAAAAACTCCAGTGTTAAATTAACACTCCTGGGAGTGTATATGAGTCCACACTCAAGAGTGTTGAAGTTAATGAGATAATTAAGTATATTAATATTAATAATATAATTACTGTAGAAATAATATTTTTAATTGATTCCAATTTGGGAGAGTTAGGCGGTCTATAAATATTTCCGATAATTAGCTGCTTGTTTTCATGAAGAATGATTTTAATGAACAGTCCTTCAAAATGTACAGGAATCTCATTAGGAACCATAAGTTGAGAATTTAAATTTGATAATACATAAGCATAAAGTTTTTGTTTTGTGATTGTTATTTAAATAGAAAAGTCCTGTAGTCAATCATTTTATCCCTTAAAACTGTGATCACCAAAATGACATATTTAAGCATTTTTTCCTTGAAAAAATGTCTTCATGGCTTAAAATATCTTGAATGTAACTCAACACCGTTTCCTCATTTAGTATGTGCGGTTCTATGATTATGCAAATGAGCCCCGCCTCCACTCACTCACAGCAGCTCAGAGATCCACTCGTTGACGATCACACGATGATCAGGGGTGTGTTTCCCGTTACTCGCTGCTTCACTACCATAGTACAATGCTTTTGTTGAAGAAATCAGCTAGTCACGACTGTTTCCCAAAACTGTATTATCGCAAAGTGGTCGCTCAACCACACTGGTTAATGATGTCACGCATGTGGTGGAGTAATAACTTTCTTTAATGAATGTGTTTGAGATTGAATTAACGCTAGATGTTTGCTATAAATTACGGACATGGCATCTGAGGACTATCTCTCATTTCTCTCAGTTATTTTGCTTTATTTCCAGATTCAATCATAGGCTCGTTCTTACGTTCTAGAGCACGTTCACACATGCGCACTCTTCAGAAACGACACTTTAAATCTCTTGACAAACTAAAAGACGTAAATGACATCTGTATGTTTTCTAAATTAAAGACACAGGTTGTACTGAATGTCCACTTGCTTATTGCTCAAGATAAGGATTTATTAAGTCCACATGTCATGCAAACAAGAAACTGCTTCTAACCACAGGTCAAGAGCTGTCATTCCAAACACACAACTGTGCGATGCTGTTTACGATGGTTTCGGGAAACACCGGTTCGTTGAACTATGCTGATAATGACAGAACTTGCCACCATAGTTGGCTAACGATGCTTTTGGGAAACGCACCCCTGATTGGTTTACAAGGTAGTTTGTGACGTCAGAAACACCAGCGATTTCAAAGCGTGTTTTTGGGACTGTCTTTTGTTCACTGCAGTTTTAAAGAGAAAATACTCTGCAATGGTGTCGACTTATGAATTTACATACACGGTTTGTCTTAAAGCATATTCAAAACAGCACATAGACATATGAACAACATTATCTCCTCCTCAGGAATCCGTCACTGATTATGTGTCTGAGCGCTGCAGCGTTTCAAGCCTGAACCTCCACGTGTGCCTGTTCACCGGAGAAGAGGCCGAAACCACACGGGCCGAGACCACGCGGGCCCTGAGTCGCCTGGCACACGCGGGCCACGGGCGCTTCCTCTGGACCTCTGAGACTGGTGAGGACGGGGTGTTGAATTGAGTTTTCAATACGAGTTTAGGTACTAAATACAAGTTTCGTTTCACCTTCATTCTTCCCTTGGGTCATTTTGAGCTTGACAATTTTTTTTAAATTGAGTGTTCATCGGAGGTGTCCAAGACCCCTATGACTTTTGTCGCACTTGAACCACAAACATACACACACAAAAAAATTGAATGGATTCGACCACATAGTTTTGTGGTTGAAATTTAAAAATGTAGCAAATCGGGTCAAATTGACCCCCTCAGGAATGAATGGAATGCGAGGAATGCTTCAGAAACACATAGAAAAACCTAAATATGCTCACAATTCAAACAAAAAAATGCTAAAGCTTTACTAAAAAATGATTTTATAATGAGTACATGTGTATCTGAATGCATAATGAGGAAAAACTGACTTTAGGACCCAGCAGATCATTTTCTCTATATAGAGCTTTAAGGCCATCTAGTGGCAAGAGTCATGAAATATCATGTTATATTATTATTTTTCCACAAGAGGTCGGCAAAGACACCCAATGTGAGATATTCTGAGCTGAATTAAAAGGGTTAGGCATGAAATTGTGAGTTATTTTGAATTTACAGTAAATTGAATGAATGTGAGGAATATGCTTCTAAATTAGTATTTATTTATTATTTATTGATTAAATCTAGCAATTTAATGGTAAATAAAATAAAGAACACAAAATCTCCCAAAACATTGCATTAAAAAATAGAAACAATATTATCAAAATGAAATAAAATAAGCTTTCTGGAAAGAACAATGTATATGTATATCTAAGCCACTGACTGGCCATTATTTTTAATGGAAGGAGACGTAGGCATGTTATCCAAGCATTAATGGCAAGGAAAGACCCTTATACGTGTGAGTGGCACATATGAGGAGTTTCTGGGTGTTTCTCCCTCATATCTTGATAAATTGTGGCATTTCATTGTTGTTTAGAATCCAGTATTCCCATAATACTTTCATCTTATGAGTTTAATGAAGAACTCAGTCTCGTATTCTGTCCAAACACACCACGTCATCTACGTCAGGTGACCTGTAAATGTGCAAAAACTGTTTCCATTGCAGTTTTGTGAAATATTTCTTATTCGAATTGCCTGAAAAACCACCTCATGTGAGCCTGAAAACTTTTTTGCAATAAACTGGAGTTTTTGCGATATTGACGTGTTTCCATTAGGCGTATTTTCAATTCACGCAATTTGAAGGATAATGGAAACGCGGCTACTGTTCAAGTATGATTGAATTAAACAAAAGTGACAGTAAAGACATTTGTAATTTCTATTTTAAATTAATGCTGTTCTTTTAGACTTTAAACTCTCATATATTTCTTCCCTCAAACTACCTGGCTTCATTCCTGTTACATGTGCTTTTCATGTGGATAAATTATCCAGTGAATAAAGCCTCACTTTTTTTTTTCACTCGTTTCACGCAAAATGCATCAGATTACGAAAGTAAAATGGATTGCGAACACCATTTCATGTCGCCTTACCTGAGAGTTGTTGCTGCTGTGCTGGTTATTGTTACGCTTCATACATGGGACTTTCCTCATGTTTTCCTGCAGTGCTCTGAGCTACTGGACTCTCTGATCCAGAAGGGCTCCGGCAGCGGTTCAGGCGACACGAGTTCCCCATCTCTCAAACCTCAGGCCTGGACCCGCAACGCAAAACTGCCGTGTCCCAGACCCACAACACTCAGCCTGGCTAGACTGGTCAGATCACGGTCCTCATCATGACTCTTGATCTGTCACACCATCAGTATATGTACACCAGTATATGGACGTCTTCGTCCACACGAGGGTTTCCAAGCGTTTTCCAAAAGTTTCTCATCCACTCTGAAACATCAAAAAACATTAGCAATATCTCTGCATTCACTGATGTGTCCAGGTTGCACTCAGTCACCATTATATGTTTAGTCTAAAACGCGACTGCTCTCATGTTTTGACACAAACATTTGTCACTCATGTTTTTTCTGTCATCTTTGCAGGACTGTGATATGAAGAGTGTGCAAAGTAACATATTTTAGCAACAGTGTGAAAGTGAACAGCACATAACAGGCACAATACCGGTATAAACATAAATATCTATGGGTTCAATATGCGTCACATGACTAAACTTACGTCATCGTTTTTTAAATACCTTCGTTTTCACAGTCCACAATACAACACGAGAACAGCGTTTTCAAAGTTATCCGCTTTGGAGAGCATTTTCAAAAAGCTCAGTTTTTATTGCTAATAACGCCGTCTCAGTGTGGAAGGCCAAAACTGAGAGAAAAAGATGCAATTTTAAACTAAAACGTATTAGTATGGACAAGGCCTTAGAGTTCAGCAGTGATTAGTTTCACATGGCCTAGTGTCGCGGAGCCAGCGCTTCAGACCGACGGAAGAAGGACTCCATCGCAACTTTCATTGGCCAAGGACTAACCAGAGCCCATTTGACTGACATGTAAAGCATCCAATCACAGTTCGGTTTGCTCTGCGTCGTTTTGCTCACCTGATGTTAACAAGCAGAATCACTGATGGAGAAAATCACAAATTGTAAGTTACCATTATGGTGATCAGTGTTTTCTTTAGTTGTGCTCTTGACCCTTATATGTTTACTTTAGATTTTGCTTGTCTGCTGTTATTGATTTTATAACAGTCAAATGAACAAAGACAAAACGTGATCTGATGGTGTTGGTTATGTTTTGACATAATCATGTTATGATCCTAAACTTATTGAGATAGTTTGGCTTAACTTGTTAATTACAGCAGCTCTGTGATTCTACAGCATATGATTTTCAGTATATTTCATATAATCCAAAATATTTAATAAACATTGTTCTGATCAAAAGACTTTCAAATGAATTTATTTAGAAACACATACATCAATAATCAGCCTGTGAATCTCAACAATGGTGACAATAATAAAGCATGTTGCCACCAATCACAACTCATTAATGGCTCCCATCATGCATTGCGGTATGAATAAATTATGATCTGAATTGTCTATGTAATTTACTTTTCCTAATTGAATATTCTGCTCGTCACCATTGTTGAGATGCATAGACTGAACTTTGACGTCTGTGTGTGCCTAAAAGAAAGATTTTTTTTAAACAACTTTTAAGAAAACCTTTGTATTAGATCTAAAATTCTGGATATTTATGCAGAATCACAGTTATTCTGTGATCAACAACATAAATCTAAGGATGGCTGACGCGAAACAGTCGTTCCGAAGCTTTGCGAGATCCCGAAGCGCAGATGTTTCGAAACACTGATCCGAAGCGTGATTCAAAACACCTATGTCACGTGACTATGGCCAAACGAAGCCTCGAAGTGTTTCACAAAGTGTTTCATCAGGTGTGGTCCGCCGAATCAGCGTTTGATTGACACGTCGGGAACAGACCACACAGTCGCACATCTGTATAAAAGTGAAATCAACGCATCTTGACCTCGTGGGTTTTTGTGAGAGGAGTTTGATTTTGAGATAGCGGATTTTTGGTGATAAATTGACATAGTGCGATTTGATTAGTTATAGGCTATTTAGGCTTGCATTTAAATTTAACATGAATTTAAATGAAACTGGAAAGAGATAGCAGTAATCTTTCCTCATTTGTATGTGCTAGCTAAAAATAATATCTCCGCCGTCGGCATCAATGGCCTCGTGGTCAGTGCGCCGACATGTAGCATCTTTGCACTCGGGCGTCCCGAGTTCGAGTCCCGGCTCGTGGACCTTTCCCGCCTCGTTTTTTTGTCATCTCTCTACTGTCCTGTCACAATAAAAGGAAAATCACCAAAACAATATATATATATATATCTCTTTGCATGCCAGCAACAAGTGTCCCTTGTGAGAGGATTTTTTCAAAGGCTGGAGAAATTATCTGTAAAAAAAGAAGTAGGCTAGTCTAAGTCCTTCCACAGCAGAGAAATTAATATTTTTGAATAAAAATCTCTAAAAAAGTGAGACATTGTGGCTTGATTTCTTTTATTAATATTCATTTTGCAAGACCAAAATAACATTATGCACAGTGAGGAGCCTATAGGTTACAATCTTCACATATTAGAAAATTATAATAATAAAAAAACAACACATTTTTTTAATGGCTCGTCAAGGTTGTTTCAGATCAACACCTGCAAGTGACCACTAGGTGTCACCGTTGAGACGGGTGTCGGATTGATTCGAAGCCTCGAAACAATATGGCACATTTGGTTCAACTGTTTCAATTGCTTCACGAGGCCTCGATCTGGCCATCACTACATAAATCTAAGTCAGAAATAAGGATCTTAATGAGTTCAGTGATCAAGTTCAAATTATGATTGTCATAATATAACCAACAACATCAGATCACTTTTTTTCTTTGTTCATGGCAATTATAACTCATATACAACAGCCAAACAAAATTTAAAGTAATCACATAAGGGTCAAGAGCCCAACTAAAGAAAACATTGATCGCCATAACGGTGGCTTACAATTTGTGATTTTCTCCTTCAGTGATTCTGCTTGCTAACATCAGGTGTCTTCAATAATGCTCAATCATCACTCAATTAATCACTTAATTATCTCATTACCTTTAACACTCTTGAGTGTTAATTTAACACTCATATTTTAACACTTTACACTCTTGAGTGTGGACTCATATAAACTCCCAGGAGTGTTAATTTAACACTGGAGTTTTTGCTGTGTGGTAAGCGCTCATAGTCACAGTTATAAACATGGAAGCATTCTTTTTCCATGAGGGGGTTTGGCTCCACGGCTGCTTCGTTTCCTGGCAGACCGTTAAAAAACACGACACACACGTCTCCCGGTTCAACCAATAAGATGACGACTTTGAAAATCCTGAACAATTTCCCATTTTGTGTGCCTTTTGTATCAGACCAATGGTTTGAGACTACACATAGCCAGAACTTCTGATTATCAGGAAGTCCTGTTTAGCTGATTCTCGTCTAGAACTATGACAGGAAGAGACATGTCGGTTTTGTTGTTATGTGCTGTTTAAGTGTAGCTTTATATGAAGTTGTTGATGTCAAAGATTATGTTAACCATCTGAAATCATGCTGGTAGGATGGTCTTTCAGTAGGACACTTCAGTAGGTTCATTGAATAATTAAAAACCTGTGATTTATTAACCCTCATGTCGTTTTAAAACCGTATTTTCTTCTGAGGAACACAAAAGAAGATATTTTGAACAATGTTGGAAACCAAACAGATATGATGATCATTAACTTCCATTGTACGGACAAGAAACACTGAGACATTTATCAAAATATCTTCTGTTGTGTTCCACAGATGAAAGAAAGGCATAGAGGTTTGAACTGGCATGAGTAAATTATGACAGGATTTGTTTTTAAATGGACTCTTTAAGGGACTCATTAAAAGATGTTTTCACTCTGAAGGCGTTTTGATCGTGATGTATGATGTGAACAGGAAAGCAGGCAGATGAGCAGATTGGCACAGAACGGCTTGGCTTGGAGACCGAACAGCTCCCCAGATAGCAACATTGTTTCGGCCCGGATCCGGCCCACATCTGGCACTTGTGGAATGCGGATCTGGCCCACATGCGGCGTGGAATGACGGCACTTGGGCGGACCGCTCCTGTTTGCCAGATCTGGGCCACAAGCAGGCCATAGCAATGCCACATGTCAGCCAAGAGCAAAGAAATAAACCAGAACTGGACCTTATCTGAGCCACAAAGTCTGTGTATATTAAATATGGAGTCATTTCAGCCTTAATAAGCCTGTTAACAAGCAGAATCACTGAAGGAAAGAAGAGAACAGAAAAAGAGACGAGCAGAAACACAAGAACTACAACTGACTTCAGACACAGCCTCAGATGAAATCAACTGAAGAGAACAGAAGACATTAAATCTGTGAAGATCTCAGCAGAGGAGGATTAAACAACTCCACAAACAGCATTACCAGCTTCACTTATTACTAACTAGACTGACTTTATTTCTGTCAGACGTCTACACAAGTTTTTATTGAGAATTAACAGAGGTTTAACTCTAATGTGTTTCATTTAAAGTCACCATAACAGTGATTCATGTTTCCATTAGTTGGGCTCTTAACTCTTATTATACCTATTATCTTTTTTGGCTGCTATGACAGTGTTCTTGTCAAACACATTTGCAGCAGCAAAGAAAGCTAAAGTGAAATGAGATCAGGTGATGATGGTTACCTGTTGATGGTTTTATATTCATCATGAATCAGCCTGTTTCACTGATGTCTTTGGAATCTAACAATTGTGTTGATCCAGTAATATTGTTACATCACAAACCCTGTGTTACTGCAGCATGAGATCCAGCAATATAATAACAATCAGTTAGAAGACTTTATCAAACATGAGCACGAAAAGTCAGTTTAATATGACACACACAGACATCAACAATCAGCGTATGAATCTCAACAATGGTGACAATCACAAATATTTAGATAAACAGATTAATTCAGAACATCACTGAAAAGCTAATAATTCATAACAAAAACAACAGCAAAAAATAAAAGCAAATATTTAGAATCAAACAAAATTATAGGACAATTCAGCTGCATAATTTATTCATGTTGCAATGCATGCTGGGAGTTTTGTACTATGCTGGTACCCAGCATGCATTGCAACAAAGTACATTTGATTGTCACCATTGTTGAGATTCATACGCTGACTGTTGATGTCTGTGTGTGTCATATTAAACTGACTTTTTCGTACTCATGTTTGATAAAGTCTTTTAAATGATTGTTATAATATTGCTGGATCTCGTGCTACAGTAACACAGGGTTTATGATGTGAAAATATTAATGGCTCAACACAATTGTTAGAGTCCAAAAAACATCAGTGATTAAAGGTTATTTCATGATGATTATTAAAACCATCAACAGGTAACCATTATCACCTGATCTCATTTCACTATAGCTTTCTTTGCTGCTGCAAATGTGTTTGACAAACACACTGTCACAACGGCCAAAAAAGACGTAAGATAAATTAAGAGTTAAGAGCCCAACTAATGGAAACACCGATCACTGTTATGGTGACTTAAAAAAGAAACACATTACAGTTAAAACTGTTAATTCTCAATAAAACTTGTGTAGACGTCTGACAGAAATAAAGTCAGTCTGGTTAGTAATAAGTGAAGCTGGTAATGCTGTTTGTGGAGTTGTTTAATCCTCCTCTGCTGAGATCTTCACAGATTTAATGTCTTCTTTTCTCTTCAGTTGATTTCATCTAAGGCTGTGTCTGAAGTCAGTTGTAGTTCTTGTGTTTCTGCTCGTCTCTTTTTCTGTTCTCTTCTTTCCTTCAGTGATTCTGCTTGTTAACAGGCTTATTAAAGCTGAGATGACTTCATATTTAATATACACAGACTTTGTGGCTCAGATAAGGTCCATTTCTGGTTTATTTCTTTGCTCTTGGCTGACATGTGGCATTGCTATGGCCTGCTTGTGGCCCAGATCTGGCAAACAGGAGTGGTCCGCCCAAGTGCCGTCATTCCACGCCGCATGTGGGCCAGATCCGCATTCCACAAGTGCCAGATGTGGGCCGGATCCGGGCCGAAACAATGTTGCTATCTGGGTCTAAAGCAGAAATCCCAGCAGGTGTGACGCCTTACCAACATCCTGACTGCAATTATTAGAGATCATATACCAAATGCTCTCTATTTGCCATCTGAACTGTTTGTTTCTCTCTCTGTTTGTTTCTCTCTCTCTCTTCATATATATATATATATGAAGACTTCAGATGCAAAAGCCTCTAAGTGTCATCTGAAATTTTCTTCTAAAATTAGTATTTTTATCAAGCTCGTATATTTAAGTTCAGTAATTTCATTTTAATGACAATTAATAGGTAATTTTCATTGCCATTAAAGTGAAATAAGTGAACATAAACATACAAGCATTTTTACAAGGAAATTTCAGATGGCACTTGAAGTCTTCAGATAGATAGATAGATAGATAGATAGATAGATAGATAGATAGATAGATAGATAGATAGCAGGGGCGGGTCTACGTGGTGGCCAGGGGGGGCACCGGCCCCCCCCTGAAATTCGATTGGCCACCCCAGGTGCCCCCCCTATAAGATGTCTTGTGATTGGTTCATTTTACGGCCAATCAGTTTATAGACTGTAAAAATGCATAAAAATGCCTAATTTTTCCCAATTCTACACTATCCCCAGCTAACAAAATAAGTTCTAAACATTCCAATTAGGTTATGAAAACAATATTTCTGAATGTTCTCTGAACATTCAAAACATATATTTTTTTAATGTTGTAAAAAGTTTTTTTTATTGGTTATATGAACGTTAAAGAAAACATTCCATGAACATTCCATACAATAATTCCATACTTTTCGGGAACTTTAGCAAAGGTTTTGACAGCGTTCCCTGTTAGCTGGGTTTCTGTTCTGACCTAGTAGCTAACTTCTCATGTAGCAATGGTCAAATGTTTCATCCGTCTCTCTCTCTTTCTTTCTATATCGCCTCAATAACCGCCTATAGCAACACCTTTGAAACCCCATAGCAAACACTCAGAACGCCTCAGCAAATGTGACTGGAGGGATAATAGAAAGTGTTTTAATGTCCGTACAAAATTGCACACAGCAGCTTTAAACAGGATATATTATGCCCTTTTACAAAGTCTTGATTTTGTGTTTAGGTTGTACTAGAATAGTTTTTTTTATGCTTGAATGTTTAAAAACATTATTTTCCTCATATTCTCCATTGTTGCAGCTCCTCTCTTCCCAGTCTGTCAGTAACGCTCTGTTTAGTTCCTGTCTCTATGAAGCCCCTCCTTCTGAAAGCACACTGTGCTCTGATTGGCTGGATCAGCGTGTTGTGATTGGCTGGATCTGGATCAGTGTGTTGTGATTGGCTGGATCTGGATCAGTGTGTTGTGATTGACTGGATCAGTGTGTCAATCCAAGCTAATCACAACACACTGATCCAGCCATTCAGAGCACATTGATCCAGATCCAACCAATCACAACACACTGATCCAGCCAGTGTGTTGTGATTGGTCAAGCCGTTTACCATAACCGCTAGTTTCAACACTACTAACTCAACCAGGCCTTGCCCCTTTATTTAGCGTATTGATTATTTAAATGAGGAATATTTTGACGTGTTCGTTCAAAAATCAAGACTAATGGAGGCGTTTCAGGGAGTTTAAAATAAGTGACACTGACATAGAGAATAACTCCCGCTGGAGGGACTTTGTGCTTTGACCTTTGTCATGCTCAAACTGCTACATTACACACTAAAAACCGGTAGATTAATCATTATTAAATCAGTATTTATGTGTGTTTTTCTGTGTTTTATGTGTGTGTGTGTGTGTGCTCTTTAAGTGGCTGAAAAGGTTTGGTATAAAGCATCTGAAGTTGGACCTTCACAAACTGATATCTGGATGGTTGCCATCACATCAAACTGGTGCGGTCCGTCCAGAAGAGAGTGTCTGCTAAATACTGCGGCATATTCCCCAGCGTCCACGTCAATGTGAGCCCAGCGCTGTGATACCAGTCATGCTGAGGATGTGTGTGTTTTGCATGTTTAGTGAACGGTTTGTCTTGATGTTCCTCATAGGGGGCGGTGAAGCACCTGCATCTGACTCCTGGAGAGTTAAAGCACTACCTCAGTCAGACGGAGAAACTGATGCAGCGATACAGCAGAAGACTGGAGTGGTTACTGACAGGTACAGTACAGGTGTTCATCACACACACTCTCTGGAGTGACTTAAAAACACAACTGCCACTCTTATTTAGCTCTTTCTGGGAGGAATGTCAAATATGATCGTGTGCTTGCTTTTATGTGAAAAACTGTCTTGTTTGTTAACCGTCACCTCTATATTTGAGCATAGATCTGAATATAATAGAATTCACGAAAGCTTTGAAATACAGATCCCTTGTGAGTCAAAATGACCTGAAGCCCTAAAATTATACTTATTTTTTTTTCTCTCCAGAAAGCTTATGTTATTTAATTTTGATCATATTTAAAAAAAAAAAAAATTATGCAATTTTTTGAGACTTTTAGTTTATTTGACTTTATATTACTAGATTTGATCAATAAATAATAAATAAATGGTAATTTAAGCACATTCATCACATTCGTTCAACTTAAATTCAAAATAACTCACAATTTCATGCCTAAACCTTTTAATTCAGCTCAGAATATCTTACATTGGGTGTCTTTGCCGACCTCTTGTGGAAAAATAATAATATAACATGATATTTCATGATTCTTGCCACTAGATGGCCTTAAAGCTCTATATAGAGAAAACTGTCCTAAAGTCAGTTTCTCTTAATTATAAATTCATTTATATTTTACAAAATAAAATCAAGGCCATATGCCTGAGTTTTGTTCCAAATGTTAATATTAAACCCGCTAAATAGATTTAAAGTGGCATTTTCATAGTAACTCTCTGTCCAGTTATGAAATGGTTTTCACAGGTATTTTGAATGATACCTTATTTGTAATGATTACTAAGATATCTGATAAGGAAAAGTGCAATTAAAAAGCGCATCAACTGTCCATCTACCATTAAAAGGCTACAGTAGAAATAACTGAGGATCATGTGTTTCTCTCTTTGCAGTTTGCAACTATTTCATGTTTTGGCAAATTGGTGGCTAATTCATATGAATTCAAAAATATAGAATGTGAACTAATGACTTTCAGTAAAAGTCTACTAATGTACACTTTGATTTGTCTACTGCACCCACTTAAGATGCTATGTTAATACAACTTAACCTGTTTAGTTTTACCCTGTGTAAAATCTAAAATGGATTAGTGGAACCGGTTTCCTCCCAATTTTCTAGTAAAGTCAACTAGTTTGGGTTTAGAGTGTCTCATTCATATATTTTCATGAAATCTGCTTGGAGTGGACCTTCATGCTTTGGGTTTTTTCTAAAAATCATACATTTCCATGAGAATTACATTCATCTGAGAAAAAAAATTTTTCTCCTGAGATCAGGTTGGTGGTATACGTGTCTGTATATGGATCTGTGCTCTTTTGCACAGGCATTAGTTTAAGGGTTCAAAGGCTGTTCCTGAAGGATAGGGATTCCAGTCAGCAGGAGACGGAAGCTCACTGGGTTTCTCCTGCCATGTGTATCTCTCGTGTGTGTGTGTGTGTGTGTGTGTGTGAGCAGGCAGCAGGCGAATGTTCGGATCCGTGCTGGAGAAGGACGTGTGTGTTCTGCTGGATGTGTCCGGATCAATGGCCCCATTCCTCCCTGAACTCCAGAAGGGACTGACCGCACTGATCTGGGATCAGCTGCATGCCAACAGCGTCAGGTGAGGGGACTCTTCTCGCTCTATAGAGGGAGATATAGAAAAATCTCTTTCACACTCTCCTGTCCTTCCACTGATTGGCCGAACAGAGAGTCCCGGTCTGAACTCATGTTTTGTCGCAGGACAGCAAATGTGAGTGAATTTTCTGTCATCTTTGCAGGACTGTGATATGAAGACTGTGTAAAGTAACATATTTTAGCAACAGTGTGAAAGTGAACAGCACATATCAGGCACAATATCGGTATAAACATGAATATCTGTGGGTTCAATATGCGTCACATGACTAAACTTACATCATCGTTTTTAAATACCTCCGTTTTCACAGTCCACACTACATCGCGAGAACGGCGTTTTCAAAGTTATCAGTTTTGGAGAGCGTTTTCAAACGAAAATGTATTAGTGTGGACAAGGCCTGTGATGACACGTTTCCACAGTTCACCAGACTAGAAATGTGAAATGGGTACAAAAAAACCCTGAAAATGTCCTATCCCTGCCTCCTATCATGGTTAGTGACTGTGAGTTTGCTGGCCGGTGTGTGTGTGTGTGTCAGGTTTACCATGCTGGCGTTCTCTGGAGGGCTGTGTGTGTGGCAGCCGGCGCTGGTGGAGTCCAGTGAGGATCAGTGTGTGGAGGCAGTGCAGTGGTTGAGTCGGCTCACGTCACACGGGCCTTCACACACACTGAAGGCGCTGCAGGTACTCTCTCAACAACTGCCTTTATACACACTGTTATCACATGGCTCTCTGGAAAACATGATCGGGATTGGTCGATGGCAGCAGTGTGTGCTCAACTCAGCTTACTCGTTTTTGTTATAAGAACATTTTTCAAACATTCTGTTTTGGTCATGGAAACTTTAAAATGTCCATGTTTACATGTTTAACCCTCTTCTCCTGCACTCAGGCCCTGTTTACAGCTGGTATTGAGATGTGTTTTGGTGGATCGGCTCACAAGTAGACGAGGGAGACACATTCCCGTTCACACCTGGTGTTTTAATCCGTCTCTTTTGTTCACTTTCAACCACTGCTGTCCTGATTTCTTCAAGAGGAGGGATTATGGGTGGGTAAATATATGGGCTTTTTCAGATCTTTTAATCTAATGGATGAAATAAACTCATGCAATTTACATACACAGCAAAAACTCCAGTGTTAAATTAACACTCCTGGGAGTGTATATGAGTCCACACTCAAGAGTGTAAAGTGTTAAAATATGAGTGTTAAATTAACACTCAAGAGTGTTAAAGTTAATGACATAATTAAGTGATTAGTTTAGTGATGATTGAGCATTATTGAAGACACCTGATGTTAACAAGCAGAATCACTGAAGGAGAAAAATCACAAATTGTCGCCATTGTGGTGATCGGTGTTTGCTTTAGTTGGGCTCTTGACCATTATATGTTTACTTTGAATTTTGCTTGTCTGCTGTTATTGATTTATAACAGTCAGATGAACAAAAAGACAATGTGATCTGATGGCGTTGGTTATGTTTTGACGTAATCATGTTGTGATCCGAAAAACTAAACTTATTGAGATAGTTTGGTTTATCTTGTTAATTACAAAAGCTCTGTGATTCTACAGCATATGATTTTCAGTATTTTTCATATAAAACAAAATATTTAATAAACATTGTTCTGATCAAAAGACTTTCAAATGAATTAATTTAGAAACACAGACATCAATAATCAGCCTGTGAATCTCAACAATGGTGACAATAATAAAGCATGTTGCAGTGGCTGCCACCAATCACAACTCATTAATGGCTCCCATCATGCATTGCGGTATGAATAAATTATGATCCGAATTGCCCATGTAATATACTTTTCCTAATTGAATATTCTGCTCGTCACCATTGTTGAGATGCATAGACTGAATCTTGATGTCTGTGTGTGCCTAAAATAAAGTTTTTTTATTTATTTTTTTCAAAACAGCTTTTAAGAAATCCTTTGTATAATATCTAAAATTCTGGATATTTATGCAGAATCACAGTTATTCTGTGATCAACAACATACATCTACATCAGAAAGAAGGATCTTAATGAGTTCAGTGATCAAGTTCAAATGATGATTGTCATAACATAACCAACACCATCAGATCACTTTTTTTCTTTGTTCATCTGTCAGTTATAACTCAGATACAACAGCCAAACAAAATCTAAAGTAAGCATATAAGGGTCAAGAGCCCAACTAAAGCAAACACTGATCACCATAACGGTGGCTTACAATTTGTGATTTTCTCCTTCAGTGATTCTGCTTGTTAACATCAGGTGTCTTCAATAATGATCAATCATCACTCAATTAATCACTTAATTATCTCATTAACTTCAACACTCTTGAGTGTTAATTTAACACTCATATTTTAACACTTTACACTCTTGAGTGTGGACTCATATACACTCCCAGGAGTGTTAATTTAACACCGGAGTTTTTGCTGTGTACGAACGCGACCGGAGATGACGGAAAAACACACAGCTTTAGTTTCTGCTCTGACAGCCGAATACCAGCCGAACGCTGCGAGTGTGTGTGGTGAGAGAACATTGTGTTTGGTGCGTTACTTATTACTCAAACCAAACTTGGGTCTCCAGCCGATAGTTTAAACCTCTGGGGTCTGAGCTGTTTTCTGGGCCCTGGAGGTGTTCTGACATGCTCTGACATTTGTGCTTATTTCTGTTACTTGTGACATTTTCATGGCTAAAGTCTTATTACACTGTATTCAGCACAAACTCTGCTACAATAATATATCAACAGCATGTGTGTAAAAGTTTGTAGTTTTGAGATAATGACATTTATGCGTGGTTTGTGAAAATACAAAAAAAAATTCTCACTGAAATAAGGTCATGAAACCCATACTTATTATTTCTTCACAAGACTTTTGAAAATTGTATGACGTAGCCTAGAATATTTGCTCTAAAACTATGTGAAAATCACCCTGACTGCTCATTCAGAGAAGACAATATATTGATTTAAAAATTTTACGACGTGTTTTGTGTGAAAAAGCAATATGCGAAGGGGCGGATCATCTCATTAATATGTAAGGATTTTTACACCTGAGAAAGACAAAGACACTCCCTAATGGCCCTATTAGGAGTTTATCAGGGCCCATCATTCTGACCAACCTTGCACAAAGAATGAGGAGATTAAAAAAAGAATGGCTTTTAAAATTGTTTGGATTTATTTACAACATAATCCAAAGATACACAACAAAAAAAAAAAACACTTATTGATAACAATGATCCAAAGAAAGAGACCTTTGTGCCATTCCTAAAAACATTGTACATACCTTTCATTTCCAAGGTGTTTGATTTTCACTTTACCATGTTCATGTACAGAGACATGTACTGTGAATGTTGAAGTCAGCAGGACTCAGTGGCATCTGGGCCCTGAAAAAAAAAGTGAACATACTGATATCAAGAGAAAGGCCTGCACGATTTTGGGAATACATTTGAGATTTTTCTGGTTAAAATTGCTTTTTAAAATTCACAGAATACACACACACACTCACACAAATGTTTCCAACAATATATTATATAATGAACACCAGGTTTGTTGTGCCTTGTAGGTATAGGCTATGCGCAGTGCTGCATAAAATAATAACAATATAGCAGCCTATATACATTTTCAAAAAGATTTCAGTAACAACTAAGCTAGAGAAAAATATATTGATTATCATGTTACTTCAAATGTTTCCATTCGTTATGATGATATGAAATGAGATAATAGTAAAACATGAAGCCGTTTGGAGCGTTTTGCTTTTCCAAAATATGATGCATTCAAACGCGATCGCGATCAAAAATATGATACATTCAAACGCGATCGCGCTCAAATATAAAACATTATGGTTAGGCCTACCATATACATATCTACGTTTGAGCAGATATCCACAAACACAGTAACAGTAAACACGGGTCTAAATATTATAATATTCACCATATATCTAGCAACAGTTCAACTGCAATGTGAAATTTATGCAACAATAACAAACTAATATGTAAGAATTTCTTACCTTATCTTTCTTGTCTTGAAATCGCATTCTTCTTCTGGGGTAAAGCCAATGTAAACTCACGTCTTTCAAACTCGACGAAAAGCAGAGACTGATGAAGTGTTTTGTTTTTGAGGTAATGAGCGCGTTCGCGTTCCATGAGGAGATTTGCATGTGAATATCTTTTGCGCGAGTAGGCGTGGCCAAATTAACTGTAATGAGCAAGCGTTTGAGAAGCTGGACATCTTGTTGGTTTTATACAAATTACTTAAACAGAAAATATTTGTTTTCAGTTTGAATCCGATCATTTAAAAGTACACACTTAAATGTTTATAAAGGTATATGGCTCATAAATGTGTGACAAGTATTCGCTGAGTTTTGTTTCAGTTTATAGACGTGCTCAAGAAAAAAAAGTTCACCGCGACGGAGAGGCAGAACGCACACCCTGTTTATTTTCTTTATTTTACAAAAGCACAATGTTTTGATTTGATTGTAAGTGGACACATACAAAAGTAGAAATATCACAGATTCTTTTTTTATATTTATTTTTTCTGTATGACCATAAATGACGGAGTAATTTAAGTTTAAAGTGCTACAATGTAAAAAAAGTCCAGCAAAACGCGGGGGCGCGTTTGCCGACCTCAGAGGGTTAAACCCCGTCTGGCCAGAGCTCTTCTCATAATGTTACTCATTAGTCCAGTAGACGGAGAGAAGACAGTGTTTTGTGGCTGTTTGAACACATTCGATCACAGGAGTGTTTACACTACGAAAGCAATCCAGTCGAATGTGTTTTTACTCCCTCTGAAAGTGGTTGAATGTGGACAAGCTCAAAGCGTTTTAGACCCTGTTTACTCCTGTATTCAGAGTCGTCCACTTGTGATCCGATCGACCAACACGCTTCTTAATCCCAGGTGTAAACAGGGCCTCAGTGGTTCTGGTGTTTGTAAGTGTGACTGTGTGTAACGCTTCTTTGCTCAGGCCGGCTGTGGTTTGTCAGATGATGTTGGTCTGTATCTGATCTGTGATGGAAGGAGTGACTCGAGCCACAGTCTAATACTGAGAGAGATCGAGACCCTGAGACGAGAGAAGAGCTTCACCATCCACACCGTCGCACTCAACCGCCATGACAGGTCAGCCATAAACGCCCGTTCACACCAACGATAAAGATATACTTCTAAAAATCATTCTCAGTATTAAAGAATAGCAGAGTTCACACCTCGACTATAGCGATAACGGCACAGAGACACGATATCGGTGGAATCACTTTCAGAACGATTTTATCCAGATGATTAATGATAAAATCACAGACAGCCAATCAGAATCCATCCTGCTGTAACGAGTTTGAGCATTTAAAGGGACATAAAAACACATGCTTAAAATAAACAGAACGATACGGTCCGCTAATGTGGACGCTAATATAGTTATCTTTACAGTTATCGTTATTGGTGAACAAGCCTTAATGCTCATGGGGTCCGGCTGGGCTCAGCCCGAAGGAGCCTGAAGGAGTGACGTGGGGCCACCCTCCCGTGGACCCACCACCTGCAGGAGGGACCGTAAGGGGCCGGTGCTAAGTGGATCGGGCGGCAGTCGAAGGCGGGGGCCTAGACAACCCGATCCCTGGACGCGGAATCTAGCTCTAGGGACATGGAATGTCACCTCTCTGGCGGGGAAGGAGCCTGAGGTTGTGCGTGAGGTTCAGAGATTCCGACTAGAGATAGTTGGGATCACCTCTACGCACGGCTTGGGCTCTGGAACCACACTCCTCGAGAGAGGATGGACTCTTCACCACTCTGGAGTTGCCCATGGTGAGAGGCGGCG
This sequence comes from Rutilus rutilus, assembly GCA_021464565.1. NCBI lineage: Eukaryota > Metazoa > Chordata > Actinopteri > Cypriniformes > Leuciscidae > Rutilus > Rutilus rutilus. The sequence continues at coordinate 62,975,993 of JAJAQA010000001.1, read as the reverse complement.
GGCTGGTGTGGGTTTGCTTATAGCCCCCCAGCTCAGCCGCCATGTGTTGGAGTTCACCCCGGTGAACGAGAGGGTCGCTTCCCTACGCCTTCGGGTCGGGGATAGGTCTCTCACTGTCGTTTGTGCTTACGGGCCGAACGGCAGTGCAGAGTACCCGGCCTTCTTGGAGTCTCTGGGAGGGGTGCTGGAAAGTGCTCCGACTGGGGACTCCATCGTTCTACTGGGGGACTTCAACGCCCACGTGGGCAGCGACAGTGACACCTGGAGGGGCGTGATTGGGAGGAACGGCCCCCCTGATCTGAACCCGAGTGGTGTTCTGTTATTGGACTTCTGTGCTAGTTACAGCTTGTCCATAACGAACACCATGTTCAAGCATAAGGGTGTCCATCAGTGCACATGGCACCAGGACACCCTAGGCCGGAGGTCGATGATCGACTTTGTGGTCGTTTCATCCGACCTCCGGCCGTATGTCTTGGACACTCGGGCGAAGAGAGGGGCGGAGCTGTCAACTGATCACCACCTGGTGGTGAGTTGGATCCGATGGCGGGGGAGGAAGCTGGACAGACTCGGCAGACCCAAACGTACTGTGAGGGTCTGTTGGGAACGTTTGGCCGAATCTCCTGTCAGAGAGATCTTCATCTTCCACCTCCGGCAGAACTTCGACCAGATCCCGAGGGAGTCTGGAGATATTGAGTCCGAGTATGTTCTCCACCTCCATTGTCAACGCGGCCACTCGGAGCTGTGGCCGTAAGGTCTCCGGTGCCTGTCGAGGCGGCAATCCCCGAACCCGGTGGTGGACACCGGAAGTAAGGGATGCCGTCAAGCTGAAGAAGGAGTCCTATCGGGCCTGGCTGGCTTGTGGGACTCCTGAGGCAGCTGATGGGTACCGACGGGCCAAGCGGACTGCAGCCCGGGTGGTTGTGGAGGCAAAAACTCGGGCCTGGGAGGAGTTCGTTGAGGCCATGGAGAAGGACTATCGGTCGGCCTCGAAGAGATTCTGGCAAACCGTCCGGCGCCTCAGGAGGGGGAAGCAGTTGACCTCGACTGGGGATATCACCGGACGGTGGAAGGAATACTCAATCCCGCCGTCACGTCTTCCATTGAGGAAGCAGAGGCTGAGGGCTCGGAGGCGGACTCGTCCATCACCCAAGCTGAAGTCACCGAGGTAGTCAAGAAACTCCTCGGTGGCAAGGCACCGTGGGTGGATGAGATCCGCCCTGAGTACCTCAAGTCTCTGGATGTTGTGGGGCTGTCTTGGCTGACACGCCTCTGCAACATCGCGTGGCGGTCGGGGACAGTACCTTTGGACTGGCAGACCGGGGTGGTGGTCCCTCTTTTCAAGAAGGGGGATCGGAGGGTGTGCTCCAACTATAGGGGGATCACACTTCTCAGCCTCCCTGGGAAAGTCTATGCCAGGGTACTGGAGAGGAGAATCCGGCTGATAGTAGAACCTCGGATTCAGGAGGAACAGTGTGGTTTTCGTCCCGGTCGTGGAACACTGGACCAGCTCTATACCCTCTACAGGGTGCTGGAGGGCTCATGGGAGTTTGCCCAACCAATCTACATGTGCTTTGTGGATTTGGAGAAGGCATTCGACTGTTTCCCTCGCGGCGGCCTGTGGAGGGTGCTCCGGGAGTATGGGGTCCGGGGCCCTTTGCTAAGGGCTATCCGGTCCCTGTACGACCGGAGCAGGAGCTTGGTTCGTATTGCCAGCAGTAAGTCAGACTTGTTCCCGGTGCGTGTTGGACTCCGGCAGGGCTGCCCTTTGTCGCCGGTTCTGTTCATAATTTTTATGGACAGAATTTCTAGGCGCAGCCAGGGGCCGGAGGGGGTCGGGTTTGGGGATCACACGATTTCATCTCTGCTCTTTGCGGATGATGTTGTCGTGTTGGCCTCATCAGACCAGGACCTCCAGCATGCACTGGGATGGTTTGCAGCCGAGTGTGAAGCGGCTGGGATGAAAATCAGCACCTCCAAGTCCGAGGCCATGGTTCTCAGTCGGAAAAGGGTGGTTTGCCCGCTTCAGGTTGGTGGAGAGCTCCTGCCTCAAGTGGAGGAGTTCAAGTATCTTGGGGTCTTGTTCACGAGTGAGGGAAGGATGGAACGGGAGATTGACAGGCAGATCGGTGCAGCTTCTGCAGTAATGCGGTCCCTGTACCGGTCTGTCGTGGTGAAGAAGGAGCTGAGCCGCAAGGCGAAGCTCTCGATTTACCAGTCAATCTACGTTCCTACTCTCACCTATGGTCATGAGCTGTGGGTCATGACCGAAAGGACAAGATCCCGGATACAAGCGGCCGAAATGAGCTTTCTCTGCAGGGTGGCTGGGCGATCCCTTAGAGATAGGGTGAGAAGCTCGGTCACTCAAGAGGAGCTCAGAGTAGAGCCGCTGCTCCTCCACATCGAGAGGGGTCAGTTGAGGTGGCTCGGGCATCTTTTCCGGATGCCTCCTGGACGCCTTCCCGGGAAGGTGTTCCGGGCATGTCCCACCGGGAGGAGACCCCGGGGAAGACCTGGGATACGCTGGAGAGACTATGTCTCCCGGCTGGCCTGGGAACGCCTCGGTGTCCCCCCGGAAGAGCTGGAGGAAGTGTCTAGGGAGAGGGAAGTCTGGGCATCCCTGCTTAGACTGCTGCCCCCGCGACCGGGCCCCGGATAAGCGGTAGAAGATGAATGAATGGAAGCCTTAATGCTGCCTTTGTATTGACCCTTGGTCAAGATTCAGGAAAAAAAAAATTCTGCTTTCATCACAGAAAGTGTTACTTCGGCAACAGATTTTGTGTTTTATGAATAAATATTTTTTATTAGATTGGAATGATGTCTATCTAGTAGTGAATCATAAAAACACCTAAAATCAGTGACATACGACGAGTGATAATGTTTTTCCAGCCATTTCTCACTGATGCTTCCAAGACTATCACAACATCCTTGCAGTTCTCATCTCTCAGCCAGCTCGATGTTCCCTAATATCATCTTTTTTTTTTTTTTGAAATCCAATTTTAGGGGGCATTTTCAACTAAAAACAAAAGTTTTTTACGCAGTTTTAGGGCCTGAAAACACAAACTTTTGAAAACTAGTTTCAAAGTGCAAGTTTTTGGCCAAGTAAACTACAAAAACGTGAATTTGTGAAAACCGTGACGTCATGTATTATGTGTTCAGTCTATAGATGACAGATGACACCGCCATCTACTGGCCTGGCATGAATAATACAACGGTTTTAGTCGTATCTACAGATCCGTGTGAATGGGGATCATTTTGACAACATTGTCGTCTGTACTTGAAAAGTTTCAAGAACGCGAAGGAAAAACTTTTGCATTATTACATTGTCGTTGTGTCACTCACTTTAAACATTTTATAAGTAACTTTGCAACTACATGTCAAGTAACTCTCATTAGAGTACTAGTAAACTGTTAGGTTAGGGATGGCAAAGTTACTTGAAGTTGGTAGAATGTCTAAAGTGGACTATTGAAATAAAGTGTGTTTAACTTTGAAATGTATCATAGTGTGTGAAATAGTGTGATTTGATCAGTTCAGTGTTTTTGAACAGATCGGGCAGTGAGTTTCTGAAGTGTCTGGCCCATAAAACCGGAGGCCGTTTCCACCAGGCTCCTGAAAACACGGATCCGGATCTGATCAGAAAACTGCTGTCAGACCCGGGCAGCGCAGTGCGTATATGTGCTCAACATCACCATACTGCAGGAGTTTGTGGTGTTCGACACGTTCAAAGCATTTCTGCAGACTCTTTGTTATGAAATGTGTTGATTCTTGTTTGTCCTCAATCAAAGGATCCAGTGCTTCCAAAATTTGAGGGGGACGATCTGAGGAAACTATCAAAAGAGATCGAGAAGCTGAGATTGTTCCAGAAACAAGCTAAAGCTTTCAGGTGTGTGTTCATGCAGGCAACAGTGCTGATGTAATGACTGATGTTATTGTGGACTTTTTAATATGCCGACTTTACTTTTTTTTTCATAGGGAAACTATTCTGGGGTCGAGGAACCTGGAGGGAACGTAGACGCTGATCTCCATGCCTGTTCAAATCACTTTATTCAGAATAAACCTACGCTATGGAGTTAAACATGTGGTGGAGTTTCACTCAAATATTGTGTTTCACTCACTCAAACATCTATAAATCATTTAATAAGGCCTAATGTAAGAATATTTGGTAAGACTTTATTTTACAGTGTCCCTGTTAAACATTTTACATGTAGTTACTGTAGTTATAACTAGAAATTGTGCATAAAAAAAAAAAAAAAACGAACCCTGTGTTTCATTTGAAGTCACCATAACAGTGATCAGTGTTTCCATTAGTTGGGCTCTTAACTCTTATTATTTACTTTGTCTTTTTTGGCTGCTGTGACAGTGTGTTTGTCAAACACATTTGCAGCAACAAAGAAAGCTAAAGTGAAATGAGATCATGTGATGATGGTTACCTGTTGATGGTTTTATAATCATCATGAAACAGACTGATTAACTGTGGTATTTTAATCTAACAATTATGTTGTTTTTATTTTTTATTTCCCACCTCTGGTCGCAAGTGTTTCAATGTGTTTCGCAAGTGTTTCAGTGTGTTTCGCAAGTATTTCAGTGTGTGTCGGAAGTGTTTCAGTGTGTGTCGCAAGTGTTTCAGTGTGTTTCGCAAGTGTTTCAGTGTGTCGCAAGTGTTTCAGTGTGTGTCGCAAGTATTTCAGTGTGTGTCGCAAGTGTTTCAGTGTGTGTCGCAAGTGTTTCAGTGTGTGTCGCAAGTGTTTCAGTGTGTGTCGCAAGTATTTCCGTGTGTGTCGCAAGTGTTTCAGTGTGTTTCGTCCCATACGGCCTCCCATAGATAACCTGACTCATGACAATTTCATCTAGTAATAATACGAATATTTTCAGTACATGCCTCATGCTATTATAACTTACTCATCAGACTCCTCTGCATATTTGACAGCTGGTTGAACCAGTTTTTTCTGTTCTTTTTAGATGGAAGTGTTAACAGAGGTATTAGACAAGGGGTTTCGACAAGTCTGTAATTATTTCAATAGCTGAACTTTTTCTAGCTGGCAATTTGTTTGAAAAATAGTAAATATATCAGGCCCTAGGGCTGGGATATATCACATCACATTGTTAGGCGCACCTCATCAGTAAAGTCTGTTCCTTGATTAGTAGCAAATCGCCTTCACCTGCTTTCAGATGGAGCGGCATTTACTACACAGCAAAAACTCCAGTTAAGTTAACACTCAAGAGTGTTGAAGTTAATGAGATAATTAAGTGATTAATTTAGTGATGAAGTCACTAGTCATTTAGTAGTGAAGACACCTGATGTTAACAAGCAGAATCACTGAAGGAGAAAATCACAAATTGTAAGCCACCGTTATGGTGATCAGTGTTTGATTTAGTTGGGCTCTTGACCCTTATACATTCACTTTAAATTTTGTTTGTGTGCTGTTATTGATTTATAATAGTTAAATGAACAAAGAAAAGTGTGATCTGATGGTGTTGGTTATGTTTTGACATAATGGTAACACTTTACTTGAAGGGGTGTGCATAAAGCCTCTGTTATACTTTCCGCGACCGCGAGGGCGCGAGGGTCCGCGTGACGTAAAAATCGTCATCGGGGGTGCGCGCGGAGGCTCGTTGCGGACAGCCGCGTGCCTCCCAGTTTTTGTGACCGCGCGGACAAAAGGGCGCGCGTTCATTAGGTTAAAACCGCGAAAGAGATGGAAATAACATGGACGCCAAATTTGAAAAAACGGAAAACGTGTGCATGCTAGAAATAGAACCAGTGCCTATTTTTCACGCAAGCCTGTTGGAAGCGTTTCCAGGCTAAATAGAATAGGAAAAGATGTTTATATGTCATTTTGACACGAATACATATTAATAAATGTCATTTTTATGTTTGAAAGTGTCTAGGTTTTGACATAAATGCAAATATAAACTATAAATATAAAAAATATTATCGATTATACTGTCCAGACCGATCTACTGCGCATGCGTTGAACGCGTTCACCGAGCGGACCTCAGCAGAAAGTATAAATACAAGTAGTCCGCGTCCGAGCTGTGCGCAGCTGTTGTGTACGCGTCCAAACTGGAGTATAACAGAGGCTTAAGACTGACATGACACCTTCATAATCATGACATGGCTGATGTCATAAATATGAAGGAGGTTTTATGCATGTTTATGACAACTGTCATTAAGTATCATTCGCTTAATTATGACATTTTTAATGCAAATATGACATTGTTTGAGATGTCTTTGTTATGACAACTTGACATTACCAAGACAACATAAATTGTCATAAATATGTCATAACCATGACATATCAGATTAATTATCAAACTTAAGAAACAGATTCACTTTATGGGTTAATATTTCATCAAACTGTCAGGTGGTTGGTTTTGACATTGGCTGTCATGAGGCCATTATAACTGTGTCATGAATGTTTTTCTTGACCTCAACAAAATAGTGTCATAATCAGCTTAAGTAGGTTCAGTGTTGATTAATTTCTGTTGTAAAAAAGTTATTCATTCAGTTAATTAATCCATATAACGTTACGTTAGCCAGTCTGGAGAAAACTGTGATGTTATCATCCAGCTCAGTTCAGTTCTCATATAATGTTGTCAATGACAGATCAATAGTATTGTTGAATATTAACTTACAAAATACTTAGAGCCGTTTTGTATAAGCGTAACGTTAAGTATGTTGTATCCAACAAAGATATAAATTATTTTAGCTTCTTCTCTTCTTCTTTTCCTTATTCTACCGTGTTAAACATGAACTCCGTCCACTTCCGGCATCAGACTGTCAGGCTGGAGCTGTCGTCCTCACACTGTTATGACGTATGGTTCTGCGGTTCTGCAGTCAGACCTATCTCCGTGTTTTAGACGTCGAAGAAGGTAAGCAAGCAGCTGAAGTAAGTTAATGAGTTAAGCACTATTTGGATCGTAATTGTTTCTCGTGGAGTTGTAAGGTATTTTCAATATTTATAGGGGCTATAGCCTATAGTAGGTGATATTGCAGTCCGAATCCAGAATGTCAGTGTTTTTTTCTCCCACCACCCACCCGCGTAAAAATCCCCGGCCGAATTACTGTTTTTTGACGAACATCAAGGTCCAATATATCCAAGGTACATGGGCATTTTTTGCCCCGATGAGTTTTTGTCTTATTGTAAATAATATTACATAATATAAAATAAATAAATATATCACACAAGTAAAAGCGCAGTTTTCCCCAAATATCAGCACAATTGCTAATGTGATAACGTTATATATATTATGCAACAATAAATGAGTTGACCAATATTGAGAGTTTATCGGTTTATCATCATTTCGCCGATGGAAATTCCAAAATGAAACCACAGCAGAAACAATCTCTGAAACTGAATAATCCGTGTTTTGAACGAATGGGTTCATTTACAGTTTTTCTTGATTGTTTACACACATTTTCTGAAAGCATGCCTCATATTCTCAGACCTCTACACACAAATCCAAAAAACACACACACAATGGGCAAAACCCCTCAATTCCCCTGCAAAAGGAAACTTTACATTCAAAACAATGTTATTTCTTCTCAAAATGGTATTTTGTTTTCAAATGACACACACAAACCATCATATGAATAGACATTTATAAGAACCAGTTGAACACTGATGTGCTCAATGTAAAACACTATGATGAATGTAAAACACTTCTTCTCCATTCATCATAATGACTTAGACCTTTTTGTGTTCAGTGTTACACTTTCTACAGACAGTACATACATAAGTGTGTTGTAAAATATTTGAGAATATTGTTTTTATACTCAGAACACACAAATACACGGTAACAAATATATTTTATTTTTCCCACAAAAACAATGTACACAGTGTACATCCCAACCAACACAAAGTAGGACATACAGTGGTCTACATACAAAACAACAGAAGAATTGACTGTATACAGTTACAGTAAAAAAATAAAAAATCCAATGTTGGCATCCATTGCACCATTGAAGAGCTCACCGGTTGCTCTTTTATGCTAAAGCTCTGATTGCTAATTGTAAACCTGTGTGACGGGTGTTTGCCCATGTGATGAGTCAGTGTGCATATTTGAATGGCAGTGTGTTCCTTGTGAAAACAAGAGATTTTCTGCATGAAAAAATAGGCAGTTGGAACGATCAGGGTTCACTGTCCATAAACTTATGTATGATGAGCATTTGGTTCAGTACAGCGATGCCCTCAAAATATCAAGAACCGAATACTACTCTAAAATCATTAATGATGGTACTGCTAATCCAAATAAGATGTTTAAAGTAATCAACAAACTTCTTAAACCTTCCAATTCAGTTATTTGTTCCACTGTGCAGCAGTGCAATACGTTTTTGAAATTCTTTGCTGAAAAAATTGATAATATTTATCAGTCTATTACTTGTGCCTCTCTGAGTGCACCTTCTGAGATTCAGCCTTTAAATTGTCCGTCTACTTGGTTTTCTAGTTTTAAAACGGTTACCATTGACTACATTTCCAATTCCAAATTAATTATGACTATGAGTTCGACTACCTGCACCTTAGATCCTATTCCAACTCATGTTCTCAAAGAGTGTCTGCCATCTATCAGTCCTCTCATTTTGAACATTGTTAATACTTCCATTACTACTGGACTTGTTCCTCAAGCCCTTAAGGTGGCCTCCATCACACCAGTTCTTAAAAAGCCTGGGTGTGATGTGTCTGATCTGTCTAATTACAGGCCAATATCTAATCTTCCTTTTTTGGCGAAGGTTTTGGAACGTGTTGTTGTGTCACAACTGCATTCTCACTTGTCCACAAACGAGCTTTTAGAACCTTTTCAATCTGGGTTTCGTTCAGGACATAGTACTGAGACTGCCTTGGTCCGAGTTATGAACGATCTCCTCGTTTCTGCTGACTCTGGTGCCCTTACTATCTTGGTGCTCTTAGATTTGAGTGCAGCTTTCGACACGGTATGTCACTCTATACTGCTTGAGAGACTTGAGACCTGGCTTGGTATTTCCGGTACAGTGCTGGAGTGGTTTAAATCTTACCTGATTATTATTATTATTATTATTATTATGAAAATTGTGCCAAAAGCAGAGAATTGTGTGTAGTGTTTTGAAAAAAGTGTGTTTTAGAACTGCAATCTGAGTGTAAAGCAGGAACTGTGCTTGTAGTTTAGCAGAATTGGTTCAGGCGGTTGGTGAATGAGTTACATGTTGTGGTCATTGTGTCTCAAGCACCAGAAAATGTGTGTAAACAATCGAGAAAAACCGTATTACAGTTTTTCTCAATTGCTAAAACACTAAACCCTATTGTCTGAACCAAATGCTCAGTTGCCTGAACCCACTGATTGAATCAATCACTCTTTTGGCAAAACCATAAGCACTTTTCACCTGTTTAGACACAACTTGCCAACACATTTTCATTGTGATGCACCCGTGCTGCATAATGGTGAGCACAGGTGACAAAAGTCAAACACAATTAAAGCACAGGTGTCACCTCTTGAACACAACAACTCAAAATTGATCACACTTGTGGCTAATGATGTGAGGGAACATATAGAGTAACTTTATTTTTACATGGGCTTACTGTACACAAGTGGCAAACGCATAAGATTTCTGTTTGTTTTTACAAGTGCTACGTGTAAATGCACAAGATTTCTGTTTTGTCTTTTTGTTTTGCAACATGCATTTAGCCTACAGTGAACAATAAACATTTATTTCTCTAGCTTCATGTCCTGAGCATTGTGTTTTCTATTTTTCTACGTAGTGTTTAGTGACTGTTCAGTAGTGTTTTTCATTTTGATTGACTCGGGGCACGATTTGACAACATAGTTCAGTTTTGAGCACAGATTGAACTGTTTTGAGGTGAAAGTTTGATTTTGCAAGAAGAGTCTGAGGTTTTGTGAATCTAGCTTGAAAATTGGGTTTTGTGTTCACAGCTTTCAAGAAATGTGTCTTAGCAATCGAGAAAAACTGTAATGCTTACTTTGTCCCTTTAGATAAAATGAGAGAAATAGCCATAAATGCACTTATGGAAGGGGAGGGGGTAATAATGTTTTATCAATAAAATGTTCCCAAAATGAACCAAGAAATTATGTGGAGTAATTTTTATCATGATGTTCCATCAAAATCTGTGCAGTAGAGGGTTAATGTGTTAAATAGCCTGGACTATTTAGTGTGCAAAAAACATTAATTAAATACATTGATTAAAAACAATAGAACATTTTTATTGCGGTAGAAGACTGTGGCGTGGCAATCAGATGAAAGGGGGCCCTTGGTGTTGCTATAGCCCCAGGGCCCAAAGTCCTCTTAATCCGGGCCTGCTCTTGAGTGTTAATTTAACACTCATATTTTAACACTTTACACTCTTGAGTGTGGACTCATATACACTCCCAGGAGTGTTAATTTAACACTGGAGTTTTTGCTGTGTAGCAATATTTGGATGTAATATTCAGTTCCAGTGAAAATCTGTTCCAGTTAATGGAGTATGCTATCTACACAGGTGATGTTGTGTAATATTCAGTTCCAGTGAAAATCTTTTCTAGTCAATGGAGTAGGCGAGATACTGCAGTCAGCGTCAGTGAGTACACCACATCTGTACATAAAAATATGTTTCTATTTCTTAATAATAATCAGTAATACATAAAAAGATGACAACATCTACTTAAAACATGAGTAAAATAAAATTAGGCCATTTTGCTTTTAGAAGTTACACAAATGAATACGCACACTTGATTAAATTCAACAAACAGGTAATTTTCTAGAACTTTATGAATTCTGCTCTGACGTTTCTTGCCCTTGGCCTTGAATATAGACGTTGATGGCAGATTGTCATATCTATCTTGTTTATCTCCAGAGCATATACAAGCGGTGACTCGATTAATGCTAATGCTAATGCTCGATAATCATCTAAAAAAGATGGCCGCCAACGGGTTTCGAAACTTTCACCTCTGACGCGCGTGACGCGAGTATATTTTGCTTCAAACTTTTGCTCTTGACGCGCGAATCTACACAAAGTGGTCAAGCCTATAACTAGACACGGCAGGCGCGAATTTGACGCGCTATTCGCATCTGGTGTGAATGCGCTTCATGTGTCTTTCACTTATAACGTACCCAAGTCTTAATGCCAAAGACCGCACTATATCTTTATATGACTTTCCTAATTTAAAGTAAAATGTTATTTCTTCTGTCATCTCCATCCAGTGTTGTATAAAGTACTAGAAAGCAATACTTGAGTAAAAGTACAAGTATCGTACTAGAAAAAGACTTTGGTAGAAGTGAAAGTTACCTTTTAGAATATTACTTAAGTAAAAGTCTTAAAGTATCTGATATATACTGTACTTAAGTATCAAAAGTAATTTTCTGATATTTAATGTACTTAAGTAATTGAAGTAAAAGTAAAAGTTTTTTTGGGGGGGGATTATGCGTTGAATTCAGCGATCACGGAAACGCAAAAAAATGGAGGGACTGTGTAGCCTGTACTGTAGGCTACTTGTGTTATCGTTTATTTCCCACTGCATGTACCTTTAGCTGTAAAAAAAAATTGCATCACAATAAGTGTATTGTGATTGTCACTAACATTTTTGTAATTAAACTGAATTTTATTAGGTTTAGTGACATGTTACAATGTTTACATGGTACAATTTCTGGTAAGCTACGCTTTTTTATTATTTCAATTCAATTGTGATTTGATTTAATTTTGACTCATTTGTATAAATATTAGGTAGGCTACACAAGATAGGCGTTAATTTTTTAATTTATTTTTTATTAATTTAATATTTTTCTCAAAAAAAAAAAAAAAAAAAAAAAAAAAAAACTCACCTAATGCTGTAAACATACAGAGAGAGCCCTATCAGCTGGTAGTAGGCTATTATTTAAGGTTAAAAATAGTTAAATATAATGCGTTTTTTATTATTATAATAAAACCTTTAATGATATAAGTAAAAATATAATAAATATGTAATATAGAACACATATTTAGCAAAACACTCTCTATAGCAATTTTTTTTTCTTGCCAACTGTCCTATAGGCTAGCTAGCCTATATATTAAATGGCTTTCCTGAGGTAAATGTGACATAATTGTCCTTCAGCTATGTTATTGACCTCTTCACGCTGATGAAAAACACTTATTGATCGATGTTATGTATGAGGAATATACATTTCGGTAAGTTGTCATAAAGTAACCTGCTTTGTCTAGTCTGTCGGTCTCCGTGTCCTCTTTGCTTCGCGATTTTTCTGTGCGTGAGAAAATGCATGTGTGGCGTGAGAGCGTGTGAAAATGTGTCTCACGGTGAATGCGTGAGAGTTGGCAGCTCTGGTTAAACGTGCTCCAGGTCCTCCAGCAGGTGCTCGTGCTTCCATGGCGGTTTCAGTTGTGCTTCCTCCTCCTTTGGCATGGCAACAAACAAGCATTACGCTGAAATAGAGCGCGCGCCGTGCGGAGCGTGCGTACTGCAATCTAGGAGCAGTGATTCGCCAAACCTCCCTAATTGTAGTCGCACACATTTCTTCTGATTTTATTTTGTAGTAACGAGTAACGAAGATGCTTAGTGGAAATATAGCGGAGTAAAAGTATACATTTTATCTAGGAAATGTAGTGGAGTAAAAGTCAAAGTTGACATAAATTTAAATAACGAAGTAAAGTACAGATACGTGAAATTTCTACTTAAGTACAGTAACGAAGTATTTGTACTCCGTTACATTACAACACTGTCTCCATCTCTGCTGTAGCCCAGTCTATGCTATGGTATACAGTATTGGCCGCTGTGGCTCCCTCAACTCGTGGCCACGACAAATAGATGTCGTTCTCTCAAAATATGAAGTCGTGGCCACGAGAAAAATATATCGTTCCCTCAACATATGATCTCGAGGCTACGACTTTGCATCGTGTGGCCTCAACAAAATGATCTCGTGGCCACGACTTAATATGACGTTCCCACGAGATATTATGACGTTCCCACGACTTACAGTTTTTCTCAATTGTTTACACACAAATACTGGTACTTGAGACACAATGACCACAACGTGTAACTCATTCACCAACCGCCTGAACCAACTCTGCTAAACTACAAGCACAATTCCTGCTTTACACTCAGATTGCAGTTCTAAAACACACTTTTTTCAAAACACTACACACACTTCTCTGCTTTTGGCACAATTTTCATGCAGAAAATCTCTTGTTTTCACAAGGAAACACACTGCCATTCAAATATGCACACTGACTCATCATATGGGCAAACACCCGTCACACAGGTTTACAATTAGCAATCAGAGCTTTAGCATAAAAGAGCAACAGGTGAGCTCTTCAATGGAGCAATGGATGCCATTGGATTTTTATTATTTTTTTTTTTTTACTGTAACTGTATACAGTCAATTCTTCTGTTGTTTTGTGTGTAGACCACTGTATGTACAACTTTGTGTTGGTTGGGATGTGCACTGTGTACATTGTTTTTGTAGGAAAAATATATACTATGGTAGTCAATGGGGACCGAGATCTGTTTGATTACAAACATTCTTCCAAATATCTTCCTTTGTGTTCAGCAGAACAAAGAAACTCATACAGGTTTGGAACAACTTGAGGGTGAGTAAATGATGACAGAATTTTCATTTTTGGGTGAACTATCCCTTTAAGGCTGAGATTACTCCATATTTACAGTTTTTCTCAATTGTTTACACACATTTTCTGGTACTTGAGACACAATGACCACAACATGTAACTCATTCACCAACCCCCTGAACCAATTCTGCTAAACTACAAGCACAATTCCTGCTTTACACTCAAATTGTACTTCTAAAACACACTTTTTTCAAAACACTACACACAATTCTCTGCTTTTGGCACAATTTTCATGCAGAAAATCTCTTGTTTTCACAAGGAATACACTGCCATTCAGATATGCACACTGACTCATCACATGGGCAAACACCCGTCACACAGTTTTACAATTGGCAATCAGAGCTTTAGCATAAAAGGGCAACAGGTGAGCTCTTCAATGGAGCAATGGATGCCAACATTGGATTTTTTATTTTTACTGTAACTGTATACAGTAAATTCTTCTGTTGTTTTGTATGTAGACCACTGTATGTACAACTTTGTGTTGGTTCGGATGTACACTGTGTACATTGATTTTGTGGGAAAAATAAAATATATTTGTTACCGTGTATTTGTGTGTTCTGAGTATAAAAACAATATTCTCAAATATTTTACAACACACTTATGCATGTACTGTCTGTAGTAAGTGTAACACTGAACAAAAAAAGGCCTAAGTCATTATGATGAATGGAGAAGAAGTGTTTTCCATTCATCATAGTGTTTTCCATTGAGCACATCAGTGTTCAACTGGTTCTTATAAATGTCTATTCATATGATGGTTTGTGTGTGTCATTTGAAAACAAAATACCATTTTGAGAAGAAATAACATTGTTTTGAATGTAAGGTTTCATTTTGCAGGAGAATTGAAGGGTTTTGCCCATTGTGTGTGTTTTTTTGGATTTGTGTGTAGAGGTCTGAGAATATGAGGCATGCTTTCAGAAAATGTGTGTAAACAATCGAGAAAAACTGTAATATATACAGTTTTTGTGGCTCAGATAAGGTCCAGTTCTGGTTTATATCTTTGCTCTTGGCTGAGATGTGGCATTGCTATGGCCTGCTTGTGGCCCAGATCTGGCAAACAGGAGTGGGCCACCCAAGTGATCATCATTCCACGCTGCATGTGGGCCAGATCCGCATTCCACAAGTGCCAGATGTGGGCCGGATCTGGGCTGAAACAATGTTGCTATCTAGTCAACATTTGAAGTGGATCAAAAAATCAAAGTTGTCCTTAGACAAGAACAGGTATTGTTCAAAAATCATGTATAACTTTGATGAAAGGTTTTGATCCATTTCAAATGTTGACTACTGTAGTTTTTGACCTTGTACAAGAGGGCACATGGACATCAATATCGGACGTTCAGAAGACATCAAAAAAAGATGTAATAAAAACTTTCATTCTGGCTCTTCAGGGGACGTCTTTTCAACATATGACAAAGCCATAAAAAACCCACACTTTTGCTCAGTGGGTACATACCCAGCCAGCACAGCCATGTGGGGCCCAAATGGGTTTGACCTGGGCTATCTAACTGGGACCCAGCCAGTTTTGTCCTCGGTTTCCATGTAGGCCCCACATGGGTTTGCCCAGATGAAATGAACACTGCTTAGTGTGCACACTACAGGCTGTTTAATGTAACACTGAATCAGTGTTGGAGGTAATGAGATAATTAAGTGATTGAATAATGATTGTGCATTAATGATGAACACCTGCTGTTAACAAGCATAATCACTGAAGGAAAGAGAAACACAAGAACTACTTCCAGCCACTGCCTTGGATGAAATCAACTGAAGATAAAATACATTAAATCTCTCAAGATCTGATTAAACAACTCCACAAACAGCATTACCAGCTTCACTTATTACTAAGCAGACTGACTTTATTTCTGTCAGACGTCTTCAGAAATTCTTATTGAGAAATAACAGAGGTTTAGATGTTGATTACTTATTTGAAAGTAATAGTTTGATTTGATGTTACCATTGTGGCGATCAGTGAGTGCTTTAGTCAGGATCTTGACTTTTTAACATTAGTTTTTCTCTGGCAGCTGTGTCTGTTTGTTATGGTGAGAACAGCAAGAGAAAATGTAATCAGATGTTGTAAGCTGACTGATGATAAGAATATAATCATCATGTAGTGGCTTAGCTCATTGATTATGTGTGAGGTTTATACGGGTAGTATGATATTCATTTTGTTTTATTGTTGTGATTCTACAGCAAGAGAATAATAGAATTTAATCAGAACGTCAAATGATTTTTAACACCACTTACATATTTTAGGCTCCTCCTAATCTTGCTCACACACAGACATCAAGAATCAGCATATGAATCTCAACAATGGTGACATGCTTCATGGTGCAATGCATTCTGGGAGCTATGGATAAGTTTCGTATGATGCACCCAGAATGCATTGCACCATGAAGCATGTCACCATTGTTGAGATTCATATGCTGATTCTTGATGTCTGTTTGCGAATCCAGCACAGTTAGAGATCCAGCACAGTTTATTCAGAACATCAAATTATTTTTAAAACCCCATTTACACATGTTGGACTACTGAAAGTTGTATTCGCAAACAGACATCAAGAATCAGCATATGAATCTCAACAATGGTGACATGCTTCATGGTGCAATGCATTCTGGGTGCATCATACGAAACTTATCCATAGCTCCCAGAATGCATTGCACCATGAAGCATGTCACCATTGTTGAGATTCATATGCTGATTCTTGATGTCTGTGTGTGAGCAAGATTAGGAGGAGCCTAAAATATGTAAGTGGTGTTAAAAATCATTTGACATTCTGATTAAATTCTATTATTCTCTTGCTGTAGAATCACAACAATAAAACAAAATGAATATCATACTACCCGTATAAACCTCACACATAATCAATGAGCTAAGCCACTACATGATGATTATATTCTTATCATCAGTCAGCTTACAACATCTGATTACATTTTCTCTTGCTGTTCTTGCCATAACAAACAGACACAGCTGCCAGAGAAAAACTAATTTTAAAAAGTCAAGAGCCTGACTAAAGCACACACTGATCGCCACAATGGTAACATCAAATCAAACTATTACTTTCAAATAAGTAATCAACATCTAAACCTCTGTTAATTCTTAATAAGAATTTCTGAAGACGTCTGACAGAAATAAAGTCAGTCTGGTTACTAATAAGTGAAGCTGGTAATGCTGTTTGTGGAGTTGTTTAATGAGATCTTGAGAGATTTAATGTATTTTATCTTCAGTTGATTTCATCCAAGGCAGTGGCTGGAAGTAGTTCTTGTGTTTCTCTTTCCTTCAGTGATTCTGCTTGTTAACAGCAGGTGTTCATCATTAATGCACTATCATTATTCAATCACTTAATTATCTCATTACCTCCAACACTGATTCAGTGTTACATTAAACAGCCTGTACTGTGCACACTAAGCAGTGTTCATTTCATCTGGGCAAACCCATGTGGGGCCTACATGGAAACCGAGGACAAAACTGTCTGGGTCCCAGTTAGATAGCCCAGGTCAAACCCATTTGGGCCCCACATGGCTGTGTTGGCTGGGTAGTGTGTTGTATACTGAGTATTTTTTTTCTTTTCATGAGATATTTGGTACAGTCAAAGGCCTTTGGCATAACGACATATCATGCTGCTACAGGTCTGAAATATTTGTCTGTTACTTCATCTGTACTGCAAGGAAATGGAAAAAGCATCTTTGAAACCCCCGTTGTACAGGTTTTGCCACTGTACTTTATTCACAGCAGGTATTTGAATGATTGAAATAGTGTTTCAGGAACACTTACATTAAATGGAATTCTATGAACATTAAGGAAACTGGACATTTTTATGTTCTTGGAATATTACAAATCAACATTCCTAGAATTCATACTTTCAGTGACTACCATGGATACCTGGCGGGCAACAAACGGGTATTTTCAACGTAGAGTCCTGTTAGTTCCAGGTCTTTCTACACAGCAAAAACTCCAGTGTTAAATTAAGCTGCTGATGTCATTTTGATGTTATTTTGATGTCATGCTTTGTTGGTATTTGATGTCAATTCAACATTTATTTGACGTCAAGATGTCATGATGTTGATCCCAGCAGGCACAGGATATAGACTACAGTGTCGGTCAGACGTTGGATTTTGGTTGAAAATTAAAGTCGGGTTGAACTATTTCCAATGTTTGTTTGACGTCAAGCTCCAATGTTGGGCAGTCGTTGAATTTTGGTTGGAATAAACCAAACAAAAAGGTGAAATGCATGGCCGTACACTTACCAGGTTCACTTAAAACTAACTTTACTTGACTTTACTTTACTTTATTTAATTTCCAGTTTAATTAAATCATAATTCGCATTTTAAAGTCACCATGATGGTGGTTAGCATTTGCTTTAGTTGTGCCCTTGACCCTTGACTCGTTAATATAACATTTTCTCTAATATAACAGACAGAGAAAATGTTATATTAAAGAGTCAAGGGTCAAGAGCACAACTAAAGCATGCTTCAAGCAGCAATGCATGCTAGGAGTGATGAGTTTAATACTATGGGGGCTCCCAGCATGGATTTCTGCATGAAGCATGTCACCATTGCTGAGATTCACATACTAATTCTTGATTTCTGTGTGCGTCTAATTATTTTTACTTGCGATTATATTTTCAAAATGACAAAATTCAGAATGACTGGTCTGTGGCAAGAAAGTCCATCAAGGGCCCACTTGGCGGGGCTACTTGATCTTATAGTTACGGTCACTAAACAATAAATGTGATGTTTACAGAGAAATTGAAACATTGTCTATTGTCAATAATATGGTGGAAGAACCTCTGTGGTGTAGCCAAATCCCTATTTGTTCTCTTCTCATTTTATTTACTTTACTGTTATTACTGTAAACTGCTTTTACATTTTTGTTATTTATGGTGGTAACACTCTATTGAGAATTAGTAGACATGAAGGTGCAACGTTACGTTTAGTTAACAGAATGTGTTAAAGGGTCCATCAAAATAAAGTCAAACCAAAAATCTTAAAGAAAATGTAAATGGCATGAGAGACAAAAGGCAAACCTGAAAATATCCAGGCTCCGCCTATGATTGGGTGTGAGAATGTGTTGCTCAATCGCAGTGTATAAATATGACCATATGATTGACTGTTCAAGGGTGAATCCTCATCTTATACAGGAGAAGTATCTCAGACACTTAGTTTTTTTTTTCACTATTGAACATGCACTTACACTGGCTAATAGTTTTTCTTGTCTCAATGGGTAAGTAAATATTGCTTAACACTTTACAATAAGTTTCAATTTGTCAACAGCAGTTAATGCATTAGGCATCACAAATGACAACATTTTCACAACACTTGTTAATCTAGATCAGTGTTTCCCAACCCTGCTCATGGAGGCACACCAACTCTATGCATTTTGGATGTCTTCCTTATCTGACCCATATACACTGTTAGACCTTACCAGGTTTTTTTTTTTACAGTAAAATACTGGAAACACTGTTGCCAGTAATTTACTGTTAATTGTACAGTTCTTTACTGTAATCTACAGTATGTTACTGTAAAAATGCACTAAAACTCGAGTTAACTAATTTCACTTGCAGAAACCGACTACCTTAAATTGACCAACTGTCATTTAAATGTATTAACTAAAATGTATAAAGCATTACTAACATGAGCAAAGTATTACTGTGAACTTATTTCATTTGAAACCACTAAAAAACTTTTGTAAATAAAAAGATTTCCACTAGACCAGCAACTACACAGTCACCGCCCTGTCAGATAAAGCAACATGCAGCAAATCATCAATGATTGTAGATCTTCTCCTGGACTAAAGCACAGGCTCTACTCTTCAGCACAATGGTGACCCAAAAAACAAGATTTTACAGTAAACTACTGGCAACAGTGTTGCCAGTATAAACCTGTTTTATAACTTACAGTTTATTACTGTTAAAATACATTTTGTGGGTGTGTCTTTTTATCTTACACTGTTAACCCTTTCAACCCCACAGGAAAATCCACACTACAAAGAGTAAAAGTAACATTGATGCAGTGTTGCAGTGAGATAATTAAGGGAATATATTGAAAAATAAGTGAATAAGTGAAATAAGTGATTGTTGAGCATTAGTGATGAACACCTGATGTTTAACAAACAGAATCACTGAAGGAAAGAGAAACACACGAACAGAAAATAGAGAAACACAAGAACTACACCTGACTGCCAGCCATTACACATTATTACACTTATTATTAACTAACCAGTATGACTTTATTTCTGTCATACATCTACAGAAGTTGTTACTGAGATGTTTAATTGAAAATGTTTGGTTTGAAGTTACCATTATAGAGATCAGTGCTAGCTTTAGTTGGGTTGCTGACCCTTGACTTATTAAAGGGATAGTTCACCCAAAAATGAAAATTCTATCATTGTTTACTCACCCTCAAGTTGTTCCAAACCTGTATGAGTTTCTTTGTTCTGCCAAGGAAAATATTTGGAAGAACGTTTGTAATCAACAGATCTCGGTCCCCATTGACTACCATAGTATCTGTTGATACAGAGATCTGTTGATTACAAACGTTCTTCCAAATATTTTCCTTGGCAGAACAAAGAAACTCATACAGGTTTGGAACAACTTGAGGGTGAGTAAACAATAGGCAGAAAGCCAGACAGCATAACGTTAGCATAGATAGCTAGCAGCTAGATAGATAAATATATAGAAATATATAGGTAGATTGACAATGGTGAACTACTGTGTTTGTGCTGGGTGTAAAAACTCTGGATGCTGAGTGAGGCACGTCACATCTGGTCGCTGGGTGAGCTCCTCGACCAGGGACCAAAACGCACTCACTTCCCTACAGCACAAGCTTTCCAACGCAGTTTCCATGGGACGGCACCGCTCACACAAGCACCTGCCAAACACAGCGACAGACACGCGGTGGCTACTAGGGCTGGGCGATATATCGCACGATATTGTTATGCGCATCTCATCAGTAAAGCCGGTTCCTTGATTAGTAGTAAATCGCCATCACCTGCTTTCAGATGGAGCGGCATTTACTACAAAGAGCCGTAGTTAACTGACAAGCTGAGCCATATCGCATTAATATCGCGGACGTATCGCCAGCGATAATTAATGCGATATGGCTCAGCTTGTCAGTTAACTACGGCTCTTTGTACACAGCAAAAAAAAGGAGTGTATATGAGTCCACGTGTTGAAGGTAATGATATAATTAAGTGATTAATTTAGTAATGATTGAACATTATTGAAGACACCTGATGTTAACAAGCAAAATCACTGAAGGAGAAAATCACAAATTGTAAGTTACCATTGTGGTGATGGGTGTTTGCTTTAGTTGGGCTCTTGACCCTTATATTATTACTTTAGATTTTGTTTGACTGTTGTATCTGAATTATAACTGCCAGTTGAACAAAAAAAAAAAAAAGTGATCTGATGGTGTTGGTAATATAATGACATTCATCATTTGAACTTGACCACTGAACTCATTAAGATCCTTCTTTCTGACTTTGATTTATGTTGTTAATTACAGAATAAATGTGATTCTGCATAAATATCCTGAATTTTTGATATAATATAAAGGATTTCTTAAAAGTTGTTTAAAACAAAAAAAAAAATCATTCTTTTAGGCACATACAGATGTCAAGATTCAGTCTATGCATCTCAACAATGGTGAGGAGCAGAATATTCAATTAGGAAAAGTAAATTACATAGACAATTCAGATCATAATTTATTCATACCGCAATGCATGATGGGAGCCATTAATGAGTTGTGATTGGTGGCAGCCACTGCAACATGCTTTATTATTGTCACCATTGTTGAGATTCACCGGCTGATTATTGATGTCTGTGTTTCTAAATGAATTTATTTGAAAGTCTTTTGATCAGAACAATGTTTATGAAATACTTTGGATTATAAGTAAAGTACTGATAATCATATGCTGTTAAAATCACAAAGCTGCTGGTAATAAGTTAAACCAAACTATCTCAATAAGTTTCATTTTTTAGATCACAGCATGATTATGTCAAAACATAACCAACACTATCAGATCACACTTTGCTTTGTTCATTTATCTGTTATAAATCAATAACAGCAGACAAACAACAGTAACATTTTAAGTAAACATATAAGGGGTCAAGAGCCCAACTAAAGCAAACACTGATCACCATAATGGTAACTTACAATTTATGATTTTCTCCTTCAGTGATTCTGCTTGTTAACATCAGGTGTCTTTAATAATGCTCAATCATCACTCAATTAATCACTTAATTATCTCATTAACTTTAACACCGCTTTAGTGTTACTTTAACACTCTGTAGAGTGGGACCATATTTGCTCTGAGCAGTGTTGATTTAACACTGTGGAATTTACTGTGCAACAGTATAAAATACGCGCATATGTCATGTATAACGTTACCTGCGTGTGGTTGTGTGTATAACGTTACCTGTGATTGTGTGGAGTATTTTACAAAGGTTAACGGGAAATTAAAAGTTAATATTACTCATAAACTTTGATTTTTTAAATGTTTTCCTCAATTATTTCTACTCAATTTTATTTGTTAACACACAGTGAAACTCATACAGTGAACTCATTAATGTACCTACAGTAATGTACTGTACCACCTTACTGCCCCAAGTATGCACACGCAATTCATGAGTTTAGAATTAAATTTGCTTAAGCATGAGTTGAAAAAGAAAGCTGATGATCAGCGTCATGGTACCAACAAAGCTGGATTGGAGTTTTTGATTTGGTTTTGGTTTTGTCAACTCTAAACTGATCCTGTAACCCTGAGTTTGTTCAACTCTGAACATCACAAAACAAGCTACTAAAAAGTCTCACAACAAACAGCAAAAAGAAGAAATTGCTAAGACAATTTAGCTTATAATTTATTCATGCCGCAATGCATGCTGGGACCCATGGATGAGTTTTGATTGGTGCACCCAGAATGCACAGCAAATACTTTCTGGTCACCGTTGTTGAGATTCATATGCTGATTTATTGATATCTGTGTATGTCCAATTATTAAGACAAGTTGAATGTTTATCTAATTATCAGTTATCTTTAAAACATCTCACATTATATTGAAAACGATAGAACTTTTGCTGTCGTATTACAGGGCTGCTGAAACTAATAAGGAAAATCTAACATAGAAACTCAGTCAGGTCACAAGATGATGATTATGTCAAAACAAATAACAACAACTTATCTTGTTTTTTCTTGGCTCGTCTGGCTATTATAACTTAGTTACAACATAGTGGTGGAAATTTAGTTTTTTTTTCCAAGAGATTTGTTCATTTTCAGTTCGTTCACCAAAATGTTTTGCTCAGATTTGTTCACTGATTCGTTCAGTGACCATTTCTTCATATTACATAAATACGCCAGCAGGTGGCATAAAAGAGTGTTTTATGTGTCAATTAACGAATTTACTTGTTACAATAAAACTGATTAGACTTTAGTAAAATGTGTGCCTAATCTACTATATAATAAAAAAAGTCAGGAGGGGGGGCGGACACTTATGTACACTGAGGGCTGTTAATTTAACACTGGGATTTTGCTGTGTAGAAAAGAATTTATATTTTAAACTGGGAAGTTAAACTTACAAGATGTTTTTATTGTAGAGACATGGAATGTAGAAAGACGAATGTTTAAACATGAAATTCTTTTTCACTGTGTGCTTGGAGAATATACTCAGCTGTGTTACTGAATGTCTCACATGCACAGGACAGGAGTCTGATGCTCAAAGCTGCAGCAAAGCAGAAACAGCTCAAGCTAAAGAGAGACTTTTTGATCGTCTCAGCTTGTATGAGGATTACTCTAAGAATACTAGAATGTCGCCCTTGACATTCCACGACGACCCTGAAGACGTCGGATACTTCGATCCAGCCATCATTTCTGTGGACATATATGTGACCTCCATCACAAATGTGGTATGTGTCCAGAATTATTCAGGTCATTATGGGATATCAAGCAGTTGTAGTGTCATCTCACTGCACTTCTTTTTTATCTACAGAATGAAAAAGCCCAGAGCATCTCGACACAGGTCAAAATGATAACTGTAAGTGTTTTAAAAACCCTTGTAAGTGTTCGTGGTAGTGGGGGAGTGGCATGAGAGTTGTAAACATTAGCAACACTGAAGCAGTGTTAGAGTTAATGAGATACTTAAGTGATTAATTGAGTGATGATTGTTTGATTATTGAAGACACCTGATGATAATAAGCAGAATCGCTGAAGAAAGAGAAACACAAGAACTTCAACTACACTGTTAGACCGTACCAGGTTTTTTTTTTACAGTAAGATACTGGCAAAACTGTTGTCAGTAATTTACTGTTAATTGTACAGTTCTTTACTGTAATCTACAGTATGTTACTGTAAAAATGCACTAAATTAAAACTTGAGTTTACTAATTTCACTTGCAGAAACTGACTGCCTTAAATTGACCAATTGTCATTTAAATGTATTAACTAAAATGATTAATACATAAATAATGTTAGCAAAGTATTGTGAACTTATTTCATTTGAGAGCACTAAAAAACTATTGAACATAAAAAGATTTCCACTGGACACAATCATATGGAAGCTTATGGGTAGCAATATTCAATTTGAAATGCAATATGTAAAATGGCAATGCATTTCTGTATTTAAATTTAAATTTTCCCATCCATTTGTGCAACGTTTGGTGCAAAATGAAAATGAAAATTCAATTATAAAATTTACATTTGCCATTTCATACACTAGTTTTAATATGTACATTGAATACATATTTAACGCTTTATAAGTTGCAAAATTAAAATTAAAATGTATTACAGAAATGATTAGATATGTTTAACACGTTCAAGCAAAAACTGTGGCAAAATTTTAATTTAAATGTTAATTTTTCTTAATTGCATTTACACTCACAGTTAAGACACTTGCGATTGCATTTCCATTAAGTGTCCCGCAATGAATGTAGCAAAACTCAATGTGCAATTTGAAAATGCATTCTGAGCCGATCACGTGCCCGTCCCGCCCTGTCAATCACTGCGTGAAGTTGGCCCCGCCCCCAACCCAATGCAAAACGTCGGCAAAATAGGCCACATTCGCCCAAAATAGACTCATGTTTGTTCTAATTTGCGCCGATAAACGTTTATTTTGTGCTGCTTCGGTTTCTTAAATATTAAAATAATATTTATTGGTCATTCTGAGGTCACTCAGCCCCCCTACCTGCTCCACATTCACCCAAAATAGTCTCGTTTGTTGGTGCCGGTTAAAGTTTCGTGTGCTGCTTCGTTGTTTAAAATATTAGACACTGAATTATAGACCATGACGTCACCAGCCCTCGACCTGCTCCACATTCACCCAAAAAAGGCTAGGTCGATGAATTTGACCCGTCAGATTCTGTAACCATGTACATATGTATTAATACCTTATCAATATGCTTTATAAAATGGAAAGGGACTCGCATGTATATGCCTCATATTTTTTGATTATAGGCTACAGCTGAATAAACAGAGATAGTCACACATCACATTCGTCACTTTATTGAACATTAGTCAGTTATAAGGGACTGTTCGTTTTTTATTTAAGGGGCCACCGGAGGAGTTTTGAGATCTGTTGTCAAAAAAGACATGACCCTCCCTTCGTCAGCAATTTTTCTATGACCCTCCAAAATGATTGTGAAAAAAGGCATGACCCTCCCCGATAATTTATTGAGCTTGCCCTTGGCAAAGATGTTCAGATAGCCATTGTTTGTTTTTTTTTAAACCATAAACTCTTGCTTTCTCATCTTACTAGGGCTGTAACGATAGACCAAACCTACGATTCGGTTCGTATCACGATTTTTGATTTTAGATTTGAAAAAAATCATGTTTTCGGTGCTGATGCGGTGTGACTTGTTCAGCATGTGGGTGCACAGTAAATTCCACAGTGTTAAATCAACACTGCTCAGAGCAAATATGGTCCCACTCTACAGAGTGTTAAAGTAACACTAAAGCGGTGTTAAAGTTAATGAGATAATTAAGTGATTAATTTAGTGATGATTGAACATTATTGAAGACACCTGATGTTAACTAGCAAAATCACTGAAGGAGAAAATCATAAATTGTAAGTTACCATTATGGTGATGGGTGTTTGCTTTAGTTGGGCTCTTGACCCTTATATGATTACTTTAAATTATACTATTGTTTGTCTGCTGTTATTGATTTATAACAGTAAAATGAACAAAGTGAAGTGTGATCTGATGGTGTTGGTTATGTTTTGACATAATCATGCTGTGATCTAAAAAATGAAACTTATTGAGATAGTTTGGTTTAACTTGTTAGCAGCAGCTTTGTGATTGTACAGCATATGATTATCAGTACTTTACTTATAATCCACAATATTTAATAAACTTTGTTCTGATCAAAAGACTTTGAAATAAATTTATTTAGAAACACAGACATCAATAATCAGCCTGTGAATCTCAACAATGGTGACAATAATAAAGCTTGTTTCAGTGGCTGCCACCAATCACAACTCATTAATGGCTCCCATCATGCATTGCGGTATGAATAAATTATGATCTGAATTGTCTATGTAATTTACTTTTTCTAATTGAATATTCTGCTCGTCACCATTGTTGAGATGCATAGACTGAATCTTGATGTTTGTGTGTGCCTAAAAGTAAGATTTTTTTTCTTTCTTTTTTTAAACAACTTTTGAGAAATCCTTTATATTATATCAAAAATTCTGGGCATTTACACAGAATCACAGTTATGCTGTAACCAACAACATAAATCGAAGTCAGAAAGAAGGATCTTAATGAGTTCAGTGATCAATTTCAAATTATGATTGTCATAATATAACCAACACCAGCAGATCACTTTTTTTTCTTTGTTCATCTGGCAGTTATAATTCAGATACAGCAGCCAAACAAAAACTAAAGTAAACATATAATGGTCTAGAGCCCAACTAAAGCAAACACTGATCACCATAACGGTGGCTTACAATTTGAGATTTTCTCCTTCAGTGATTCTACTTGTTAACATCAGGTGTCTTCAATAATGTTCAATCATCACTAAATTAATCACTTAATTATCTCATTAACTTCAACACTCTTGAGTGTTCATATACACTCCCAGGAGTGTTAAATTAACACTGGAGTTTTTGCTGTGTACAAAGAGCCGTAGTTAACTGACAAGCTGAGCCATATCGCGTTAATTATCGCTGGCGATACGTCCGCGATATTAATGCGATATGGCTCAGCTTGTCAGTTAACTACGGCTCTTTGTAGTAAATGCCGCTCCATCTGAAAGCAGGTGAAGGCGATTTACTACTAATCAAGGAACCGGCTTTACTGACGAGATGCGCATAACAATATCGTGCGATTTATCGCCCAGCCCTACATTGTTGCCAAAGAAGCCATAAACAGAACTGACCAGGTGATATAATTGTAATCATAAAGAAAAAATATTGATTAATTTAATCTTTTACAATTTTTATTAAAATTTTTACAATTTTCATCAGTGATAATTTCTTGCCACAGATCACACATTCTGAATTTTTTTGTTTTTGTTTTTTTTTGTCCTTGGAACATTATTATTCTTCTTTTTCTTTTTTTTTTTGATGCGCACATATATTCAACATTAGTGATATGCTTCATGCCGCAATGCATGCTGGGAACCACCATAGTTTAAAACTCATCACTCTGAGCATGCATTGCTACATGAAGCATGTCACCATTGTTGAGGTTCATATGCTGAGTCTTGATATATGATATGTAATTTAAAAGAATTTATGTAGATGAATGGTAAATAATGTCAGTCTGGTTTGTAATAATAGAGATTTAATGTCTTTTATCTTTAGTTGATTTCATCTAAAGCTGTGGCTGAAGTCAGTTGTAATTCTTGTGTTTCTCTTTTCTTCAGTGATTCTGCTAATTATCATCAGGTGTCTTCAATAATCAAACAATCATCTCTCAATTAATCACTTAAGTATCTCATTAACTCTAACGCTGCTTCAGTGTTACTTTAACACCCAGCTTATGGTTCCCATATGAACACCGAATGGTATTAATTCAACACTGGAGAATTTACTGTGCAATATCTGTCTTATAATCACTCTGAACTTCATCTAATTTTCCAGGGTTGGCCAAATTCCAATATGACGTGGCTTCCTGACCAGTATTGTGGAATCAAATCATATGCAGCCCCTAAAAATTTGTTTTGGACTCCAGACATTAATATAATGGAAAGGTATAAAAAATACTTCGGTCAGAACCTTTTTTTTTTTTTTTTTTTTAACCTTTTGATGATAGATCAGAAAGATTTAAAAATGATGGATAGAATAAAGGTAATAGTATGACAACGGAAATTACAGGAAATTATGAAACCGATTCAAAGGCTTTGTTCATACTGCACATAAAACAGCCTGTGAGATAAGCCTTGGCTGGTCCCTGGAGCGTACGATCACACCGGTGTGATTAGAATGTTTAGTGCATCATGTGATCAGCTCAGCGCTGTCATATATCACAACTATTCAGTGTTTTAGGTTTCAAACTAGGGTTGTGAATAACGTCTCGGTTACGTATGTAACCCTCATTCCCTGAAGTAGGGCTGGGCGATATATCGCACGATATTGTTATGCGCATCTCGTCAGTAAAGCCGGCTCCTTGATTAGTAGTAAATCACCATCACCTGCTTTCAGATGGAGCGGCATTTACTACAAAGAGCCGTAGTTAACTGACAAGCTGAGCCATATCGCATCAATATCGCAGACATATCGCCAGCGATAATTAATGCGATATGGCTGACCCCGGATTTCCACCAACTGCGGAACGGCTGCGGATCGGCTCCGCTGCGTGTTGGCTCCGTGCTCCGCTATCCTTCAATACCCACCAGGTCCGGATTTGTTGCGGAACGGCTGCGGCCATGACTGACAGCTGAAGTCACAAGGACCCACGAGATCTCGCGAATTCACGTATGATCACGCAATATAAGTGCTGAATTGCTGCGGAGCTCTCCGGCATCCGGCAAAAATAGAAGCTCTGCGTATCTGCTCCGGAGGGCTGCGGATCGCCGGAGTCGGAACGCAGCCGTTCCGTAGTCAGTGAAAATACACACATTGACTTTAATGGAAACCAATTAGCTCCGCAGCCGTTCCGCAGTTGGTGGAAATTGGGGGTCAGCTTGTCAGTTAACTACGGCTCTTTGTACACAGCAAAAACTCCAGTGTTAATTTAACACTCCTGGGAGTGTATATGAACACTCAAGAGTGTTGAAGTTAATGAGATAATTAAGTGATTAATTTAGTGATAGAACATTATTGAAGACACCTGATGATAACAAGCAGAATCACTGAAGGAGAAAATCACAAATTGTAAGCCACCGTTATGGTGATCAGTGTTTGCTTTAGTTGGGCTCTTGACCCATATATTATTACCTTTAGATTTTGTTTGGCTGCTGTATCTGAGTTATAACTGCCAGATGAACAAAGAAAAAAAAAAGTGATTTGATGGTGTTGGTTATATTATGACATTCATCATTTGAACTTGATCACTGAACTCATTAAGATCCTTCTTTCTGACCGATTTATGTTGTTGGTTACAGCATAACTGTGATTCTGCGTAAATGCCCAGAATTTTTGATATAATATAAAGGATTTCTTAAAAGTTGTTTAAAAAAAAAAAAATTCATACTTTTAGGCACACACAGACATAAAGATTCAGTCTATGCATCTCAACAATGGTGACGAATATTCAATTAGGAAAAGTAAATTAGACAATTCAGATCATAACTGATTCATACCGCAATGCATGATGGGAGCCATTAATGAGTTGTGATTGGTGGCAGCCACTGCAACATGCTTTATTATTGTCACCATTGTTGAGATTCACAGGCTGATTATTGATGTCTGTGTTTCTAAAGGAATTTATTTGAAAGTCTTTTGATCAGAACAAAGTTTATTAAATATTTTGGATTATAAGTAAAGTGCTGATAATCATATGCTGTAGAATCACAAAACTGCTGCTAACAAGTTAAACCAAACTACCTAAATTAGTTTGATTTTTCAGATCACAGCATGATTATGTCAAAACATAACCAACACTATCAGATCACACATTTCTTTGTTCATTTGACTGTTATAAATCAATAACAGCAGACAAACAAAATTTAAAGTGAATGGATAAGGGTCAAGAGCCCAACTAAAGCAAACACTCATCACCATAATGGTAATTTACAATTTGTGATTTTCTCCTTCAGTGATTCTGCTTGTTAACATCAGGTGTCTTCAATAATGTTCTATCACTAAATTAATCACTTAATTATCTCATTAACTTTAACACTCTTGAGTGTTAATTTAACACTCATATTTTAACACTTTACACTCTTGAGTGTGGACTCATATACACTCCCAGCCCCAGGAGTGTTAATTTAACACCGCTCCAGCTGAAAGCAGGTGATGGCGATTTACTACTAATCAAGGAACCGGCTTTACTGACGAGATGCGCATAACAATATCGTGCGATATATCGCCCAGCCCTACAAGCAGGCCATAGCAATGCCACATCTCAGCCAAGAGCAAAGAAATAGGCATATTGTTGTTGCACTGTACACTGAATTCTGAAAAGGTTTGTTCTGTAATGTTTTGTGTGTGTGCTTAAATTCATTAATTATATAGACGTAGTTAGGTTTCCTTTTGGAGTCTCCTAGTGTCCATTTTGTTACCATGAAAAAAGCTTGCAGAAAATCCAGTTTTGTGAGAATGATTCTTTAATCCGATAGAATAAGGTGCTATTCTTTGCACGTTTAAAAGGCTAAAATTGCTTCAGAGGCTCGCCCTCTGAAGCAATACGTTAATTAAAAAATATACATATTTAAAACTTTATTCCCCGGTTTCACAGACAAGACTTAAGCTAGTCCCAGACTAAATTGCATGTTTGAGCTGTTTCAACTTAGAGAAACTAGCACTGGCAAATCTTAAAATATGTCAGTGCAATTGTTTTGTCTCAAGATGCACACCACTAATGTTTTATTTCATAGACACTTTTATACAAGTTACTTAAAAGTCCTTATTGAACTAAGGCCTAATCCTGGCTTAGTCTAAGCCCTGTCTGTGAAACGAGGCCTTAATTTAAACCTTTATAATCCACAAAAATGAACTACTGCCGTACACATTGACTATTTGTTTCTGACTAAAAAGGGCTATTTCCTTTTTACAGATTATACATTCTTAAATTAAATCATTTTAAAAGTACATTATAGCTTTTATTTTTATTTACTTTTTATAAGACACCCACAGACATCAAGAATCAGCATATGAATCTCAACAATGGTGACATGCTTCATGCCACAAAGCACACTGGGAGCCATGAATTTTATATTATGGTAACTCCCAGCATGCATTACAGATTGAAGCATGTCACCATTGTTGAGATTCATATGCTGATTCTTGATGTCTGTGTGTTTTCTATCATTGTTTCAAACACCACAATCTCACAACAAAGTCCTCAGTCTTTTATATTCATTTTATTTCATCTAAGGCTGTGGCTGAAGTCAGTTGTTCTTGTTTCTCTTTTCTTCAGTGATTCTGCTTGTTAACAACAGGTGTTCATCACTAATGATCAATCATCACTTAATTAATAACTAATATATCTCATTAACTTTAATTCTTAATCAGAGTTAATTTAACATTCTTTAGAGAGGGACCAAATGTTCTCTGAGCAGAGTTTGCAAATACATTTGATTTGAATGCCAATCATCATGTCTTTAATAATCAGTGTTCATTTATATTTTATCCATTCAGCATCAAGACAGAGTATGGAACAAAGGAGTCTCCAAATGTGCTGTTATTCAGTAATGGCTTTACAGTCTCAACTGATGTTTTATCTCTGACCACGGCCTGTAAGATGGATCTCTACAGGTTTCCCTTCGACACCCACATCTGCAATATAACACTTCAGTCTACAGTGTATTCAGGTACATCTGAAACACATTAATCAGATTTGACAAATTAACACATATGAAATATCACATGGTTTATTCTTCTAAACTATTTGACTTTAAATTGAAATAATAAAATATTAATGTCTGTTCCCACAGATGAGGAGATTATACTTGACACATTATCTGATTCAAAGAAGGTGACCATCAGGTCGAAGGAGCGCTTTCAGGCCCAGGGAGAGTGGGAGCTCATCAGTATAAATAACATAAGTGTTACCACTGAGGATGATTTTGGAGGGTTTGAAATAAAACAACTTATATATCAGGTACTGAGTTAAAATATACCAAAATATGTGCCAAAATTTTAATTTTTAACTCTTAAAAGAGGCAGGAGTATAAAGTATATACGTTAATAATATGGTTCTCACACCAGAAGGTGCACAGATGTTGCATGGAAGATGTGAATATGCGTGTACATCCATCAGCATTACATTATTTATTAATAGACACTTTTACAGCATTCAGCCAAATATGTTTGGAAGAAACCATTCATACTGATAAAAATATTTTAAGTACACTGGGTCTCATTCATGAAACACGAGCAGAACGAATTTTTGTGTAAATCGTGTGTAAAGTGGTTCTGGCGTAAATTTTCGGATTCATTAAAATGTTTGTATTTCCCAAATGTTAGATACGAAAGAAATCTACACCTGCTCCCAGCCACGCGTAAATAGTGCGTTTAACATCCAAACGTTTTGCTAATTAATAAGGCTTCCTTTTAATTCACCGTAATCGGGTACATATTTACACAGCATTTTGAAAAAATATTATATATAGTAATTGCATACGGATTTTCTTTTTACTTTTATTACGAGAGCCAGTAACACAAGTAACACATCTGCAAACGGAACACAAGTCCACAAGTCTTTTTTTTATTTTATTTTTATTTATTTTTATATATATATATATATATATATATTTTTTTTTTTACAAGCCCGCAAGTCACAAGTGTTGCAGCCAAGCTTCATGTCGAACCATTTTCTTTTCACTTCTGGGACTGTTCGATTAACAGATGAAACTCCTTTAACTGCATCTGTAATATGCTGCCAAGAATTTTTACCTAAAGCATTTAGGTATTACCTAAAAAATCCTTTTTTTTAGGACCTGATATGCCACTATGTATACGCTTGAAAATAAAATGTGCCGTTTTGAATGAACTTCTGATAATAAAACTTCAATTTCT
This sequence comes from Rutilus rutilus, assembly GCA_021464565.1. Lineage (NCBI taxonomy): Eukaryota > Metazoa > Chordata > Actinopteri > Cypriniformes > Leuciscidae > Rutilus > Rutilus rutilus. The sequence continues at coordinate 62,943,310 of JAJAQA010000001.1, read as the reverse complement.
GCATCTGAGAAATTTCTCTTCTTCGTTCGCTTTTGAGAAGACATGTTGAAATCCTTCGTTTCGTGTCATAATATGATGCTCATATATAGTTGTCAGTCGGTTTTAATGTGCGGGATTTATGGTAATTGAGAGAATGAGCGTGCACGCGCGTCCCATTTACGACTGATTGGAATTCATTAACCCACACACACATTTCACTATCAAATCTGACGTTTACGAAGTATTTGTGAATCAGGAGAAGAATTTTCGGGAAGGTCTCTTTACGCGCAAATCACTCACATATTTACTCGTATATTTACGAATGTTTCATGAATAAGACCCATTAAAATTTCATGGTGGCCGAAAAGTGCAAAACAAATCACAATAATGAAAACAAAATTACAATTACAAATCCAAAAACAAAACAACAAATTGTAAACACAGTGGCTTTACTAAAACTACAATGACAAGATTAAAAACAAAATAACACAATGACAAGTCATTCAAAACAGAAAAGGTTGGTATATTTTGCAAATGGATAACAGCTAATTGGATGAAACATTTATCAATCAAGATACACAGGAAGTGTGGCAGTAAAAGGTTGATTTGTCCGTGTATTTTTGTGTGTTTAATCATTTAACACTAAACTAAAACCGTCAGTAGGTGACGGCAAGTCACTGTCTTAAGCCGAGTTCAGACTGCACGATTTTCAAAGTAGTCGGGTCACTGTTCTTTTCACACTGCATGATTATCTTGGCCAGGAGGATTCAGTCGCTGCTGCTGTGTGGCTGCACACTGCACGATGGATCAGCGACAGAAGATTTTACACTGCATGACTTAAGAATCGCCGACAACTCTGTCTGTCACGCAAACTACGTTTCACAACCAAAGACACGCGAGATGTGACAAGGAAACAACGCGAGATCACGCGTGCGTGAGACCGGAGTTCTCGCAAGACTGAAATTGTTATTAAAAATGATAGCAGAGCCCGTCTACAGAGAGCCTGTTCACTCCCTATTAAGTCCTATTGTACCGAATTTTGGTTGTAGTTCCACCAGAGTTCCACTGGGGGCGATCGCCATGAGTGCAAAATGAATGGGAGTCTATGGGGCTAGACGGCTAAATTTGTCTCTTTCACCCGATTGCCGTTGAGAAATCTCAGATTTTATTGTAGGTTTTGCAAGTTCAACGTGGGTTATAGGTCGAAAGTTGAATGAACGAGTACTTATGTCCTTTCGATTTCTTACAGGTTGAGTTGTTGTTGCCCATAACACGCTAGCATTCTGCTAATGAATGCTGATTGGTCAGTGAAGGACTGATTACGACCAGAGATACCGCTTGATGGCATCGTGGCATCCGAAGCGGGACCAGAAACAAACAAAACAAAAACTCTTCTAGCACGTGTGTTTACCTGTGTCAGCTGTGTTGTCGATGCCTCGAGAGAAAAGAAAGTGCAGAGCACGAAAGAACCAAAGTGACTGAAGGATTGCCGTAAAGCAGTATCTCTGGTCTTACATGTGTATGACGTCATTGACATTTTAAAAGACTTTTTAAAGCAAATAAGTGACTCTAAAAAATCTAACACCCAGCAATGTGTAATTTCTTTGCATCTCCTTTCGAATACAACATTCAGATTACTAGACAAAAAATTATATCTTGGGGGGGTATAGATATGATAGGTATTTTGAGGGGTATAGCTCCATAGACCTCCATTCATTCTGCACTTGTCCTGTGAGCGCCCTCATGTGGAACCAGAGTGGAACTGCAACCAGTTAAGAAGCCGGAAGTTTACTGAGAGTGGGACTTCTCCCTGTATTAGACATTCTCTGATGATAGCCTGCAAGAAGATTGCGATCCAACTTGTCTGTGCGCTGATTTGCAGCAAAAAGGAGAAAATAAACAGTTTATGCAGGAGGAAATGGCTGGGAAGACAAGGGGAGCAAGGACTGTGTGTTCTGCAAAGAGAGTGGGTAAATAAATAATTTTGCAATGTGCTGCTGTTGCCGCTGGCCAAGCAAATGTTTGTGCTTTGTTTCTGTTTGATATAATTGTAAATACATTTATTAAAATACTGATATTCTGGTGCCAAATATCTCAGGGGGCGTTGGCGACTCGTCTGCGATTCTCTCAGATCGCGTCTTTGCTCATTCACACTGCGTGATTGTCACTCGCGTGAACGAGCACCGATTTGCCTGTGATTTCAGGCATTTGTCGGCGATTTCTCAAAACCTGTCGGCTAGCCAAAATCGGGGCTGAAATCGTGAAGTCTGAACTCGGCATTAAGGAGTCATTCAGTCATTCATTTTGTTCAAACAGACACAGTTCAGGAAAAGCAAGTGTCTGGCCATTTGTAGTGATGTCCGAAATCATAGAGGACATTATTTAGTGCACTCATTAAATCCCACAATGCACCGCAATAACAAGTGTACAGCTGATGTACACTCAGGCCCTGTCCCAAATGGCACACTCCGGACTTCCTCAGAGTCCACACTTTGGTGACGTCATGTAGTGCAGACATATAGACCCCTTGGCACGAGTCCACGAGGGTGCATTGAGAGGTATTTTTGGGACAGACTCGATCGGCACGCCGGAAATAACGGCCTGGGGTGCGTTTCCCGAAAGCATCGTTGGCCAACTATGGTCGCAAGTTCATCGCAATGTCCATTGAACTCTATTGGTAACGAGGGAACTTGCGACCATAGTTGGCCAACGATGCTTTCGGGAAACGCACCCCTGGTTGTTGTTGGACAGGAGAAATCACATTTTTGCGATCTGACGGTTTATCTGCATGACAACTACACAGCCTAATTTTACAGTTCTATATTTTGATATTGTGCATGCCACCTGGGCATTAAACAATAGATATATCATGCTTATTTAAATGATGTATACAGTTGTAAATAATAATACATAATGTTCCATTTGAATTAAAATTAAAATTTTAAAACTTAATTTAAACATAATTTTTTCAATTTACAGGTTTCAATATTCATACTATGTTTACATATATGACTCAGTAAAGCCCTGACATTCGGTTCTATTTATTTATTGAATCATAATGCGATCGTATTATTAAACGCGCTTAGGGCTGGGCGATATATCGCACGATATTGTTATGCGCATCTCATCAGTAAAGCCGGCTCCTTGATTAGTAGTAAATCACCATCACCTGCTTTCAGATGGAGCGGTGTTAAATGAACACTCCTGGGGCTGGGAGTGTATACGAGTCCACACTCAGTGTTGAAGTTAATGAGATAATTAAGTGATTAATTTAGTGATGATTGAGCATTATTGAAGACACCTGATGTTAACAAGCAGAATCACTGCTTTGTAAGCCACCGTTATGGTGATGGGTGTTTGCTTTACTTGGACTCTTGACCATTATGATTACTTTAAATTGTACTATTGTTTGTCTGCTGTTATTGATTTATAACAGTAAAATGAACAAAGTGAAGTGTGATCTGATGGTGTTGGTTATGTTTTGACATAATCATGCTGTAATCTAAAAAATGAAACTTATTGAGATAGTTTGGTTTAACTTGTTAGCAGCAGCTTTGTGATTCTGCAGCATATGATTATTAGTACTTATCCAAAATATTTAATAAACTTTGTTCTCATCAAAAGACTTTCAAATAAATTCATTTAGAAACACAGATATGAATAATCAGCCTGTGAATCTCAACAATGGTGACAATAATAAAGCATGTTGCAGTGGCTGCCACCAATCACAACTCATTAATGGCTCCCATCATGCATTGCGGTATGAATAAATTATGATCTGAATTGTCTATGTAATTTACTTTTCCTAATTGAATATTCTGCTCGTCACCATTGTTGAGATGCATAGACTGAATCTTGATGTCTGTGTGTGCCTAAAAGTAATTTTTATTTAAACAACTTTTAAGAAATCCTTTGTATTATATCAAAAATTCTGGATATTTATGCAGAATCACATTTATGCTGAAACCAAGAACATAAATCGAAGTCAGAAAGAAGGAGCTTAATGACTTCAGTGATCAAGTTCAAATGATGATTGTCATAATATAACCAACACCATCAGATCACTTTTTTTCTTTTTTTCAACTGGCGGTTATAACTCAGATACAGCAGCCAAACAAAAACTAAAGTAAACATATAAGGGGTCAAGAGCCCAACTAAAGCAAACACTGATCACCATAACGGTGGCTTACAATTTGTGATTTTCTCCTTCAGTGATTCTGCTTGTTAACATCAGGTGTCTTCAATAATGTTCAATCATCACTAAATTAATCACTTAATTATCTCATTAACTTCAACACTCTTGAGTGTTCATATACACTCCCAGGAGTGTTAATTTAACACTGGAGTTTTTTGCTGTGTACAAAGAGCCGTAGTTGACTGACAAGCTGACGATACGTCCGCGATATTGATGCGATATGGCTCAGCTTGTCAGTTAACTACGGCTAATGCTAGTAAATGCCGCTCCATCTGAAAGCAGGTGATGGTGACTTACTACTAATCAAGGAGCCAGCTTTACTGATGAGATGCGCATAACAATATCGTGCGATATATCGCCCAGCCCTAAACGCGCTATTATTATGTTTGAGACCATAATGTTTGTATAAACTGTAGGTAACAACTGGTAAAATGTACATTTAGGTCATAAAAAACATAATATTTTCTTCTCAGCCATGTCAACAATTATCCGTGAGTGAAATCTCCTCCCATCTGTTGTCCGATTGGCCTTTCGCAAGGATTCCTGGGTAGTTAAAGTGCGTGGAGCCTGGTTCTATGCGGGCTTCGTGGAAGACCGCTTCAAGGGTACAAAGGGGGCGCTGCTGAGCACACTTCAGAGCGGTAAAATGCTGAATGGGACGGCCTACGGACTCGTAGACTCAGCGAGCACGCGCAATTCAAGTCCACGAGACCGAAAGTCCGCATGAAGTGCGTCATTTGGGACAGGGCCTCAATGTCTAGAGAATACCCATAATGCACTATGAGATTCACGGGCCAAATGAATTCCTGCGTCTGTCCAGAAGATGGCGCTGCAGTTGTACAGGCTACAGTGTAATATCATACAGGTTCAAATTCGTTTTTAATTGATTATTAAATGTTTAAATTAAGGTTTACACATGATAGTTTCCATGACAGAGTTCAAGATAAATCCTTTCATTACTGCTGGAGCTGCCAGTTTCAAATGATTATCAAACAGCAAACACAAACTATGCAGACGCGGCAGCCCTTCTAGTGCACTCAGTGTTCGAATTCACTCATTCATTTTCATTCACTCCTTTAAGTGGACTATATTAGTGAAGTAATGTAGGGAATAGTGAATGAGGGCTTAGGGGGCGATTTCAAACACTTTGTATAAATGGGGCACTGAATCATTGACGATTTTTTGAAAACATGCGGATTCATTCAGTGACGAAGCACCGCTAGAAAAAGAATGTTGCTTTTGTTAATCCATTAACATGTGCTTTAAAAACAAGACAAATATGGCAAAACATATCCTGAGTTCAAGTTTAAAAATGTACTCTCTCTCTCTCTCCCTCTCTCTCTTCATTGCAGATCACCATAAAAAGGAGACCTGTACTGTATGTCATCAACATTATAATACCAGTATTTTTCTTCCTTGTGCTGGATTTGATCTCCTTCTTCGTTGAATCAAATGCATCAGACAAAGTGACCTTCAAAGTGACTTTACTGCTGTCTATTACTGTGATGCTGTTGCTTGTTAACAACACACTGCCTTCTACAGGGAAAAACATCCCTCTGATTGGTGAGTCTAACATTGACCTCCCAGTCACACATTGATCTCACAGTGATCTCTCCATATGATCACAATGTGTTCACAATGTGAGTTCACAATGAACTCAAAGTGTAACCTCACAGTGCACTCATTGTGTGCTCATATTATGGCCATAATATGAATCACCTCAGCTAGAACTGCTATTGGATGTGGACTCCAACATCGACCAGATGTAAAATTTTGGGTGAAATTTAAAATTGGGTTGACGTCTTAAGCATTTGAAGACCATCTTGTGCTATTAATTACATATAACCCATAATAGTAATGTGGCAGTAGGACATCAAAAAGTGTTTAAATAAAGAAAATGTTATTATAATAATAAATAAAATAAAATAGACATTGAAAAGTACTTACGGGTGAGGGGTTCGAATGCCGGTCTCCATGTTGCCCCTCCATCTTGAAACTACTTTAGCCAAAGAGGGACATACCTGTAAATTCAAGCTTCGCCTTTCGCGCTTTACACTCAGTGGCTCCGTGACAAATGCGAGGGGGAAATTACTCGCGACTGCCGGCAGATTTGAAAGATTGCTGATGGAGGATGGCGCCTATTCTCGAGGACATGTAGCAGTCACCAAGGAAGCGAAAGAGAGAATTAAAACGTCAACGCGACTGGCAAATCAGCAAGACCAAAGTCAATACTGGAGTAACTTTTCCCAGATGGAAAGAGCTCATGAGGAGCAAAGATTTTAAAACGGACGCCGAAGTTGCCTGCTTTCCTCTCAACAGGTAAATCAGCCTATTTGTGTAAATTCGAAGTTTTATAGTTGCTTGTCTAACCATAGCATGGTTGTGCATAATGCCAGAATGACCTCTAGTATAACTTGCGTTACTTTTCCTCACGTCAGTGGTGAAAAAGTATTGTTCACCTTGTAACATAAATCTGTGCTGCGACGGATCACAGGTGATAGTTTTAAAGGCGCAATTGGAAGCCATGCTAATTTTGGAATAATACGGCCACCGTAGGAGTTAAAATGCCCTTGAAATTGAAAGGAACTGAAACTAATATTCACTGGGTAGTCATATACAATTTCACCGCTAGATGGGGGAAAATATCACACAGTATAGCTTTAATCATATATCTGTGTATACAACATGAAATTCAGTAATGTTTCTGAAATCGGTTATTTTCAACAATATTTAAATTTTACAAAGTATTAGAACATTTTGATCTCCTGGTTGACTCAGACACAACATTCAGTGTATGAATCTCAACAATGGTGACAATCAAAAGTTTCATGTTGCAATGCATGCTGGTTTCCAGTAAAAAAACTCCCAGATTGCTGCATGAATAAATAAATTAAAAGTATATTGCCACCACTGTTGAGAGACATGTGCTGATGTTTGATATCTCTGTGTTTCTACAAGATAGTATAGCTCTGTTTTCTTTGGTTGTGTGTAAGGGTCTGATAGATCAATTTAGCTCAAAGGGCATTTTTATCATTACTTAATTAATCGGGAATTTGCAAGAACCACTTATTATGGTCAAGCAAATGACTCGTCCAGCGTTCAGGCCGTAACATTCAGCTCTCCAGCGGATATAAATACCCAAACCACTGAAAACACTGTTTGGTTTTTTTTGTATAAAGGGGGTTTCCTGACTTCGTTGGCGGGTTTCTCTTCTTGTCTGAATAGATGTCTGGGGTGGCCAATTTACAATCAATCTTCTTTGAAGTTGGAAGCGGGCTTTGCAGTCGAATCGTTTAACCAAAACTTTGCAGCAAAACTTAACTTAGAACTGAGACTCTCAACGGAAAATAAAAGAAAATAAGAGAAAGAGATCCGAGACGAGAGTAGTTAGATGGCTTGAATGAAGCTGTTTAACCCATGTTCTTTTGATCTTGATTTGGGTTATTTCATCTGCTTGTCTTCATGGTTGCTCGTCTGTCTGTCTCCTTGACAATGTATCCTCTAATGCATTCTGGAATCTTCTCTAGCAAAAACTCCCCCGGCTTTCTTCGGGTCCTAAGGTTTTAAACTCAAATGTCTGTCCAGCCTCCTGGATGAGTTCTGACCAATTATGGCGCTTTTCCACTGCATGGTACGGCTCGGTTCGGCTCGGTACGGTTCGACTCGGCACGGAACGGTTCGCTTCGCTTCGCTTTTCCACTGCGTGGTACGACTTGACTCGGTACGGCACGGCTCGGCTCGCTTTAGCTCGTTTGCTTTTCCACTGCAGTTAGTACCGCTTCAAAGTGGGTGGGACTGACCGTTATAGTTGCCGTCTCTACTACCATGACATCATCATATTAAATGCGAATTTTTCATTCCGTGTTTCCCCATCCACTCCTCGGCAACCAACGAGAGGAACGTCTGCACCTCGTCCACTGACCACGATTCAGCCATTTCTTTTATTGAAGTTTATACTCTTTTTTTTTTTAAGCAAATACTTTTAAAACAGGCGCTACAGTGTTGGCTTTGTTTTGTCTACTGGCTATTTAAATCTAGCGGGTTTAGTGTCTCATGTCGTAAATACAATGACGCTGGTAGTGACGATTCTGTCTGACCAATCAGTGATCTGCAGTGTTTTCACGTCACATTTTAGTATCGGTACGGTACGCTTGGAACCTCAACAGAGGTGGTACCATTTAAAGCGAGCTGTACCGTACCGTACCATGCAGTGGAAATGCACCATAAGTGAGCCGTACCGAACTGAGCCGTACCGTACCATGCAGTGGAAAAGCGCCATTAGACACTGTCTTCACATTAGAGGTGGCTGTTTTTTTCACAGTAAGTCATGCGTTATCTGTGATCTCTTCACTCTCCAGCTCTAGCAGTGAGTACAGAGGGTACAGTTTAGACATGATTCCTATAAGAATACAAAACATTTGACATAGATTTCAATCAAGCCATCTTCACAATTGTGAACATACGATCGCACTGATAGGAAACAAGACACACTTTAATTCAAACATCTAATAGTTATAACAATTACACAACTTATATGTGATAATAGGCACATATATACGTAGGTTGTAGACACAAGGCATGGCCATAAAGTTCTTTGCTGGGGGTTTTCGTTGGTTAGTAGGGCTGGGCGATATATCGCACGATATTGTTATGTGCATCTCGTCAGTAAAGCCGGCTCCTTGATTAGTAGTAAATCACCATCACCTGCTTTCAGATGGAGCGGCATTTACTACAAAGAGCCGTAGTTAACTGACAAGCTGAGCCATATCGCATCAATATCACGGACGTATCGCCAGCGATAATTAATGCGATATGGCTCAGCTTGTCAGTCAACTACGGCTCTTTGTACACAGCAAAAACTCCAAAGTGTTAATTTAACACTCCTGGGAGTGTATATGAACACTCAAGAGTGTTGAAGTTAATGAGATAATTAAGTGATTAATTTAGTGATGATTGAACATTATTGAAGACACCTGATGTTAACAAGCAGAAACACTGAAGGAGAAAATCTCAAATTGTAAGCCACCGTTATGGTGATGGGTGTTTGCTTTAGTTGGGCTCTTGACCCTTATATGTTTACTTTAGATTTTGTCTGGCTGCTGTATCTGAGTTATAACTGCCAGTTGAACAAAGAAAAAAAAGTGATCTGATGGTGTTGGTTATATTATGACAATCATCATTTGAACTTGATCACTGAACTCATTAAGCTCCTTCTTTCTGACTTCATTTTATGTTCTTGGTTACAGAATAACTGTGATTCTGCGTAAATGCCCAGAATTTTTGATATAATACAAAGGATTTCTTAAAAGTTGTTTAAAAAAAATAAAAAAAATCTTACAGGCACACACAGACGTCAAGATTCAGTCTATGCATCTCAACAATGGTGACGAGCAGAATATTCAATTAGAAAAAGTAAATTACGTAGACAATTCAGATCATAATTTATTCATACCGCAATGCATGATGGGAGTCATTAATGAGTTGTGATTGGTGGCAGCCACTGCAACATGCTTTATTATTGTCACCATTGTTGAGATTCAGAGGCTGATTATTGATGTCTGTGTTTCTAAACGAATTTATTTGAAAGTCTTTTGATCAGGACAAAGTTTATTAAATATTTTGGATTATAAGTAAAGTACTGATAATCATATGCTGTGGAATCACAAAGCTGCTGCTAACAAGTTATACCAAACTATCTCACTAAGTTTCATTTATCAGATCACAGCATGATTATGTCAAAACATAACCAACACCGTCAGATCACACTTCACTTTGTTCATTTTACTGTTATAAATCAATAACAGTAGACAAACAACAGTACAATTTAAAGTAATAATATAAGGCAGTGTTTCTCAATCCTGGTCCTGGGGACCCACAGCTCTGCACATTTTATATGTCTCCTTTATCTGACACACCCAGTTCAGTTCATAGAGCTCTTTCCTAACGAGCTGATGATCTGATTCAGGTGTGTTAAATGAGGGAGACATACAAACTGTGCAGAGCTGTGGGTCCCCAGGAACAGGATTGAGAACCACTGATATAAGGGTCAAGAGTCCAACTAAAGCAAACACCCATCACCATAACGGTGGCTTACAATTTGTGATTTTCTCCTTCAGTGATTCTGCTTGTTAACATCAGGTGTCTTCAATAATGCTCAATCATCACTAAATTAATCACTTAATTATCTCATTACCTTTAACACTCTTGAGTGTTAATTTAACACTCATATTTTAACACTTTACACTCTTGAGTGTGGACTCATATACACTCCCAGCCCCAGGAGTGTTAATTTAACACCGCTCCATCTGAAAGCAGGTGATGGTGATTTACTACTAATCAAGGAACCGGCTTTACTGATGAGATGCGCATAACAATATCGTGCGATATATCGCCCAGCCCTATTGGTTAGCTCAGACTGGCTGGAGCCTCGATTTTATGGTTCTGGATTGGGGTCTGGAGTGTTGAGTTCTAGTGAAATTATGCTTGAAATAATCATTTGGAAGATTTATTTGTGTTTGGTTTGCCCTCAATCCTTCAGTGCATGATGTGTTAAAAAATCCTCATTGTTCCTCATTCTCAAAAACGTTACATTACCACCACTGTGAAACTACAGAATCCTGTAGTTTTACAGTGGTGGTAATGTAACCGTTTTGACACAGGATTAAGTGAGCTTAATGAATAAACAGGTTTTATGATGATTTTGTCTTCATAATCAATCACAAATCATGTGCATGTGCACAAATGTGGTTTGCAGAAAACATAGGTCAAGCAGCAAGAGCAAATCTAATGCTATAAAGTGAAGGGTCAATCTCCCAAACATTTTCAATTAAACGTCTCAATAACAACTTCTGTAGATGTTTGACAGAAATAAAGTCATACTGGTCAATAAGTGTAATAAAGAACTGTACAATTAACAGTAAATTACTGGCAACAGTTAGTGGTGGGCAGATTGAGGCTTTGTGGAGCACTGAGACAGTTTGAAGCAAATGTGCAGTATTGTGTCAACGCTTCGAAACAATCCGACACACGTCTCCCCGGTGACCCCTAGTGGTCAGAACAGTGTAAATGCAACAAAAACCCGGACCAAACATGGATAAAATACCTTTTACAAATCTATTGCAAATTTTAATTGAAAGTTAAAACTTTCAAATGCAATCATCTAATCATCTAATAAGATTATCAAGTGTCTATGTTATTTTATCAATTGTCAGGGTTTGTTTTGTTTGTTCTACTGTATGAATTGCTCAGTTAAACAGGCCAATAAGAGGCTATTCATTTTAATTATAATGTCGAATTAAAATATCTACAAATGCATAAAACTGATCAGAGATCAAGGCAAGGCAAGTTTATTTATATAGCACATTTCATACACAATGGCAAGGTTTCAAAGTGCTTCGCATAGAAGAAATTAAAATAATAAAAAGAAATAAGAATAATTAAAACAGTTTAGAAAAATAAAATAAAATACAGTACAGTACAAACAGTCGGACGAACAGTGGCACAGTGCTCATTCAGTAAATGCATAGCTAAACAGATGTGTTTTGTGTCTGGATTTGAATGTGACTACAGTAGGAGCACATCTGATCTCCTCTGGAAGCTGGTTCCAGCTGCGGCTGGCATAATAGCTAAAAGCAGATTTGCCATGTTTAGAGTCAACCCTTGGTATTTCTAGCTGATATGATCCTAATGATCTGAGTGGTCTGTTGGGTTTATATTCTGTGAGCATGTCTGCAATGTATTGAGGTCCTAGGCCATTGAATGATTTATATACCTGTAATAATACTTTAAAATCAATCCTAAATTTAACTGGGAGCCAGTGTAAAGACCTGAGGAATGGTGTGATATGTTCATATTTTCTGGTTCTGCTCAGAATCCTGTTTCTCTAAGCACGAACAAGTTTCTCTAAGTCTTGTCTGGAAACAAAGCATCTAATTCTTGCAATATTTTTCAGATGATAGTATGCTGATTTAGTTATTGCTTTGACATGACTACTGAAACTAAGCTCTGACTCTAGTGTCACACCAAGATTCCTGACTTGATGTTTAGTTGTTTGACCCCTAGAGTGAAGGTATGCGTTCACCTTGAGAACTTCATCTTTGTTTCCAAATGCAATGACTTCAGTTTTGTCTTTGTTTAACTGAAGAAAGTTTTGGCACATCCAACTGTTGACTTCATCAATGCATCAGTGCATAGGGAGTCAATGGGGCTGTAATCGTTAGGCGATTGGGCTAAGTGGAGCTGTGTGTCATCTGCATAGCTGTGGTCAGGTAAAAACCAGATCAGGTGAAACCAAGGATAAAACCCAAGGACACTTGTTCAGTGGTTCTCAGTGACTCCTCATGATTCATTGAAATTTCATGAAACAGTTTGACGCAATAAAGCCTCGTTTACTGAAATCACGTGATTCTGGCAGTTTGATACACGCTCCGAACCAATGATTCAGAACAAAAGATTTGTAAAGGTTTCAGAGCTTCATAAAGTAGTGTTTTAGAAATGGCCATCACTGCAATCAACATTGTTGCCAGTAATTTACTGTAAAAAAACAACTGTAAAAAAAAGGTCTAACAGTGTAACGTCAAGAAATCTGGCCATTTGTTACATTCCCAACACTGAATATTTGGAGAATGTCCTTGTAACAAAACTCTTTTAGCTGGGCTGTTTCTTGTGTTTTTCACAGGGGTTTTCTGCGGTGCGATCTTCTTTCTAATTTCCATCAGCATTTTGGAGACCATTCTAGTGAATTATCTGATGGCTAAAGGAGCTAAGAAGAGATCAGTGGAACCTAAAGCTGCTGTTAGTGGACAAAATGGTAAGAACTGACACGACATCAGATTATGAGGAACTTTTTCATGTATTTTATACTTTTATATTTTAAACTTAAGGTTTATCAGTGGAATTCAGTTTAATATTTTTTTTGATTTGTAGCTTTGGCACATATGCAAAGAAAAGCTAATTAAATTAATCTTTGAGTAAATTAGACTCCATGTTCCAGCATGCTTGTGCCTCTAAAAAATAGGACACACGGTTTAGATGGATGAATGGATGGATTAAAATAGCATTTCATGTCTGAACTTAGCAAATGTAAAACCATGCATTATTACATATTTAACAAGCCACCCCAAAACCACATGTGAAATTCATTTGTTTTTCTATAATGGAGTATCAGCAAAGATTCTCCATTGAAAAATCGTATGTGATTATGCAGACAAAACATTAATACAGAGCTATGCTTTTTTCCTCTCACAGTTGGTGTAATAGACCAGCAGAATCCTCCAGACTCAGTTAGAGATCAGAATAAAGAGCAGTTTTGTACTCCCGACAAGATCCTCGACCATCTGAATCAGATCCACACTGAGTTCCGACAGCGTCCGTACTGGACCAGAGTGGCAAGAATCATAGATGTGACCTTCTTGGTTATTTACATAATCACTATTATTGTGTTTATATCTAAGCTTTGGACGCTTTGGTATCATCCATAATGGTTAAAATAATTCATTCACCTGAGTAGGGTAAACTAAAGTTATTAGTAAATTAGTTCAATCAAATTAACTTTTAATAATTTAGAACTTTCTTTTTTCTTTTGAGTTCACACAACTGACATATTTTAAGTAATCTGAATGTTAACTTTTAACATTAACTTTTTCACAAAATTTTTCTGTTATGTTGGAATTTTAGGGGGGTTACCATTATGGTGAAGAGTGGAGCACGAGCTTGGTTTGAGGAAGTATCCGTAATATATGCTGACTAAATATTTTTATTATTTTTTTATATATATATATTTTTTTATACAAGAGTTCTTGTTATTTTCACATTCTCTGTTAAAAAACTCTTCAAACTGAAAAAAACATTGATTTATTGTAAAAGTCATCTACACCTATTTGAAGCTGACAGAGTCAGCAAAGTAAATTTTGAGAAAGATCTAGTTAAAGTTTTCTGAAGGTTTCAAAACATAAACACAACCAAATCTTAAAACATACGCTGATAATAACACCAAATTTGACGCACACCAAGTCAAGTAAAAAAAAACATATTTATATTTATATAAAGAATATTCAACATGGTTACCTAACTGACTCTTCTGCTAAGCAGTCAGTTTGAGAAACGCGTTGTGATGGATTTTTAATAGATAAGATAGGAAACTATCTTTTAAACTAATGATTCTAACCTCTAAACCTTACTTCCCCTTTTAGGCCTAACATTCTAATACTTTGAACAAATTGCTTCTACAAATTGAACCAATCATATTGAAAGAAGGTGACATGAGTTAAGTCATTTAGGCACGTTAATCTTATTGTTGTGTTTGTCTTTATCCTATAAAACCTGATTTATTCTTCTTTTTGGGAGAGATTCTCTGAGAACTGCTCGAGAACTCTCCCGGCCGTAATTAAAGCATTTAAAGGACATTTGCTGAAGTCTGTCTGTTTATTATTGCTACGCCGCAAGTTAGCTAAGAGAACAAGTTAGAGATAGGGGACGTTGATTGTAGACGAGACCCAGATAGACTAAACGTCGACTGTAGACGTTCGGGGACGTTGATTGTAGGCGAGACCCAGATAGACTAAACGTCGACTGTAGACGTTCGGGGACGTTGATTGTAGATGAGACCCAGATAGACTAAACGTCGACTGCAGACGTTCGGGACATTGATTGTAGAAGAGACCCAGATAGACTAAACGCTGGGCTGGGCGATATATTGCACAATATTGTTATGTGCATCTCATCAGTAAAGCCGGTTCCTTGATCAGAAGTAAGTCACCATCACCTGCTTTCAGATGGAGCGGCATTTAGTACAAAGAGCCGTAGTTAACTGACAAGCTGAGCCATATCGCATTAATATTGCGGACGTATCGCCAGCGATAATTAATGCGATATGGCTCAGCTTGTCAGTTAACTACGGCACTTTTAAAAACTCCAGTGTTAATTTAACACTCCTGGGAGTGTATATGAACACTCAAGAGTGTTGAAGTTAATGAGATAATTAAGTGATTAATTTAGTGATGATTGAACATTATTGAAGACACCTGATGTTAACAAGTAGAATCACTGAAGGAGAAAATCACAAATTGTAAGCCACCGTTATGGCGATCAGTGTTTGCTGGGCTCTTGACCCTTATATGTTTACTTTAGATTTTGTTTGGCTGTTGTATCTGAGTTATAACTGCCAGTTGAACAAAGAAAAAAAGTGATCTGCTGGTGTTGGTTATATTATGACAATCATCATTTGAACTTAATCACTGAACTCATTGAGATCCTTCTTTCTGACTTCGATTTATGTTGTTGGTTTCAGCATAACTGTGATTCTGCGTAAATGCCCAGAATTTTTGATATAATATAAAGGATTTCTTAAAAGTTGTTTAAAAAAAAAAAAAATCATACTTTTAGGCACACACACACATCAAGATTCAGTCTATGCATCTCAACAATGGTGACGAGCAGAATATTCAATTAGGAAAAGTAAATTACATAGACAATTCAGATCATATTCATACCGCAATGCATGATGGGAGCCATTAATGAGTTGTGATTGGTGGCAGCCACTGCAACATGCTTTATTATTGTCACCATTGTTGAGATTCACAGGCTGATTATTGATGTCTGTGTTTCTAAATGAATTTATTTGAAAGTCTTTTGATCAGAACAAAGTTTATTAAATATTTTGGATTATAAGTAAAGTACTGATAATCATATGCTGTAGAATCACAAAGCTGCTGCTAACAAGTTAAACCAAACTATCTCAATAAGTTTCATTTATCAGATCACAGCATGATTATGTCAAAACATAACCAACACCATCAGATCACACTTCACTTTGTTCATTTTACTATTATAAATCAATAACAGCAGACAAACAACAGTACTATTTAAAGTAATCATATAAGGGTCAATAGCCCAACTAAATCAAACACTGATCACCATAACGGTGGCTTACAATTTGTGATTTTCTCCTTCAGTGATTCTGCTTGTTAACATCAGGTGTCTTCAATAATGCTCAATCATCACTAAATTAATCACTTAATTATCTCATTAACTTTAACACTCTTGAGTGTTAATTTAACACTCATATTTTAACACTTTACACTCTTGAGTGTGGACTCATATACACTCCCAGCCCCAGGAGTGTTAATTTAACACCGCTCCATCTGAAAGCAGGTGATGGCGATTTACTACTAATCAAGGAACCGGCTTTACTGATGAGATGCGCATAACAATATCGTGCGATATATCGCCCAGCCCTAGACTAGACCCAGATAGACTAAACGTCGACTGTAGACGTTCAGGGACATTGATTGTAGACGAGACCCAGATAGACTAAACGTCGACTGTAGACGTTCGGGGACGTTGATTGTAGACGAGACCCAGATTGACTAAACGTCGACTTTAGATATTAGAGGACGTCGATTGTAGATGAGACCCAGATAGACTAAACGTCAGCTGTAGACACTGTCTTCACTCGGACACGAGGTTCAATCCGTTGCGGGTGCTCTATTCGTTCTTGTGAAATCACAAAACATAATGCACACAAAGTGTGGGGTAAGATCAGCCTGTTTTTACTTATGTGGATCTCAAGGCAAGGGAAATTGAGACAGAAGTACAGTGAAAACATTCACTGTTAATTTGGGATGTTGCCTATAAACTGAAAATTAAAAAATGCACCTATGAAAAAAAAAGTGTTCATGTGACTCAACTTACCCCAGGCTAGGGGTAAGTTGATCCCCAGTCTGTGGGCAAATTGAGCCATCTGGGGGTAAATTGACCATCCTATCTTTCACTTTTTTATGCAAGCATAATAATAAAAAAAACTTGCCTCTTTAAAAAAATAATTTAATAACACACTTACCTTTCTAAACAATGTTAACCCTCTGGGGTCTGAGGTGTTTTTGGGGTCCTTGGGATGTTTTGAAATGCCCTGACATTTGTGATTTTTTTTTGTTGCTTATAAACATATTAATGGCAAAGGTGTAAATGCACTATTTAGCACAAAACAGGGCTACCATAATATGTGAGCAACATGTATGTACATGTTTGTATTTTTGAGAGAATAATGTTTATGCGTGGTTATTAAAAAAACAAAATCTTCTCCCCAAATGTGTCACTAATATAAAGCACAATACAAATAATTTAAAGAGAAGGCTTATATTGACCTTTTAAGATTTAGCTTACATCTACCTTGTAAATATATGTTTTGCTATTTTATTAAAAAGATTACAATTACAACAACAATTACAATTTCAACAATATTTCAAGTGTACTCTTTCTTTGTAAAAAATAAATTATAGGCCTACATTTTACTATATGTATTCATTTATTTGAATATAGCCTACATTGGAACAAATACTATAGTAACATCTTAGTTGATGACTTTATTTTTGATCAAAAAAAATAATACTGTGCGTATATATATATATATAACATATGAGCAGAAATTGCTAAACAAAAGCTTATTTGATGTGGCAGTAGTCTATTTTAAAAAACTTTATAATTTATCCAAAACTAGTCAACAAAATATTGTCTTTCATATTTCGTCCGACTGTATCGTTTTTATGAAATATTTGGGCATATAAATGTTAATTGCGGTTTAATATGTTGCTTATACAAAGACATTTTATTTCAACACATTTCAGTCGATTTTCTCCATTTCAAAAAGGTTGAACCACTGGTTCAATTTACCCCACATCATCTGGCTCACTTTGCCCCATAGTCACCATTTTGGTAAAAACGGCCTAGCTTAGCAATTCAGGGTAACCTTTAGCTTAATGATTCACACGGTTTTAAATGTTGACAAATCACCAACATGTACCATACACAACTTTAGACCTAGATCAATTTGCTTTGACAAAACGGCTAATATACCTGAAATGCAGAAAATTTACTTTAACAAGCAAAAAAGGTGTTTTTGTGGAAAAGACAACTTCCCTCTTGTCCCATGTGCTTCTCCTCTTCACAGCAATATATAAATGATGGAGTCCTTCAAAATGTATGGTCCCATGACACCAAATGTGTAGTTGCCTAGAAACAGAGGGTGGCTCAACTTACCCACTGGCTCATTTTACCCCACTCTCCCCATAAGAATCATAGACAGTATATAAACTGAACACAGCGACCCCATAGGTTTCAACGGAGACAAGTGAAGTCAATTAGAAGCTCTTACTTCCTGATGGTCGAGCGTACTGCGCAGACTCAAACTGAGCTTGACGACGTAGATGTGACGTGAGCAACCCGTCTGTCTTCTAGTAGCTGTGCCAAAAGAAATCTGAATCATCCCCTTCTGAAACTTGCAGAGACGGAGAGTGTGAGTAGGAGGTGTCCATGAGCTAGGAGCAGGAGCAACTTTTGCTAAGTATTCTGATTAATTACTTTGCCATTTTGCCTCCACGTCCCCCCGATTGTCCGTAAGCTTCTCCTCCCGTCCATACGGTAATTCTCTACTGTGCGACAGAGAGTCGTGTGGTTATGACGCAATCGACAAAACAAAAACGGCTTCTACGGGGCCATAACGTAAGATACAAGGTAATGGAGCCTTTTATACATTGTCGTGTTTCTTTAGAAATAAATAATGGACAAATGGAGTCTTTAAACGCCTCAGATGTAAAGTTATTCACTGTCAAAGTGACGCCAAAATGAATGGGAGTCAATGGGATGCTAACAGCAGGTGATGGTCCGCTAGCCAATGGCGGCGCCCGGGGAACCTTCAATATTTTATGAAACCCTTCCCCCCTGATAAGAATGAATGAAATGTAAAATGTTTTGTTAACAGTCGCATGTGCGTAACTAGGCAACCACGTTCTCGTTTACGTTGCATGACGTCATCGAAGTATGTCCCAGAATGTGCATACTCTTTTGCTACACACTCAAAAGTATGTACTTTTTCCTCACAAAAAAAGTACATACTTTTAGGTCGTAGTATAAGTAGGCGTATTGGGACTTAGCCTAAGGCTGCATCCGAAACCGCATACTTCCCTACTATATAGTATGCACTCTCAGAAATAGGGATACAGTGGGAGTCCATTTCTGTCCCCCAAGGTACATATATGTACCTTTTTGAGGGTCAAAAAGGTACATATATGTCCCCAAGCATTAAAAGGTACAAATATATACCGTTTCTTTTAAAGGTTAAGGTACAATATCAAAAGACAGCCTCTGCTAAGTAATTTTATTTTATTTTTTGTAAAAAAAAATGTTTTTTTTAAAGGTTTTAATGATACCTTAATCATTTAAGGTAGATTTTAACTTATCACTATATTAGAGTAGCCTTGAAATAAAGGAAATAAAAGTTTTGTAAATTTACTGATATTAAATCATTATAACACAGCACAAACTCCAGTGTTAAATGAACTTTCCTGGGAGTTTATTTGGCTCCAGACTCAAGAGTGTTAAAGTATTAAAATATGAGTGTTAAATTAACAATCAAGAGTGCTAAAGTTAATGAGCTAATTAAGTGATTCATTGAGTGATGATTGAGCATTATTGAAGACACCTGATGTAAACAAGCAGAATCACTGAAGGAGAAAATATATTTTTTAAGACACCGTTATGGTGATCAGTGTTTGCTTTAGTTGGGTCTTTTGACCCTTAAACTGTTAACATTAGGTTTTGTTTGGCTGTTGTATCTGAGTTATAATGGCTAGATGAACAAAGAGATAAGTTGATCAGGTGGTGTTGGTTATGTTTTGACTTAATCATAATTTGACCTGAATCACTGAACTCATTTAAAGTCTAAGCTCTGACTTAAATGTATATTGTTGATTACAGCATCACTGTGATTCCACAGCATAAGATCCAGAATTTTTGAAATAATCTAAAGGATTTCTTAAAAGTTGTTCTGATAAAACAAATATTTCTTTTAGGCACACACAAACATCAAGAATCAGTGTATGAATCTCAACAATGGTGACAAACAGAATATTCAATTAGGGAAAGGAAATTAGTAAGACAATTCAGATCATAATTTATTCATACCGCAATGCATGATGGGAGCCATGAATGAGTTTTGATTGGTGGCACCCAGCATGCACTGCAACATGCTTTATTATTGTCTAGGGCTGGGCGATTTAAATCGCGATATTGTTATGCGCATCTCGTCAGTAAAGCCGGTTCCTTGATTAGTAGTAAATCACCATCACCTGCTTTCAGATGGAGCGGCATTTAGGGCTGAGGAGATAATTAAGTGATTAATTTAGTGATGATTGAGCATTATTGAAGACACCTGATGATAACAAGCAGAATCACTGAAGGAGAAAATCACAAATAGTAAGTTACCATTAAGGTGATGGGTGTTTGCTTTAGTTGGGCTCTTGACCATTATATGTTTACTTTAATATTTACTGTTGTTTGTCTGCTGTTATTGATTTATAACAGTGAAATGAGGTGGTTATGTTTTGACATAATCATGCTGTGATCTGAAAAAGGAAACTTATTGAGATAGTTTGATTTAACTTGTTAGCAGCAGTTTTGTGATTCTTCAGCCTATGATTGATTATCAGTACTTTAATTCAAAATATTTAATAAACATTGTTTTGATCAAAAGATATTCAGATAAATTCATTTAAACACAGACATCAATAATCAGCCTATGAATCTCAACAATGGTGACAATAATAAAGCATGTTGCAGTGGCTGCCACCAATCACAACTCATTAATGGCTCCCATCATGCATTGCGGTATGAATAAATTATGATCGAATTGTATATGTAATTTACTTTTCCTAATTGAATATTCTGCTCGTCACCATTGTTGAGATGCATAGACTGAATCTTGATGTCTGTGTGTACCTAAAATAATGATTTTTTTTTTAAAACAACTTTTAAGAAATCCTTTATATTATATAAAAAATTCTGGGCATTTATGCAGAATCACAGTTATGCTGTAACCAACAACATAAATCGAAGCCAGAAAGAAGGATTTTAATGAGTTCAGTGATCAAGTTCAAATGATGATTATCATAATATAACCAACACCATCAGATCACTTTTTTTCTGTTCAATTGGCGATTATAAGCCAGATACAACAGCCAAACAAAATCTAAAGTTATTAACATATGGGTCAAGAGCCCAACTAAAGCAACCATTGATCGTCATAACGGTAACTTACAATTTGAGATTTTCTCCTTCAGTGATTCTGCTTGTTAACATCAGGTGTCTTCAATAATGTTCAATCATCACTAAATTTATCACTTAATTATCTCATTAACTTAAACACTCTTGAGTGTGGACTCATACACTCCCAGGAGTGTTAATTTAACACTGGAGTTTTTGCTGTGTACAAAGAGCCGTAGTTAACTGACAAGCTGAGCCATATCGCATTAAATATCGCTGGCGATACGTCCGCGATATTAATGCGATATGGCTCAGCTTGTCAGTTAACTACGGCTCTTTGTAGTACCGGTAAATGCCGCTCCATCTGAAAGCAGGTGATGGCGATTTACTACTAATCAAGGAACCGGCTTTACTGACGAGATGCGCATAACAATATCGCGATTTAAATCGCCCAGCCCTATTATTGTCACAATTGTTGAGATTCACAGGCTGATTATTGATGTTAGTGTTTCTTCTTAACGTGATTTTCAATGTCTTTTGATCAGAACAACTTTTAAGAATTTTTGGATTATATTGAAAATGCTGAAAATCTTTTGCTGTAGAATCACAGTGATCCTGTAATCAACAATATACATTTAAGCCTGAGATTAGATTCTAAATGAGTTCAGTGATTCAGGTTAAATTATGATTATGTCAAAACATAACCAACACCACCTGATCAACTTTTCTCTTTGTTCATCTGCCAGTCATAATTCAGATACAACAGCCAAACAAATTCTAAAGTTAATGATTTAAGGTGCTGTATGTAGCTTTTTTACCCAAACGAATCCCTTTTTTATTGCCTGTGTGTTGCGGTATCCACTTTGCGGGTTTTGCTATTACCTCTGAAAGCAAGTATTCTTATTTTTATGTGAAGGTCCCGGGTCGGATTTACCGCCAGTGACGTCACCTGCATGCGCGCTCCCGAGCCTCTCGCCTCGTCTAGCCTACTGACTTTGCACTCAACAGCGACGACACTGCAACTTATGACATGGACTTATGACTTATGCAACTTATGACATGTCTGATAACACTAAGAAATGACCTGCGCCCAGCAAAACACCAACTCCAACACAAACTCCACATATTGATAAAAAAAAAAAAGTTTTTTCTGCTGAAGCTCGTATTAAAGGCCAGACGTGAATCGGATGAACTTCGGGTAAAAAACACGGATCAACATCGGCAGGGCATTTGAATCATAGAGAGAAACCTTATCTACAAACCTAGAATGCACATTTCCTGAAGAAAATGTGAAGTTAGTGCTTGCAGTGGCAAAATTCGGCACGGTTGATAGGGTTCCATGGAGCATTAGTTCAACGTCAAGCTGATAAAAGTAGCCTATTATTGTAACGTTGCAGTGGGAGTTTACCTTCGTTTCCAGCATGTTGTGGGATGCTTTCTCCAGTGTGTTGCATGACGCGTCTCAGTCTGGCCGGTACCCACAGTGCTTGCTCATAAATTCGAGCACGCGTTTGAGCACGCGCTTGTAAACTTATTGGTTGCAATCTGAAACATCACCACTAGAGACCGCTAAAAACTACATACAGCTTATTTAAGGGTCAAAAGCCCAACTAAAGCAAACACTTATCTCCATAACGGTGTCTTAAAAAATTTAATTATCTCCTTCAGTGATTCTGCTTGTTAACATCAGGTGTCTTCAATAATGGTCAATCATCACTCAATGAATCACTTAATTAGATCATTAACTTTAACACTCTTGAGTCTGGAGTCATATAAACTCCCAGGAGAGTTCAATTAACACTGGAGTTTTTGCTGTTGGACCTCAAGGTATATATATGTAACTTTTTGAGGATCAAAAAGCATTAAAAGTTACATATATGTACCGTTTCATTTAAAGGTTAAGGTACAATATTGTACCCTTGAGGGTACAATTATGTTCTTTATTTTCTGAGAGTGTATGTAGAGCCAGCCCTGATTGGCTGCTTGAATCTCAATTTAAAAGAATGTCCAGTTCCGGGTCTTTCTTTCTTTTGGCCATCGGTGGAGAAGAAGTCATAGCACGGTTACTCATGGTTCTTACAGGACTTTCAACCGAGGAGGTCCTTCAGAAAATATCAGAAGCAGGCATAGAAGTAACCGACGTCGAGATGAAAGGACATGAAATGGACTTTCAGGCAAATGACATTTACTCGGATGATAATAATTTATATGTCACAGTTAGATATTGAGTTTAAAATGAAATGTTGGAAAATGTGAAAATGAAAAGGATTTAATAAATTCTGATTTTAATTCAGCGTGTGTGTAATATGTATATTAGGGGTGTAACGATTCGTTTTAACAACGATTCGATTCGATTTGCGATTCATGGTTGTCGATACGATTCAAGGACGATATTGGTTCATTTAGAACGATCCGATCCGAAACGATTCAGTGACTTGAAATCGATTCAGTAACTTTTTAGCCAAAAATTCTTGTAAGGGAATCAGGTATCAATTAATTATAGATATAAACAAACAAGTAAACAACAATTAATATAAAATGCATTCACATTTTATTTTAATAAGTAGGACTGAACGATTATGACAAAAATGATAGGCTAATTGTTGATTATTCCCTTGAAATTGTAATTGTGATTATTAATTACGATTATCACAACATAGAATGATGTTTTGAATAGTTTGGCCATGGGACCCACATTTCAGCATGGTCATCAAGCCGCGACCCACCTTTTTAGGAATTATAAGCCTATTATAATACATTTGTTTACACAAAAATTGTTGACACACAAGTTCTGTCCCCCTTTACTTAATTTTTTTTTAAGAATATGACAAATACTGATAGACAGTAGGCACTGCGAGGTTAAGCTAATAAATAGCAGTCCCAAACTAGTTTTTGTTAATACAATCTTGGTATGAGCCACCACAGTCATATAAAAATATACAAAACCAGTAAGTGGCATTTTGTTATGGAAACAAACAACAATTAGGCTACCATGGTGATACACAATACTTAGAAGAACTGGTAAAGAAACATGGAAACTGCTCCTGATAAATAGCAACACACATGACGTAGCAATAACGTAATTTATTGGTATTTTACTTTTATTTCTTAACTTACTAATTTACGACGTTGCATGCTCGTATGTCTTTTGCACTTTAGTGAAGTGATACAGCGCATTTGCGCGTGCAATTGAAGAGTGCGCGCTACTGCAGTATAGCGGCTGAGAGGACAGGAAAGTCCGTTTTTCTGAGGCGAGAGACTTTGCGCTGCTTGTTGTCTTTGCACTGCTGCTGGCGCGTCACGCATGGCGACGACGACACAGATAGGCAGACTGAATCGAGTAACGTTTAACGCCTTTATCATTAAAAGTGCAAAGAAAAAACATCCATAGCCTATAAAGTCTAACGTGCTTAAATCCAATGCGCTATTTCCTAGTATCGATACAATCGATTCATTACCTTTTAAAACGATATTAGATCGATATATGTCGTCCGGAAGGCCAACTTGCCGAGCACAGATCGATCCAGTTGGATCGTAGGAATATAAATCGATACATCGATGTAGTTGATGAATCGTTACACCCCTAATGTATATATATATCTCATTGTTGTCAACGATTGTACCCTGTCAAAGCCAATTTTGTACCATTTTTGAAGGGTCCATTTTTGTACTGTTAAATAAAGGTACAAAATTGTCACCACAGGTACAAGACTGGTCTCTTAAGGTACAAATCACAAGGGTACAAATATGTACCCTATGCCAAGGGTACAATATTGTACCCTTGAGGGTACAGCCCCAGTGACAAGCCATTGTACCCCTAAAGGTACAATTATGTACTTTATTTTCTGAGAGTGTGGAAAAAGCAGTAGGCGAGCGAATAAGTATGTCCGAATCCTTAGTATCCACAAAAGAGTAGGCGAGAATTACCAGAGTGACGTACTAAATATCGCGAGATTCGGGCGTACGTATACTTATAGTACGTCCGAATATGCCTACTCTCCTACTATATAGTAGGGGAAAACAGTATTTGAAAAGAGTATGTCCGAAACTTCAGTACTCATAAAAGAGTAGGCGAGAAGTAGGGCTGGGCGATTTAAATCGCGATATTGTTGTGCGCATCTCGTCAGTAAAGCCGGTTCCTTGATTAGTAGTAAATCACCATCACCTGCTTTCAGATGGAGCGGCATTTAGGGCTGATGAGATAATTAAGTGATTAATTAAGTGACTATTGAGCATTATTGAAGACACCTGATGTTAACAAGCAGAATCACTGAAGAAGAAAATCACAAATTGTAAGTTACCATTAAGGTGATGGGTGTTTGCTTTAGTTGGGCTCTTGACCATTATATGTTTACTTTAATATTTACTGTTGTTTGTCTGCTGTTATTGATTTATAACAGTTAAATGAATAAAGTAAAATGTGATCTGATAGTGTTGGTTATGTTTTGACATAATCATGCTGTGAAAAATGAAACTTATTGAGATAATTTGGTTTAGCTTGTTAGCAGCAGTTTTGTGATTCTTCAGCCTATGATTATAAGTACTTTACTTATAATTTAAAAAATATATATAATAAACATTGTTCTGATCAAAAGATATTCGGACAAATACATTTAAAACACAGACATCAATAATCAGCCTGTGAATCTCAACAATGGTGACAATAATAAAGCATGTTGCAGTGGCTGTCACCAATCACAACTCATTAATGGCTCCCATCATGCATTGCGGTATGAATAAATTATGATCTGAATTGTCTATGTAATTTACTTTTCCTAATTGAATATTCTGCTCGTCACCATTGTTGAGATGCATAGACTGAATCTTGACGTCTGTGTGTGCGCCTAAAAGAAAGATTTTTTTTTAAACAAATTTTAAGAAATCCTTTATATTATATCAAAAGTTCTGGGCATTTATGCAGATTCACAGTTATGCTGTAACCAACAACATAAATCGAAGTCAGAAAGAAGGATCTTAATGAGTTTAGTGATCAAGTTCAAATGATGAATGTCATATAACCAACACCATCAGATCACTTTTTTCTTTGTTCAACTGGCAGTTATAATTCAGATACAACAGCCAAACAAAATCTAAAGTTAATAATACAAGGGCCAAGAGACCAACTAAAGCAACCAATGATCGCCATAATGGTAACTTACAATTTGAGATTTTCTCCGTCAGTGATTCTGCTTGTTAACATCAGGTGTCTTCAATAATGTTCAATCATCACTAAATTAATCACTTAATTATCTCATTAACTTAAACACTCTTGAGTGTGGACTCATACACTCCCAGGGGTGTTAATTTAACACTGGAGTTTTTGCTGTGTACAAAGAGCCGTAGTTAACTGACAAGCTGAGCCATATCGCATTAAATATCGCTGGCGATACGTCCGCGATATTGATGTGATTTGGCTCAGCTTGTCAGTTAACTACGGCTCTTTGTAGTAAATGCCGCTCCATCTGAAAGCAGGTGATGGCGATTTACTACTAATCAAGGAACCGGCTTTACTGACGAGATGCGCATAACAATATCGCGATTTAAATCGCCCAGCCCTAGCGAGAAGTTCCCGAATGGCTTACTGCTTCAGCGCAGATTTTCGAGTGCTCAACCGATGGATACTCTTCTATCCCAGGAGGCCACGCGAGAGGATACGTCATTATCAAACATCGCAGAGATAAGTGGGTGCTTTCAAATGTGAGTAAACACGGTTCCTTTTGTTAAAATTGCATGTGTTGAACTACCCCACTAAGCAAAATGATGTCCAAAACACGTCTTTTCAACGTCTTTGTCACAAAAGTCGGACGTTGAAAAGACGTCCACTGAGGAGCCAGAATGAAAGTTTTTATGACGTCTTTTTTTGACGTGTTCTGCACGTCCGATATCTAGACGTTCATCGATCCTTCGTACAAGGTTAAAACTAGTTCAGATGTGGCCATTGTGGACATATTTTCAGCATCATTTATGGTCTCATTTAGACATAATTACTTTGACTATTGCTGTCAGATGATCTTAGTGAGAATTAACAGAGGTTTACATGTTGATATTTGTTTAATTTGAAGTGTCACCATTGTGGTGATCAGTGTTTGCTTTAGTTGGGCTCTTGGTCCCCGTTACTTTTTACTTTAACTTTTCTTTGGCTGCTGTAACAGTGTGTTTGTAAAACACAATTGTTGTGGCAGAGAAAGCCTAGAAAAAGTATGAGGTATTATCAGCTCAATGTTGATGATGACATAATCATTAGGGCTGGGCGATTTAAATCGCGATATTTTTATGCGCATCTCGTCAGTAAAGCCGGTTCCTTGATTAGTAGTAAATCACCATCACCTGCTTTCAGATGGAGCGGCATTTAGGGCTGAGGAGATAATTAAGTGATTAATTTAGTGATGATTGAGCATTATTGAAGACACCTGATGTTAACAAGCAGAATCACTGAAGAAGAAAAGCACAAATTGTAAGTTACCATTAAGGTGAAGGGTGTTTGCTTTAGTTGGGCTCTAGACCATTATATGTTTACTTTAATATTTACTGTCGTTTGTCTGCTGTTATTGATTTATAACAGTTAAATGAACAAAGTAAAATATTATCTTATAGTGTTGGTTATGTTTTGACATAATCATGCTGTGATCTGGAAAATGAAACATATTAAGATAGTTTGGTTTAACTTGTTAGCAGCAGTTTAGTGAATCTTCAGCCTATGATTATCAGTACTTTACTTATAATTCAAAATATTTAATAAACATTGTTCTGATCAAAAAGACGTTCAGACATATTCATTTAAAACACAGACATCAATAATCAGCCTGTGAATCTCAACAATGGTGACAATAATAAAGCATGTTGCAGTGGCTGCCACCAATCACAACTCATTAATGGCTCCCATCATGCATTGCGGTATGAATAAATTAAGATCTGAATTGTCTATGTAATTTACTTTTCATCATTGAATATTCTGCTCCTCACCATTGTTGAGATGCATAGACTGAATCCTGACATCTGTGTGTGCCTAAAAGAATGATTTTTTTTTTAAACAACTTTTAAGAAATCCTTTATATTAGATCAAAAATTCTGGCCATTTATTCAGATTCACAGTTATGCTGTAACCAACAACATAAATCGAAGTTAGAAAGAAGGATTTTAATGAGTTCAGTGATCAAGTTCAAATGATGATTGTCATAATAAAATCAACACCATCAGATCACTTTATATTCTTTGTTCAACTGGCAGTTTTAACTCAGATACAACCACCAAACAAAATCTAAAGTACACATAAAAGGGTCAGAGCCCAACTAAAGCAACTACCCATCACAATAATGGTAACTTACAATTTGCGATTTTCTCCTTCAGCGATTCTACTTGTTAACATCAGGTGTCTTCAATAATGTTCAATCATCACTAAATTAATCACTTAATAATCTCATTAACTTCAACACTCTTGAGTGTGGACTCATACACTCCCAGGAGTGTTCATTTAACACTGGAGTTTTTGCTGTGTACAACGAGCCGTAGTTAACTGACAAGCTGAGCCATATCGCATTAAATATCGCTGGCGATACGTCCGCGATATTAATGCGATATGGCTCAGCTTGTCAGTTAACTACGGCTCTTTGTAGTAAATGCCGCTCCATCTGAAAGCAGGTGATGGTGATTTACTACTAATCAAGGAACCGGCTTTACTGATGAGATGCGCATAACAATATCGCGATTTAAATCGCCCAGCCCTAATAATCATCACAAAATGGGCCTTTAATATTGTGTTTAAAGTTTTGTGTTTATATTTGGCATTCATAACCACCAACCTTGTGGAACTGCATTATTGGTGCCAAAAGCATTAAAATGATCACTTATTTGAAGGTGTATAAAAAGCATGTGCACATGATGTTTTGAGCAAATGTATCATATAGTCACACACAGACATCAAGATTTTGCATATGATTCACAACAATGGTGACAATTAAAAAAAAAAGCTTCATGCTGCAATGCATGATGGGTAGCTTTCATAGTACAAACCTCATCCTTAATTCCCAAGCTTTTTTGTTTTGATTGTCACCGTTGTTGTGATTCATATCCAAAATCTTGATGTCTGTGTGTGACTACATGATACACTTGCTCAAAACATCATGTGCACATGCTTTTTATACACCTTCAAATAAGTGATAATTTTAATGCTTTTGGCACCAATATTGCAGTTCCACAAGGTTGGTGGTTATGAATGCCAAAGCATCTGACAACATTAGATGCTTGTTTTGTGATGATTTCATGATCATCAATAAGCTGAAAACAGCTGATCTTACTTATTATTGTCTTGCTCTGCCACAACAATTGTGTTTTACAAACACACAGTTAAAGCAGTCAAATAAAAGTTAAAGTAAAAGTAACGGGGACCAAGAGCCCAACTAAAGCAAACACTGATCACCACAATGGTGACACTTCAAATTAAACAAATATCAACATCTAAACCTCTGTTAATTCTCACTAAGATCATCTGACAGCAATAGTCAAAGTAATTATGTCTAAATGAGACCATAAATGATGTTGAAATATGTCCACAATGGCCACATCTGAACTAGTTTTAACCTTGTACGAAGGTTCGATGAACGTCTAGATATCGGACGTGCAGAACACGTCAAAAAAAGACGTCATAAAAACTTTCATTCTGGCTCCTCAGTGGACGTCTTTTCAACGTCCGACTTTTGTGACAAAGACGTTGACAAGACGTGTTTTGGACATAATTTTGCTTAGTGGGACTGTAGAGTAAACTGTTGAATTGTTGAAGGTGTAAAGACGTTACACAGTGTAGTATAGCTGTGATTTTGCTGTAAAAACACGTTTATTATGCATAACGTTAGCTAACGGGAGCTCCAGTAAGGACACGTAAGTTACGTCTCTAAAGTGGATTTACATAAACCATATACATCTTAAAGACACTTATTTTAAATGTCTATTTACATCTGACAGGAAAATCTTCAATAAGTATTGCAGAAGAGCACATCACAACATGAAATAGACATCTGAGTGATGAATGTGTGCTATTATGTAGAACAAATCTATAAAGTAATAAACATAAGTTATCTATTTTATTTGTCCATTACTGTTGATAAATTGAGGAACATTTATGTTGGATAAAAAGTTAAAACAACCTCAACATGTAAATGTAGTGTTGAGCTCATAAATCACAGAGATAATATGAATCTCGTCTGGATGTTACAGGGACAGATGAACAGATGTGTGTTTATCCGGTGGAGAGTGGCTCATGAAGCTGAATGCTGCCATCAAAGGCTTTGAGTGAGTATACTACAGAAATGAATAACAACAACTATTTAAATCTTAAGTTGTAGTTTATTATTTATTGTAATTTCAAACAGAGCTATTACAGCACTTTTCTGATTCTTGATTTTTGTGCATTTGCTGCAGATCCTTTGTGGTGGAGCAGGACCTGCAAGGAAAGATGATGGCGGCATTTTTGGAAAAAAGTGTTTTTGTCTTCTAAATAATACTGAAATCATATGACATTGTGCGGTTAAAATTACTGCTTTTGTTTTATGTTTGTGCATTTTTGTAGGATCTGAAATGTCAGCAGGCTGGTGTGAGCACTGAGGATGAGGAGCCCAGAGCTGAATCCTGGAGATGGTGCCATGGATGAGACCCTCCATCACTCCACCTGCCCTTACGAGACCCTCCATCACTCCACCTGCCCTTACGAGACCCTCCTGTCCTTACGAGACCCTCCATCACTCCACCTGCCCTTACGAGACCCTCCTGTCCTTACGAGACCCTCCATCACTCCACCTGTCCTTACGAGACCCTCCATCACTCCACCTGTCCTTACGAGACCCTCCATCACTCCACCTGCCCTTACGAGACCCTCCTGTCCTTACGAGACCCTCCATCACTCCACCTGTCCTTACGAGACCCTCCATCACTCCACCTGTTCTTACGAGACCCTCCATCACTCCACCTGCCCTTTCCAGACCCTCCATCACTCCACCTGTCCTTACGAGACCCTCCATCACTCCACCTGCCCTTTCCAGACCCTCCATCACTCCACCTGTTCTTACGAGACCCTCCATCACTCCACCTGCCCTTACGAGACCCTCCATCACTCCACCTGCCCTTTCCAGACCCTCCATCACTCCACCTGTCCTTACGAGACCCTCCTGTCCTTACGAGACCCTCCATCACTCCACCTGTCCTTACGAGACCCTCCATCACTCCACCTGTCCTTACGAGACCCTCCATCACTCCACCTGCCCTTACGAGACCCTCCTGTCCTTACGAGACCCTCCATCACTCCACCTGTTCTTACGAGACCCTCCATCACTCCACCTGTTCTTACGAGACCCTCCATCACTCCACCTGCCCTTTCCAGACCCTCCATCACTCCACCTGCCCTTACGAGACCCTCCTGTCCTTACGAGACCCTCCATCACTCCACCTGTCCTTACAAGACCCTCCATCACTCCACCTGCCCTTACGAGACCCTCCATCACTCCACCTGCCCTTACGAGTCCCTCCATCACTCCACCTGCCCTTACGAGACCGAGTCCCTCCATCACTCCACCTGCCCTTACGAGACCCTCCATCACTCCACCTGCACTTACGAGTCCCTCCATCACTCCACCTGCCCTTACGAGTCCATCCATCACTCCACCTGTCCTTACGAGACCCTCCATCACTCCACCTGCCCTTACGAGACCCTCCATCACTCCACCTGCCCTTAAGAGACCCTCCATCACTCCACCTGCCCTTACGAGTCCCTCCATCACTCCACCTGCCCTTACGAGACCCTCCATCACTCCACCTGCCCTTAAGAGACCCTCCATCACTCCACCTGTCCTTACGAGACCCTGCATCACTCCACCTGCCCTTACGAGACCCTCCATCACTCCACCTGCCCTTACGAGACCCTCCATCACTCCACCTGCCCTTACGAGACCCTCCATCACTCCACCTGCCCTTACGAGACCCTTACGAGACCCTCCATCACTCCACCTGCCCTTACGAGACCCTCCATCACTCCACCTCCCCTTACGAGACCCTCCATCACTCCACCTGCCCTTACAAGACCCTCCATCACTCCACCTCCCCTTACGAGACCCTCCATCACTCCACCTGCCCTTACGAGGGTAATTATATAATTTTCAGTAAAAAGTAATATAATTAAGTATTGGTCAGCATTTATCGTTGCTATTATTGTATGTTTTGGGGTGGGATAGCAATGCAATTCATTCTGGGGTAATATTAATTTTTAATAGTAATGATACTTACATTTTTCGAGTATAAAATCAACAGTTTTCTGCAAAGGCGAATTTTCACACAGCTGCCCTTTGTGCAGACATTACAAACGCTGAGGAAAACCATTCTAGGTAGGGCTGTCGAGTTACTGATGTTATAAGGTGTGTGTGTGTATATATATATATATACATTATATCATGGGTTTGCATCTATGGTTTGCATACATAATATGAGATTTTTTACACAGGAAAAAATAACCTACAAGGTTGAATATCTTAATATATATTTTCTTAAATAATTCATTATAATACATTTCAAAAATGCATTTTTTGTTATTTATAGGCCTAAGCCTGAGGGATGAAACGAGAGTTAAATTCAACAAGAAAAAGAGGAAAACATAAAGCAGTTAGCAGCTTTTGCTTGTGGATGAACATGTTCAACGCATTCTCATCCCGTTATAGGTAGGTTTAGGTCTGGGGTAGGGTTAGGGTTAGACCGCTAGGAGGCGCCTTCTGGCCCATATCTATCTGCGTCTCATATTGACGCTAAAGGGTGCCATGTGCGTTGGATGTAGACGAAATGTCAAAAGCGTCAGTATATGACACCTTGGGATGAGAACGGATAAATAAATTAACAACATATTCAAGAGATGACCATTTTGGGATTCCGTAATAAAAATAAATAATATCGTTAAGGATAAAACGGTGGGTCACATTAGTAGGGTTAAATATAAGAACTTAAATCAACCCTAAATGTATTCACAAAATAAATGGGCAGCACCCACATAGCAACATTGTGTCGGCCCAGATCCGGCCCACATCTGGCACACGTGGAAAGATGATCTGGCCCACATGCAGCGTGGATCTACGGCACTTGAGTGGGCCACTCCTGTTTGCCAGATCTGGGCCACAAGCAGGCCATAGCAATGCCACATGTCAGCCAAGAGCAAAGAAATAAACCAGAACTGAACCTTATCTGAGACACGAAGTCTGTATATATTAAATATGAAGTCATCTCAGCCTTAATAAGTTAACAAAAAGAATCACTGAAAGAAAGAAGAGAACAGAAAAAAGAGACGAGCAGAAACACAAGAACTACAACTGACTTCAGACACAGCCTTAGATGAAATCAACTGAAGAGAAAAGAAGACATTAAATCTGTGAAGATCTCAGCAGAGGAGGATTAAACAACTCCACAAACAGCATTACCAGCTTCACTTATTACTAACCAGACTGACTATTTCTGTCAGACGTCTACAGTAACAGAAGTTTTTATTGAGAATTAACAGAGTTTAACTCTGTTTCATTTGAAGTCACCATAACAGTGATGAGTGCTTCCATTAGTTGGGCTCTTAACTCGTATTATATCTTTTGTCTTCTTTGGCCACTGTGACAGTGTGTTTGTCAAACACATTTGCAGCAGCAAAGAAAGCTAAAGTGAAATGAGATCAGGTGATGATGGTTACTTGTTGATGGTTTTATTATCATCATGAAATAGCCTGTTTCACTGATGTCTTTGAAATCTAAAAATTATGTTGTTCAACTAATATATTCACATTACATACATACGTAACATCTGCAGCGTGAGGTCCAGCAATATTATAACAATCAGTTAGCAGACTTTAACAAACATGAGCATGAAACATTACTGTTCGATGACAAACACAGACATCAATAATCAACGTATTAATCTCAACAATGGTGACAATCAAAAGTACCTTGCTGCAATGCATGCTGGGTACCATCATAGTACAAAACTCCCAGCATGCATTGCAACATGAATAAATTATGCAGCTGAATTGTCCTATAATTTTGTTTGATTCTAAATATTTGCTTTTATTTTTTGCTGTTGTTTTTGTTGTGACATTTAGTAGCTTTTCAGTGATGTTCTGAATTATTCTGTTTATTTAAAAAATATATATATTGTCACCATTGTTGAGATTCATGTGCTGATTTTTGATATCTCTGTGTGTCTCCATTGCTTCATGTTTTGTGCTCATGTTTGTTAAGATCTTCTAACTGATTGTTGTAATATTGCTGAACCTCATGCTGCAGTAACACAGGCTTTGTGGTGAGAATATATTAATGGTACAACACAATTGTTAGACTCCAAAGACATCAGTGAAACAGGTTATTTCATGATGATAATAAAACCATCAACAGGTAACCATCATCACCTGATCTCATTTCACTTTAGCTTTCTTTGCTGCTGCAAATGTGTTTGACAAACACACTGTCACAGCAGCCAAACAAGACGAAAGATATAATACGAGTGAAGAGCCCAACTAATGGAAGCACTCATCACTGTTATGGTGACTTCAAATGAAACACAGAGTTAAACTCTGTTAATTCTCAATAAAAACTTGTGTAGGCGTCTGACAGAAATAAAGTCAGTCTGGTTAGTAATAAGTGAAGCTGGTAATGCTGTTTGTGGAGTTGTTTAATCCTCCTCTGCTGAGATCTTCACAGATTTAATGTCTTCTTTTCTCTTCAGCTGATTTCATCTAAGGCTGTGGCTGAAGTCAGTTGTAGTTCTTGTGTTTCTGCTCGTCTCTTTTTTATGTTCTCTTCTTTCTTTCAGTGATTCTTTTTGTTAACTTATTAAGGCTGAGATGACTTCATATTTAATATATACAGACTTTGTGGCTCAGATAAGGTCCAGTTCTGGTTTATTTCTTTGCTCTTGGCTGACATGTGGCATTGCTATGGCCTGCTTGTGGCCCAGATCTGGCAAACAGGAGTGGCCCACTCAAGTGCCGTAGATCCACGCTGCATGTGGGCCAGATCATCTTTCCACGTGTGCCAGATGTGGGCCGGATCTGGGCCGACACAATGTTGCTATGTGGGTCAGTTTCTTCAAAAATACCACAAAATGATAGATTAATTAAACGTGTCGTTCAAATCTTTTAAGTTGTTGCGTGTGTGATAACCAAGCGGCAACCTCCCCGTCTCTCTCTTGAAACCAACATGGAAGTGAGTTAAACTGCAATTCGTTGATGGGCCGCTTGCGGCTGATGTCAAAAGTGAGTCAAATCTGTATCTCCCCCATGTTAAAATGGCAAATTTTACAACTGAAAAAAAACGTGTTTACAGCCTGGTGTCTGTATGTGGCTTTGGTCTATACAGCTAATTTTGCCCTTCATGACAACTGTGAGGGGGGTGCATTTTTTTATAACTCATCCGTTTAATTGATTAATATTTAAAGTTCTGCATAATTAAGGGTGTGGCCATTTGAGTGACAGGTGGATTCCCGCTGATGTCAATGCTAGCCATTTCGTCTGTTGTTACTAGCCGTCACTTCACCTCAGCAAATGTTTGCTGCTGAATTGCCATCTCTGCCGTGATTTATGCTTTTTTTCAGGATTATTTCATACAATTAAATACACCCATTAAGTTCGCCCACGGCTTATCGAGTATCGTTCGAGAGAACAACCAGCGCTGTATTTCAGTTTTCCTCTGTGAACATGCACTAATGGATGTCTGACAATTTCGTTGCTTTTTGGAGTTTTCAGATTTAAAAACCGTCAATAAAGGCTCGTTCGTTCTGCTCTCACGGAACAGATAGATTATAATATGCTTATGTACCGTCAGATGAAATCCTGCAGGCGTCGGCGCTTTCTCCGTTCATGCAATAAATGCACATCCTTGAATGAGCGCGGATTTTCTAGCGCATTTACTTGAACTTCATAGGCAATAACGTTATATCTATTGTAGCGACTGAAAAATGCTGTGCAGCTGTCAATCAGCTGTGTGTAACCCCGGGCGCGCTGTTGGTTGGCAGCCTGGAGAGAGGGGCGGACGCCCGGGGGGTTATAGTGTTTGAGTTGAGGAAGTTCGCTCTCTTTCTGTTCTGGGCGAGACACGCCTGCTGTGTTCTAATGCCTGCACGTTGTGCTTTTGGAGAATAAACAAGTTAACTGAACTCTGGCTTCTTTGAGAGATGTTACACTGGTGTCAGAAGTTAAAAAATTATCGGAAACGCGATTAGGGAGGACCAAGGGTGCACCCTGCACTACTAGTTAGGGACCAGTTTAGTTAGTTAGTCAAGTTAGCATTAGCGAGACCGCGTCGCCACAGTGTGCGTGGGGAGATGAGTGACAGAGAAGGAGCTAGAGCCGCGGAATGGACGTTTGGTGACTTACAAAGGGAACTGCGACGGCTGGAGGACAGCAAAGGACATCTTAGGGGCACGATGGAAGCAATGGCCTCCGAGGCTGGCTTTGACAGACGAGGACATGCACGCTTCGCTACCCGCAAGCCAAAGTCAGAGGGGGGCGCAGACACCAACGTCACCTCCGGCGCGGGAAGCTCAGAAGTAAACAACAATGGCGGCGCCCAGTCCACAATAACAGCGGTAGCGGCTAGCTCCGTGAAAACTCCAAAGTACAATGGGAAGGTGAGCTGGGAAGCTTTTCATGCGCAATTCGAGCTGCTTGCTAAATCACAGAACTGGTCACAAGAGACTAAAGCGTTACAATTGGCGATGTGCCTTACGGACGAGGCTTTAGCATGCTTGCTACTCTTAGATGTAGATGACAGAGAGAACTATGTCGCATTGGTGGGGGCTCTCCAGCGACGGTTCGGGAACTTTACGGGAGCGGAGCTCCTCCGCAATGAACTGAATAATAGATACAGAAGACACGGCGAGCCGCTACGGCAATTAGCCAATGACATTGAGAGCCTTACCCACAGAGCATATAGCAGCATGCCGACGATGGTACAAAGTGAGTTAGCCCGCGATCGGTTCATGCAAGCCCTTTCACCGCCCGAACTGCGTGTGGAGGTACAGCTGACACACCCACGGTCCCTGCAGGAGGCGTTGGAGAGGGCGTCAGAGAGAGAGACGGCCCGCGCCTACATCACAATGCCCACACAGGGACACAACAGTCCCCAGGTCAGAGCAGCAGCGGAGGTTCCGCAAACACCAGCATGGGCAGCGGAGCTGACAGAGCTGGTGCGGGCAGCTTCCCTGGGCACTCAACGGTGCTCTGACCGCACTACTAGACTGTGCTGGGGCTGTGGGGAACCCGGTCACTTGGTACGCTCATGCCCGAAAACACCCAGACACCGGGGAAACGACCCCGGGTCCGCATAGAGGGGGCGACGCGGACCACGAACCACAGCCCCCCACATACACCCTCAGGCACGGCCGGCCCGATGGAGGTGGCGGTAGTGGGCCGAACTTCAATTGGGGACCTATGCCACATCCCAGTCACCGTGGAGGGGGTAACGTGCGTGGCGCTGGTCGACACCGGCTCTACAGTGACATTAGTGCGGCCCGATGTGCTCCCCAGGCAAACGGTGTTGGAGCCAACAGCAGTTCACCTGCGGACGGTGACCGGGGAACTGTCACCCATGAAAGGCAAAGGGACACTGACATTTGTGGTGGGCGGTAAAACAGTGCGCCACCCGGTGTGGGTGGCGTCAGTCCAGGACCCCTGCATTCTCGGACTTGACTTCCTGAAGAACACAGGCTGTCGGCTGGACCTTGCAGAGGCCACCCTGTGCTTTCCAGGGGAACGTCCGGTCAACATGGCTCCACCCCCCCAGGGCCTCAACCCTACAACACCCCAGGTAACCACTGTGTCAGCAAACACCGCTGAAATCAACAGCGACCCTGTCGTAGGGACCAGGAGTCCCGCCCCTCGAGATTCCTGTAGCCCCCCACCCCCCCCACTCACAGCTGAAAAGAGGCACATTACAGCCCCCGCTGCTCGGAACACGCCAGCCGCCACCCCCACTACCCCTCTCACCTCACCTAGCCGCCCCACCTGCGCCACAGCCGGCACACACTGCACAGAGCCCTAAGAGCCAGGCCTCTGACCCATTAACAGCCCAGCTCCCCCAAATGGAGGAGGGAAGTGTCGTGTCGGCAGTACGGGACATATGGCGACAGAACTGTTCTCATCTAGACCCCCAACAGGGGGAAGAATTGTGGCAACTATTGCTACATTTCAAGGACATTTTTGCATTTAAAGAAGGTGACGTGGGGCGCACACACCTAATGCAGCATGACATAGATACGGGCGACAGCCCGCCTATTAAGTTACGCCCACGTCGCCTCCCACTGGCACGCCAGGAAGCAGCAGACCAGGTGTTGTGGGAGATGCAACAGGCAGGCATTGTGGAGCCGTCTGACAGCCCGTGGGCTGCCCCTGTTGTCATGGTCCCAAAAAAGAACGGTCAGTGGAGGTTCTGCGTGGACTACAGACGGCTCAATGGGGTGACAAGGAAGGACTCCTACCCTCTGTCACGGGTTGATGAAGCCCTGGACCAGGTAGCGGGGTCAGCCTGGTTCACGTCGCTGGACTTGAGATCTGGATACTGGCAGGTACCTCTCTCGCCCTCTGCCAGACCAAAAACAGCGTTCTGCACAAGCTATGGCCTCTGGCAGTTCAAAGTTCTCCCATTTGGCCTTTGCAATTCACCAGCCTCCTTTGAAAGACTGATGGACAAAGGGCTGTCAGGTGTCCCTCGGTCTGAGTGTGTGGTGTACCTGGATGACATTCTCGCCCACGGCCCCACTTTCCAGGCAGCTCTCCAGTCCCTGCGGCATGTTTTGGAGCATATAGCAGCAGCGGGTCTCAAACTCCACCAGGAAAAGTGCCACTTCATTCCTAGAGGTGTCATTCCTTGGGCACAGGCTGGGCACAGATGGCATCAGCACAATGGAGGAAAAGGTACGAGCGGTCAGAAACTGGCCCACACCAACGGACCAGCAACAGCTGAAAAGCTTCCTGGGCTTAGCCTCTTATTACCGGAGGTTCGTGAGGGGGTTCTCCTGTGTGGCGGCACCGCTGTTCAGGCTACTACACAAAGACCAGGACTTTGTGTGGACCAGTGAGTGTCAAACAGCGTTCACCTCGCTACAGAAGGCGCTGGGAGAGGCTCCCGTGTTGGCTCCGGCTGACCTCTCCCTCCCGTTCATCTTGGACTGTGACGCGAGTGGCCAGGGAGTGGGAGGGGTGCTAGCACAGCTAAGCCCAGAGGGTGAGAGAGTGGTAGCGTATTACAGTAAGACTTTTAATAAGCACGAACGGCGCTACTGTGTCACACGCAGAGAACTCCTAGCTGTGTTATCATCCATTCGACATTTCAAATACTACCTTTGTGGGCTACCGTTCACCGTCAGGACGGACCACTCTGCCCTCCAGTGGCTCATGTCCTTTAAAGAGCCGGAGGGCCAGGTAGCACGCTGGATGGAGGAGCTACAGTCCTATGATTTTAAAGTGGTGCATAGAGCAGGAGCCCGCCACTCCAACGCCGACGCCCTGTCCCGCAGACCCTGTGCTGAGGAAGGATGCCGCCACTGCGACCGGAGGGAGACACGAGACAAGGAACTACAGGGTCAGGAGGCAGCCATCGTCAGCCAGGCCGAGGTGGCTGTGTGCTGCGAGCTTACTGAGATTTCAGCAACGCAGTGGAGACAACAGCAGGAGGCCGACACGGACATACAGCCAGTGCTCCAGTGGGTGGAGATGCAGACACGGCCACCATGGGAGGAGGTGGCACCACTCTCCACAGCGACAAAAGGGCTGTGGGCAAAGTTCCAGGCCCTGCGGCTCACCGACGGGGTGCTACAGCGGGCCTGGAAGGATCCAGCGACGGGAGAGCTGAGGTGGCAGTTGGTGGTCCCCAGAGCAGAGAGACTGACCGTGCTGAAGGCAGTGCATGGGGCCACGGGGGCCGGTCACTTCGGGGTCACCAAAACTCTCCGTCGCCTACGACAGAGCTTCTACTGGGGGCAGTTCAGGAGGGACGTAGAGGACTTCTGCAGGCGGTGCGACAGCTGCACGGCAAAGAAGGGCCCCTCCGAACAGTCCCACGCCCAACTCCAACAGTTCCCTGTCGGCGCACCCATGGAAAGAGTTGGGGTGGATATAGTCGGTCCACTTCCGGTCACTGACAGCGGGAACAGGTATGTGCTGTCAGTCATGGACTACTTCACCAAGTGGCCCGAGGCTTATGCCCTCCCTGACCAGGAGGCAGAGACAGTGGCTGAAGCCCTACTGGAGGGCATGGTCTGCCGTTTTGGGACGCCCCAAACCATACACAGCGACCAAGGGCGAAACTTTGAATCGCGAGTATTCGCTGACCTGTGTCATAGACTGGGCATAAACAAAACTCGCACCACCCCCCTACACCCGCAGAGCAATGGCTTAGTAGAACGCTTCAACAGGACCCTGATCCAGCAGCTGGCCATCATCACCGCTAAACACCAACGCGACTGGGACAAGCACCTCCCGCTTGTGCTGATGGCCTGTCGGTCCGCTGTCCAAGAATCTACGGCCTGCACGCCAGCCCTGCTCATGCTGGGTAGAGAGCTCCACACCCCACCAGCAATGGCCTTTGGCCTCCCCCCTGACACCCCAGCTGTGCCCCCAGGACGAGAGTATGCCAGGAGACTTCAGGACCGCCTAGAGACAGCCCACGACTTTGCACGTGCGCAGCTGCAGAGCGCAGGGGCAAGACAACGTAGAAACTACGATCTACATCACAAAGGCCGCCACCTGGAACCGGGAGAGCTGGTTTGGGTCCACAGCCCGCAGAGAAAAAAAGGCCGTTGCCCCAAGCTGGACAGTGACTGGGTAGGCCCTTGTAGAGTGTTAGAGCGACTTGGGGAGGTGGTATACAGAGTACAGCTACCCCCACGTGGCAGACGAGTGGCCATACATAGAGACAGATTGGCCCCCTACCACGGAGACACTACCCCCCAGCTCCCACACAGGCCCTCACAGACCCCCCCTAACAGCCCCCACCCAGACACAACTCACCCTGCACTCACTCAGCCGGAGGGGCACCGGGCCCTACACACATTCACAAACGGGCACACAGACACACACCCAGACATTTCCACCACACACACCCCCCCAGGGCCACTCTCTCCAGTTCATGACATTGCAGGGCCTGCACGGCCCCGGAGGCAGACAAGGCCGCCGGCCCACCTGAGAGACTTTGTGTAAAGTTGTTGTTGTGATGTGTTATTGGTTGTTCCCTCAGGGTCGAGGAACTTTGATGAGGGGGGGTAATGTAGCGACTGAAAAATGCTGTGCAGCTGTCAATCAGCTGTGTGTAACCCCGGGCGCGCTGTTGGTTGGCAGCCTGGAGAGAGGGGCGGACGCCCGGGGGGTTATAGTGTTTGAGTTGAGGAAGTTCGCTCTCTTTCTGTTCTGGGCGAGACACGCCTGCTGTGTTCTAATGCCTGCACGTTGTGCTTTTGGAGAATAAACAAGTTAACTGAACTCTGGCTTCTTTGAGAGATGTTACACTATGGTTTAACCCATTTGAGAGGCGGCCAAAATCAGAATTTAAAATGGACTGAATAAGCTCTCTACGAACTTGATGAGCGATGCCGCGCTGACGGACCATAGACTATAAAAAAAGAGTGACTGACATGTAACGTAATGCACATAAATCACTGTCACACACACACACTCTCAGAGTAATATTAAGAGTTCCTGCATATACATTTTCAACTAGCAGAATAGTACAGGATCACGATACAGTCTCACATGTAGCCATGTCTTTTAACTATTAATATTTCGAAGGCCAAAAATAGGAACTTTTAATTGGCTTTACATCATCAACTGTCACTTTAGCGCAAAGCACTGTGCAGTCGCAGACTTGGTACTGTCAGTTGCATATAACGTTATAGAATTACCTCCCCAGCCTGCATATAAACATATATCTATTAGGGCTGGGCGATTTAAATCGCGATATTGTTATGCGCATCTCGTCAGTAAAGCCGGTTCCTTGATTAGTAGTAAATCACCATCACCTGCTTTCAGATGGAGCGGCATTTACTACAAAGAGCCGTAGTTAACTGACAAGCTGAGCCATATCACATTAAAATCGCGGACGTATCGCCAGCGATATTTAATGCGATATGGCTCAGCTTGTCAGTTAACTACGGCTCTTTGTACACAGCAAAAACTCCTGTGTTAAATTAACACTCCTGGGAGTGTATGAGTCCACACTCAAGAGTGTTTAAGTTAATGAGATAATTAAGTGATAAATTTAGTGATGATTGAACATTATTGAAGACACCTGATGTTAACAAGCAGAATCACTGAAGGAGAAAATCTCAAATTGTAAGTTACCGTTATGACGATCAATGGTTGCTTTAGTTGGACTCTTGACCCATATGTTAATAACTTTAGATTTTGTTTGGCTGTTGTATCTGGCTTATAATCGCCAATTGAACAGAAAAAAAGTGATCTGATGGTGTTGGTTATATTATGACAATCATCATTAAGTTGGCTTGAGAAAGCCAACTTACTGAAATCCTATTTAAACTTATTAAGTTGGCTTGAGAGAGCCAACTTACTGAAATCCTATTTAAACTTATTATTATTATTAAGTTGGCTTGAGAGAGCCAACTTACTGAAATCCTATTTAAACTTATTATTATTATTAAGTTGGCTTGAGAGAGCCAACTTACTGAAATCCTATTTAAACTTATTATTATTAAGTTGGCTTGAGAGAGCCAACATATATGAAATCCTATTTAAACTTATTATTAAGTTGGCTTGAGAAAGCCAACATATTGAAATCCTATTTAAACTTATTATTATTATTAAGTTGGCTTGAGAGAGCCAACATATTGAAATCCTATTTAAACTTATTATTAGTGGTGCTTTTTTAAAAGCATCACTATTGTTATTGCTCATACTTATTAAGTTGGCTTGAGAAAGCCAACATATTGAAATCCTATTTAAACTTATTAAGTTGGCTTGAGAGAGCCAACATATTGAAATCCTATTTAAACTTATTATTATTAAGTTG
The DNA here is from genome assembly GCA_021464565.1 of Rutilus rutilus. NCBI lineage: Eukaryota > Metazoa > Chordata > Actinopteri > Cypriniformes > Leuciscidae > Rutilus > Rutilus rutilus. The sequence continues at coordinate 62,900,083 of JAJAQA010000001.1, read as the reverse complement.
GCTTGAGAGAGCCAACATATTGAAATCCTATTTAAACTTATTAAGTTGGCTTGAGAGAGCCAACATATTGAAATCCTATTTAAACTTATTATTAAGTTGGCTTGAGAGAGCCAACATATTGAAATCCTATTTAAACTTATTAAGTTGGCTTGAGAAAGCCAACATATTGAAATCCTATTTAAACTTATTATTATTAAGTTGGCTTGAGAAAGCCAACATATTGAAATCCTATTTAAACTTATTAAGTTGGCTTGAGAGAGCCAACATATTGAAATCCTATTTAAACTTATTATTAAGTTGGCTTGAGAGAGCCAACATATTGAAATCCTATTTAAACTTATTAAGTTGGCTTGAGAGAGCCAACATATTGAAATCCTATTTAAACTTATTATTAAGTTGGCTTGAGAAAGCCAACATATTGAAATCCTATTTAAACTTATTATTATTATTCTTCTTACCAAAAAATTACACTCAATCTCCTCCTAGAGCTTTAACTCTACATACTCCAAACTCGGCTCAGACCTTCAAACTGTTCTGACTCGAGTTGCTTTATCTTTTCAGACTGATCGGACTTACGGTTTTCCTACAAATGACGATCAAAACTCGGAAAAACTCCCATTGACTTAACATTGGGCATTCTAAAAAAATTCAAACTCACCAACCGACAAAAATTTAAATCTAAATCCCTTGAAAACTAATTCAAACTGCCATTCTATATATATTAGCCAATGAAACTCATTTAAACTAATAAACTCTAATCTCATACACTTATAAACTAATTAACTTAAATTTAATAACTAATTAACTAATAAACTCATGAATTCATAGACTTATGAACTCTTAAACTCATAAATTAATAAATTCTGAACTCTAAACTCATTTAAACTTATAAACTCTAAACTCAAAAACTTGTACACTTATAAACTCTAAACTCATAAACTCTGAGTGTGTGTGTGTGTGTGTGTGTGTCTGAGTGAGTGTGTGAGCGAGGTAGTCTGTGTGAGTGTGTGTGTGTGTGTGTGTGTGTGTGTGTGTGTGTGTGTGTGTGTGTGTGTGTGTGTTTGTTTGTTTGTATCTATCTAACTTATTTATATATCTATCATAAACTTCAAACTACTTTAAACTACTTTAAACTTCAAACCAATTTAAACTTCTTAAGTTTAAAGCTCCCAGCTCCCAAGCAACTCCATAGCAACCAAACTTGAGTACCCTAGCAACCGTTTTGCAAGACCTATATCTCTGTATCAGAACATCGTATAGAGATGAGGTTTGGCTCTTTTGACTCATGCTAGCAAACAGCACTTCCAACATGCTACATATGCTAGCAGTGAATAGCTACATGCTAATAGCGATTAGTTAAGTGTTAAATCATGCCAAGATCATGCTAAGAACTCTATAAAAACTCCATAGTAACCATCTGTGATAACTACCAACCACCTAGTAACACCATATCAACCGCCCTGAATACCATAGCAACCCCCCAGAACACCCTAGCAACCGCCTAGCAACCACCCAAAAGACCCTAGCAACCACCCAGAACACCGTAGCAACCACCCAAAAGACCCTAGCAACCATCCAAAAGACCCTAGCAACCGCCTAGCAACCACCCAAAAGACCCTAGCAACCACCCAGAACACCCTAGCAACCACCCAAAAGACCCTAGCAACCACCCAAAACACCCTAGCAACCGCCTAGCAACCACCCAAAAGACCCTAGCAACCACCCAGAATACCCTAGCAACCACCCAAAACAGCCTAGCAACCACCCAGAACACCCTCGCCACCACCTAGCAACCACCCAGAATACCTTAGCAACGCCTAGCAACACCATAGCAACAACCCATAACACCCTAGCAACTGCCTAGCAACCACCCAGAACACCCTAGCAACCACCCAAAATACCCTAGCAACCGCCTAGCAACCACCCAAAACCGCCTAGCAACCACCCAAAACACCCTAGCAACCGCCTAGCAACCACCCAAAATACCCTAGCAACCACCCAAAAGACCCTAGCAACCACCCAAAATATCCTAGCAACCACCCAGAACACCCTAGCAACCGCCTAGCAACCACACAAAAGACCCTGGCAACCGCCTAGCAACAACCCAAAACACCCTAGCAACCACCCAAAACACCCTAGCAACCACCCAAAATACCCTAGCAATCGCCTAGCAACCACCCAGAATACCTTAGCAACCGCCTAGCAACACCATAGCGACCACCCATAACATCCTAACAACCGCCTAGCAAAAAACTTTCCGGTCCAAACTTTCTCAAGCCAACTTAAAGTTTGTCTCGACGAACTTTCGCATCTAGTTATTATTATTCTTCTTACCAAAAAATTCCACTCAATCTCCTCCTAGAGCTTTAACTCTACATACTCCAAACTCGGCTCAGACACTCAAACTGTTCTGACTCGAGTTGCTTTATCTTTTCAGACTGATCGGACTTACGGTTTTCCTACAAATGATGATCAAAACTCGGAAAAACTCCCATTGACTTGCATTGGGGAGTTCTAAAAAATTCAAATCCAGATTCAAACTGACCAACCGACAAAAATTCAAATCTAAATACCTTGAAGACTAAACCAAACTGCCGTTCTATATATATTAGCCAATGAAACTCATTTAAACTAATAAACTCTAATCTCATACATTTATAAACTAATTAACTTAAATTTAATAACTAATTAACTAATAAACTCATGAATTCATAGACTTATGAACTCTTATACTCATAAATTAATAAACTCTGAACTCTAAACTCATTTAAACTTATAAACTCTAAACTCAAAAACTCATACACTTATAAACTCATCAATTTATACACTTATAAACTCTAAACTCATAAACTCTGAGAGTGTGTGTGTGTGTGTGTGTGTGTGTCTGAGTGAGTGTGTGAGCGAGGTAGTCTGAGTGAGTGTGTGTGTGTGTGTGTGTGTGTGTGTGTGTGTATCTATATAACTTATTTATCTATCTATCTCTCTCATAAACTTCAAACTACTTTAAACTTTAAACCAATTTAAACTTCTTAAGTTTAAAGCTCCCAGCTCCCAAGCAACTCCATAGCAACCAAACTTGAGTACCCTAGCAACCGTTTTGCAAGACCTATATCTCTGTATCAGAACATCGTATAGAGATGAGTTTTGGCTCTTTTGACTCATGCTAGCAAACAGCACTTCCAACATGCTACACATGCTAGCAGTGAATAGCTACATGCTAATAGCAATTAGTTAAGTGTTAAATCATGCCAAGATCATGCTAAGAACTCTATAAAAACTCCATAGTAACCATCTGTGACAACTACCAACCACCTAGTAACACCATATCAACCGCCCTGAATACCATAGCAACCACCCAGAACACCCTAGCAATCACCCAAAAGACCCTAGCAACCACCCAAAATATCCTAGCAACCACCCAAAATACCCTAGCAACCGCCTAGCAACCACCCAAAAGACCCTAGCAACCACCCAAAAGACCCTAGCAACCACCGAAAATATCCTAGCAACCGCCTAGCAACCACCCAAAAGACCCTAGCAACCACCGAAAATATCCTAGCAACCGCCTAGCAACCACCCAAAAGACCCTAGCAACTACCCAAAAGACCCTAGCAACCACCCAGAACACCCTAGCAACCGCCTAGCAACCACCCAGAACACCCTAGCAACCACCCAAAATACCCTAGCAACCACCCAAAAGACCCTAGCAACCACCCAAAATATCCTAGCAACCACCCAAAACACCCTAGCAACCGCCTAGCAACCGCCTAGCAACCACCCAAAAGACCCTAGCAACCACTCAGAACACCCTAGTAACCACCCAAAATACCCTAGCAACCACCCAAAAGACCCTAGCAACCACCCAAAACACCCTAGCAACCGCCTAGCAACCACCCAAAAGACCCTAGCAACCACCCAAAACATCCTAGCAACCGCCTAGCAACCACCCAAAAGACCCTAGCAACCGCCTAGCAACCACCCAAAAGACCCTAGCAACCACCTAAAATATCCTAGCAACCGCCTAGCAACCACCCAGAATACCCTAGCAACCACCCAGAAAACCCTAGCAACCGCCTAGCAACCACCCAGAATACCCTAGCAACCACCTAGAACACCCTAGCAACCACCCAAAAGACCTTAGCAACCACCTAGCAACCACCCAGAACACCCTAGCAACCGCCCAGAATACCCTAGCAACACCATAGCAACCACCCATAACATCCTAGCAACCGCCTAGCAAAAAACGTTCTGCTCCAAACTTTCTCAAGCCAACTTAAAGTTTGTCTCGACGAACTTTCGCATCTAGTTATTATTATTATTCTTCTTACCAAAAAATTCCACTCAATCTCCTCCTAGAGCTTTAACTCTACATACTCCAAACTCGGCTCAGACACTCAAACTGTTCTGACTCGAGTTGCTTTATCTTTTCAGACTGATCGGACTTACGGTTTTCCTACAAATGATGATCAAAACTCGGAAAAACTCCCATTGACTTGCATTGGGGAGTTCTAAAAAATTCAAATCCAGATTCAAACTGACCAACCGACAAAAATTCAAATCTAAATACCTTGAAGACTAAACCAAACTGCCGTTCTATATATATTAGCCAATGAAACTCATTTAAACTAATAAACTCTAATCTCATACATTTATAAACTAATTAACTTAAATTTAATAACTAATTAACTAATAAACTCATGAATTCATAGACTTATGAACTCTTAAACTCATAAATTAATAAACTCTGAACTCTAAACTCATTTAAACTTATAAACTCTAAACTCAAAAACTCATACACTTATAAACTCATCAGTTTATACACTTATAAACTCTAAACTCATAAACTCTGAGTGTGTGTGTGTGTGTGTGTGTGTGTCTGAGTGAGTGTGTGAGCGAGGTAGTCTGTGTGAGTGTGTGTGTGTGTGTGTGTGTGTGTGTGTGTGTATCTATCTAACTTATTTATCTATCTATCTCTCTGTCATAAACTTCAAACTACTTTAAACTTTAAGCCAATTTAAACTTCTTAAGTTTAAAGCTCCCAGCTCCCAAGCAACTCCATAGCAACCAAACTTGAGTACCCTAGCAACCATTTTGCAAGACCTATATCTCTGTATCAGAACATCGTATAGAGATGAGGTTTGGCTCTTTTGACTCATGCTAGCAAACAGCACTTCCAACATGCTACATATGCTAGCAGTGAATAGCTACATGCTAATAGCGATTAGTTAAGTGTTAAATCATGCCAAGATCATGCTAAGAACTCTATAAAAACTCCATAGTAACCATCTGTGACAACTACCAACCACCTAGTAACACCATATCAACCGCCCTGAATACCATAGCAACCCCCCAGAACACCCTAGCAACCGCCTAGCAACCACCCAAAAGACCCTAGCAACCACCCAGAACACCGTAGCAACCACCCAAAAGACCCTAGCAACCACCCAGAAACCCTAGCAACCGCCTAGCAACCACCCAAAACACCCTAGCAACCACCCAAAACACCCTAGCAACCGCCTAGCAACCACCCAAAAGACCCTAGCAACCACCCAAAACACCCTAGCAACCGCCTAGCAACCACCCAAAAGACCCTAGCAACCATCCAAAAGACCCTAGCAACCACCCAAAACAGCCTAGCAACCATCCAAAAGACCCTAGCAACCGCCTAGCAACCACCCAAAACATCCTAGCAACCACCCAAAACACCCTAGCAACCGCCTAGCAACCACCCAAAACACCCTAGCAACCGCCTAGCAACCACCCAAAAGACCCTAGCAACCACCCAAAACAGCCTAGCAACCACCCAGAACACCCTAGCCACCACCTAGCAACCACCCAGAATACCTTAGCAACGCCTAGCAACACCATAGCAACCACCCATAACACCCTTGCAACTGCCTAGCAACCACCCAGAATACCTTAGCAATGCCTAGCAACACCATAGCAACCACCCATAACACCCTAGCAACCGCCTAGCAACCACCCAGAACACCCTAGCAACCACCCAAAATATCCTAGCAACCACCCAAAACACCCTAGCAACCGCCTAGCAACCACCCAAAAGACCCTAGCAACCGCCTAGCAACCACCCAAAAGACCCTAGCAACCACCAAAAATATCCTAGCAACCACCCAGAACACCCTAGCAACCGCCTAGCAACCACACAAAAGACCCTAGCAACCACCCAAAACACCCTAGCAACCACCCAGAACACCCTAGCAACCACCCAAAATACCCTAGCAACCGCCTAGCAACCACCCAGAATACCTTAGCAACCGCCTAGCAACACCATAGCGACCATCCATAACATCCTAACAACCGCCTAGCAAAAAACTTTCCGGTCCAAACTTTCTCAAGCCAACTTAAAGTTTGTCTCGACGAACTTTCGCATCTAGTTATTATTATTCTTCTTACCAAAAAATTCCACTCAATCTCCTCCTAGAGCTTTAACTCTACATACTCCAAACTCGGCTCAGACACTCAAACTGTTCTGACTCGAGTTGCTTTATCTTTTCAGACTGATCGGACTTACGGTTTTCCTACAAATGATGATCAAAACTCGGAAAAACTCCCATTGACTTGCATTGGGGAGTTCTAAAAAATTCAAATCCAGATTCAAACTGACCAACCGACAAAAATTCAAATCTAAATACCTTGAAGACTAAACCAAACTGCCGTTCTATATATATTAGCCAATGAAACTCATTTAAACTAATAAACTCTAATCTCATACATTTATAAACTAATTAACTTAAATTTAATAACTAATTAACTAATAAACTCATGAATTCATAGACTTATGAACTCTTATACTCATAAATTAATAAACTCTGAACTCTAAACTCATTTAAACTTATAAACTCTAAACTCAAAAACTCATACACTTATAAACTCATCAGTTTATACACTTATAAACTCTAAACTCATAAACTCTGAGTGTGTGTGTGTGTGTGTGTCTGAGTGAGTGTGTGAGCGAGGTAGTCTGTGTGTGTGTGTGTGTGTGTGTGTGTGTGTGTGTGTGTGTGTGTGTGTGTGTGTATCTATCTAACTTATTTATCTATCTATCTCTCTGTCATAAACTTCAAACTACTTTAAACTTTAAACCAATTTAAACTTCTTAAGTTTAAAGCTCCCAGCTCCCAAGCAACTCCATAGCAACCAAACTTGAGTACCCTAGCAACCATTTTGCAAGACCTATATCTCTGTATCAGAACATCGTATAGAGATGAGGTTTGGCTCTTTTGACTCATGCTAGCAAACAGCACTTCCAACATGCTACATATGCTAGCAGTGAATAGCTACATGCTAATAGCGATTAGTTAAGTATTAAATCATGCCAAGATCATGCTAAGAACTCTATAAAAACTCCATAGTAACCATCTGTGACAACTACCAACCACCTAGTAACACCATATCAACCGCCCTGAATACCATAGCAACCCCCCAGAACACCTTAGCAACCGCCTAGCAACCACCCAAAAGACCCTAGCAACCACCCAGAACACCGTAGCAACCACCCAAAAGACCCTAGCAACCACCCAGAAACCCTAGCAACCGCCTAGCAACCACCCAAAACACCCTAGCAACCACCCAAAACACCCTAGCAACCGCCTAGCAACCACCCAAAAGACCCTAGCAACCACCCAAAACACCCTAGCAACCGCCTAGCAACCACCCAAAAGACCCTAGCAACCACCCAAAATATCCTAGCAACTGCCTAGCAACCACCCAAAAGACCCTAGCAACCACCAGAAATATCCTAGCAACCGCCTAGCAACCACCCAGAATATCCTAGCAACCACCCAAAACCGCCTAGCAACAACCCAGAACACCCTAGCAACCGCCTAGCAACCACCCAAAAGACCCTAGCAACCGCCTAGCAACCACCCAGAACACCCTAGCAACCACCCAAAAGACCCTAGCAACCACCCAAAAGACCCTAGCAACCACCCAAAATACCCTAGCAACCGCCTAGCAACCACCCAAAAGACCCTAGCAACCATCCAAAAGACCCTAGCAACCGCCTAGCAACCACCCAAAATATCCTAGCAACCACCCAAAACACCCTAGCAACCGCCTAGCAACCACCCAAAAGACCCTAGCAACCACCTAAAACAGCCTAGCAACCACCCAGAACACCCTAGCCACCACCTAGCAACCACCCAGAATACCTTAGCAACGCCTAGCAACACCATAGCAACCACCCATAACACCCTTGCAACTGCCTAGCAACCACCCAGAACACCCTAGCAACCACCCAAAATATCCTAGCAACCACCCAAAACACCCTAGCAACCGCCTAGCAACCACCCAAAAGACCCTAGCAACCGCCTAGCAACCACCCAAAAGACCCTAGCAACCACCCAGAACACCCTAGCAACCACCCAGAACACCCTAGCAACCACCCAAAATACCCTAGCAACCGCCTAGCAACCACCCAGAATACCTTAGCAACCGCCTAGCAACACCATAGCGACCATCCATAACATCCTAACAACCGCCTAGCAAAAAACTTTCCGGTCCAAACTTTCTCAAGCCAACTTAAAGTTTGTCTCGACGAACTTTCGCATCTAGTTAAGTTGGCTTGAGAGAGCCAACATATTGAAATCCTATTTAAACTTATTATTATTATTATTATTATTATTCTTACCAAAAAATTCCACTCAAACTCGTCCTAGAGCTTTAACTCTACATACTCCAAACTCGGCTCAGACACTCAAACTGTTCTGACTCGAGTTGCTTTATCTTTTCAGACTGATCGGACTTACGGTTTTCCTACAAATGACGATCAAAACTCGGAAAAACTCCCATTGACTTACATTGGGGAGTTCTAAAAAATTCAAATCCAGATTCAAACTCACCAACCGACAAAAATTCAAATCTAAACACCTTGAAGACTAAACCAAACTGCCGTTCTATATATATTAGCCAATGAAACTCATTTAAACTAATAAACTCTAATCTCATACACTTATAAACTAATTAACTTAAAATTAATAACTAATTAACTAATAAACTCATGAATTCATAGACTTATGAACTCTTAAACTCATAAATTAATAAACTCTGAACTCTAAACTCATTTAAACTTATAAACTCTAAACTCAAACTCGTACACTTATAAACTCTAAACTCATAAACTCTGAGTGTGTGTGTGTGTCTGAGTGAGTGTGTGAGCGAGGTAGTCTGTGTGAGTGTGTGTGTGTGTGTGTGTGTGTGTGTGTGTGTGTGTGTATCTATCTAACTTATTTATATATCTATCATAAACTTCAAACTACTTTAAACTACTTTAAACTTCAAACCACTTTAAACTTCTTAAGTTTAATGCTTCCAGCTCCCAAGCAACTCCATAGCAACCAAACTTGAGTACCCTAGCAACCGTTTTGCAAGACCTATATCTCTGTATCAGAACATCGTATAGAGATGAGTTTTGGCTCTTTTGACTCATGCTAGCAAACAGCACTTCCAACATGCTACACATGCTAGCAGTGAATAGCTACATGCTAATAGCAATTAGTTAAGTGTTGAATCATGCCAAGATCATGCTAAGAACTCTATAAAAACTCCATAGTAACCATCTGTGACAACTACCAACCACCTAGTAACACCATATCAACCGCCCTCAATACCATAGCAACCCCCCAGAACACCCTAGCAACCGCCTAGCAACCACCCAGAACACCCTAGCAACCACCCAAAATACCCTAGCAACCGCCTAGCAACCACCCAAAAGACCCTAACAACCGCCTAGCAACCACCCAAAAGACCCTAGCAACCACCCAGAACACCCTAGCAACCGCTTAGCAACCACCCAGAACACCCTAGCAACCACCCAAAAGACCCTAGCAACCACCCAAAATACCCTAGCAACCACCCAAAACACCCTAGCAACCACCCAGAACACCCTAGCAACCACCTAGCAACCACCCAAAAGACCCTAGCAACCACCCAAAACACCCTAGCAACCGCCTAGCAACCACCCAAAAGACCCTAGCAACCACCCAAAATATCCTAGCAACCACCCAAAACACCCTAGCAACCGCCTAGCAACCACCCAAAAGACCCTAGCAACCACCCACAACACCCTAGCAACTGCCTAGCAACCACTCAAAAGACCCTAGCAACCACCCAAAATACCCTAGCAACCACCCAAAACATCCTAGCAACCACCCAAAACACCCTAGCAACTGCCTAGCAACCACTCAAAAGACCCTAGCAACCACCCAAAAGACCCTAGCAACCACCCAGAAAACCCTAGCAACCGCCTAGCAACCACCCAGAATACCCTAGCAACCACCTAGAACACCCTAGCAACCACCCAAAATACCCTAGCAACCACCCAAAAGACCTTAGCAACCACCCAGAACACCCTAGCAACCGCCCAAAATACCCTAAAAAATACATTAGGAACCACCCAGAACACCCTAGCAACCTTTGCGGCCCAAACTTTCTCAAGCCAACTTAAAGTTTGTCTCGACGAACTTTCGCATCTAGTTATTATTATTCTTCTTACCAAAAAATTACACTCAATCTCCTCCTAGAGCTTTAACTCTACATACTCCAAACTCGGCTCAGACCTTCAAACTGTTCTGACTCGAGTTGCTTTATCTTTTCAGACTGATCGGACTTACGGTTTTCCTACAAATGACGATCAAAACTCGGAAAAACTCCCATTGACTTACATTGTGGAGTTCTAAAAAATTCAAATCCAGATTCAAACTCACCAACCGACAAAAATTCAAATCTAAACACCTTGAAGACTAAACCAAACTGCCGTTCTATATATATTAGCCAATGAAACTCATTTAAACTAATAAACTCTAATCTCATACATTTATAAACTAATTAACTTAAATTTAATAACTAATTAACTAATAAACTCATGAATTCATAGACTTATGAACTCTTAAACTCATAAATTAATAAACTCTGAACTCTAAACTCATTTAAACTTATAAACTCTAAACTCAAAAACTTGTACACTTATAAACTCATCAATTTATACACTTATAAACTCTAAACTCATAAACTCTGAGAGTGTGTGTGTGTGTGTGTGTGTGTGTGTGTGTGTGTCTGAGTGAGTGTGTGAGCGAGTTAGTCTGAGTGAGTGTGTGTGTGTGTGTGTGTGTGTGTGTGTATCTATATAACTTATTTATCTTTCTATCTCTGTCATAAACTTCAAACTACTGTAAACTTCAAACCACTATAAACTTCTTAAGTTTAAATCTTCCAGCTCCCAAGCAACTCCATAGCAACCAAACTCGAGTACCCTAGCAACCGTTTTGTAAGACCTATATCTCTGTATCAGAACATCGTATAGAGATGAGGTTTGGCTCTTTTGACTCATGCTAGCAAACAGCACTTCCAACATACTACACATGCTAGCAGTGAATAGCTACATGCTAATAGTGATTAGTTAAGTGTTAAATCATGCCAAGATCATGCTAAGAACTCTCTAAAAACTCCATAGTAACCATCTGTGACAACTACCAACCACCTAGTAACACCATATCAACCGCCCTGAATACCATAGCAACCCCCCAGAACACCCTAGCAACCGCCTAGCAACCACCCAAAAGACCCTAGCAACCACCCAGAACACCGTAGCAACCACCCAAAATACCCTAGCAACCACCCAGAAACCCTAGCAACCGCCTAGCAACCACCCAAAAGACCCTAGCAACCACCCAAAAGACCCTAGCAACTGCCTAGCAACCACCCAAAAGACCCTAGCAACCAACCAAAATATCCTAGCAACCGCCTAGCAACCACCCAAAAGACCCTAGCAACCACCAGAAATATCCTAGCAACTGCCTAGCAACCACCCAGAATATCCTAGCAACCACCCAAAACAGCCTAGCAACCACCCAGAACACCCTAGCAACCGCCTAGCAACCACCCAAAAGACCCTAGCAACCACCCAAAATATCCTAGCAACCACCCAAAACACCCTAGCAACCGCCTAGCAACCACCCAAAAGACCCTAGCAACCACCCAAAACATCCTAGCAACCACCCAAAACACCCTAGCAACCGCCTAGCAACCACCCAAAAGACCCTAGCAACCGCCTAGCAACCACCCAAAAGACCCTAGCAACCACCTAAAATATCCTAGCAACCACCCAAAAGACCCTAGCAACCGCCTAGCAACCACCCAAAAGACCCTAGCAACCACCTAAAATATCCTAGCAACCGCCTAGCAACCACCCAAAAGACCCTAGCAACCACCCAAAATATCCTAGCAACCGCCTAGCAACCACCCAAAAGACCCTAGCAACCATCAGAAATATCCTAGCAACCGCCTAGCAACCACCCAAAACAGCCTAGCAACCACCCAGAAAACCCTAGCAACTGCCTAGAAACCACCCAAAAGACCTTAGCAACCACCCAGGACACCCTAGCAACCACCTAGCAACCACCCAGAACACCCTAGCAAACCGCCCAAAATACCCTAGCAACACCATAGCAACCACCCATAACATCCTAGCAACCGCCTAGCAAAAAACGTTCTGCTCCAAACTTTCTCAAGCCAACTTAAAGTTTGTCTCGACGAACTTTCGCATCTAGTTAAGTTGGCTTGAGAAAGCCAACATATTGAAATCCTATTTAAACTTATTATTATTAAGTTGGCTTGAGAAAGCCAACATATTGAAATCCTATTTAAACTTATTATTATTATTCTTCTTACCAAAAAATTACACTCAAACTCGTCCTAGAGCTTTAACTCTACATACTCCAAACTCGGCTCAGACACTCAAACTGTTCTGACTCGAGTTGCTTTATCTTTTCAGACTGATCGGACTTACGGTTTTCCTACAAATGACGATCAAAACTCGGAAAAACTCCCATTGACTTAACATTGGGCATTCTAAAAAAATTCAAACTCACCAACCGACAAAAATTTAAATCTAAATCCCTTGAAAACTAATTCAAACTGCCATTCTATATATATTAGCCAATGAAACTCATTTAAACTAATAAACTCTAATCTCATACACTTATAAACTAATTAACTTAAATTTAATAACTAATTAACTAATAAACTCATGAATTCATAGACTTATGAACTCTTAAACTCATAAATTAATAAATTCTGAACTCTAAACTCATTTAAACTTATAAACTCTAAACTCAAAAACTTGTACACTTATAAACTCTAAACTCATAAACTCTGAGTGTGTGTGTGTGTGTGTGTGTGTGTGTGTGTGTGTGTGTGTCTGAGTGAGTGTGTGAGCGAGGTAGTCTGTGTGAGTGTGTGTGTGTGTGTGTGTGTGTGTGTGTGTGTGTTTGTTTGTTTGTATCTATCTAACTTATTTATATATCTATCATAAACTTCAAACTACTTTAAACTACTTTAAACTTCAAACCAATTTAAACTTCTTAAGTTTAAAGCTCCCAGCTCCCAAGCAACTCCATAGCAACCAAACTTGAGTACCCTAGCAACCGTTTTGCAAGACCTATATCTCTGTATCAGAACATCGTATAGAGATGAGGTTTGGCTCTTTTGACTCATGCTAGCAAACAGCACTTCCAACATGCTACATATGCTAGCAGTGAATAGCTACATGCTAATAGCGATTAGTTAAGTGTTAAATCATGCCAAGATCATGCTAAGAACTCTATAAAAACTCCATAGTAACCATCTGTGATAACTACCAACCACCTAGTAACACCATATCAACCGCCCTGAATACCATAGCAACCCCCCAGAACACCCTAGCAACCGCCTAGAATACCACCCAAAAGACCCTAGCAACCACCCAGAACACCGTAGCAACCACCCAAAAGACCCTAGCAACCACCCAAAAGACCCTAGCAACCGCCTAGCAACCACCCAAAAGACCCTAGCAACCACCCAGAACATCGTAGCAACCACCCAAAAGACCCTAGCAACCACCCAAAAGACCCTAGCAACCGCCTAGCAACCACCCAAAAGACCCTAGCAACCACCCAGAATACCCTAGCAACCACCCAAAACAGCCTAGCAACCACCCAGAACACCCTGGCCACCACCTAGCAACCACCCAGAATACCTTAGCAACGCCTAGCAACACCATAGCAACCACCCATAACACCCTAGCAACTGCCTAGCAACCACCCAGAACACCCTAGCAACCACCCAAAATACCCTAGCAACCGCCTAGCAACCACCCAAAACCGCCTAGCAACCACCCAAAACACCCTAGCAACCGCCTAGCAACCACCCAAAATACCCTAGCAACCACCCAAAAGACCCTAGCAACCACCCAAAATATCCTAGCAACCACCCAGAACACCCTAGCAACCGCCTAGCAACCACACAAAAGACCCTGGCAACCGCCTAGCAACCACCCAAAACACCCTAGCAACCACCCAAAACACCCTAGCAACCACCCAAAATACCCTAGCAACCGCCTAGCAACCACCCAGAATACCTTAGCAACCGCCTAGCAACACCATAGCGACCACCCATAACATCCTAACAACCGCCTAGCAAAAAACTTTCCGGTCCAAACTTTCTCAAGCCAACTTAAAGTTTGTCTCGACGAACTTTCGCATCTAGTTAAGTTGGCTTGAGAAAGCCAACATATTGAAATCCTATTTAAACTTATTATTATTATTCTTCTTACCAAAAAATTACACTCAATCTCCTCCTAGAGCTTTAACTCTACATACTCCAAACTCGGCTCAGACCTTCAAACTGTTCTGACTCGAGTTGCTTTATCTTTTCAGACTGATCGGACTTACGGTTTTCCTACAAATGACGATCAAAACTCGGAAAAACTCCCATTGACTTAACATTGGGCATTCTAAAAAAATTCAAACTCACCAACCGACAAAAATTTAAATCTAAATCCCTTGAAAACTAATTCAAACTGCCATTCTATATATATTAGCCAATGAAACTCATTTAAACTAATAAACTCTAATCTCATACACTTATAAACTAATTAACTTAAATTTAATAACTAATTAACTAATAAACTCATGAATTCATAGACTTATGAACTCTTAAACTCATAAATTAATAAATTCTGAACTCTAAACTCATTTAAACTTATAAACTCTAAACTCAAAAACTTGTACACTTATAAACTCTAAACTCATAAACTCTGAGTGTGTGTGTGTGTGTGTGTGTCTGAGTGAGTGTGTGAGCGAGGTAGTCTGTGTGAGTGTGTGTGTGTGTGTGTGTGTGTGTGTGTGTGTGTGTGTGTGTGTGTGTGTTTGTTTGTTTGTATCTATCTAACTTATTTATATATCTATCATAAACTTCAAACTACTTTAAACTTCAAACCAATTTAAACTTCTTAAGTTTAAAGCTCCCAGCTCCCAAGCAACTCCATAGCAACCAAACTTGAGTACCCTAGCAACCGTTTTGCAAGACCTATATCTCTGTATCAGAACATCGTATAGAGATGAGGTTTGGCTCTTTTGACTCATGCTAGCAAACAGCACTTCCAACATGCTACATATGCTAGCAGTGAATAGCTACATGCTAATAGCGATTAGTTAAGTGTTAAATCATGCCAAGATCATGCTAAGAACTCTATAAAAACTCCATAGTAACCATCTGTGATAACTACCAACCACCTAGTAACACCATATCAACTGCCCTGAATACCATAGCAACCCCCCAGAACACCCTAGCAACCGCCTAGCAACCACCCAAAAGACCCTAGCAACCACCCAGAACACCGTAGCAACCACCCAAAAGACCCTAGCAACCACCCAAAAGACCCTAGCAACCGCCTAGCAACCACCCAAAAGACCCTAGCAACCACCCAGAACACCGTAGCAACCACCCAAAAGACCCTAGCAACCACCCAAAAGACCCTAGCAACCGCCTAGCAACCACCCAAAAGACCCTAGCAACCACCCAGAATACCCTAGCAACCACCCAGAACACCCTGGCCACCACCTAGCAACCACCCAGAATACCTTAGCAACGCCTAGCAACACCATAGCAACCACCCATAACACCCTAGCAACTGCCTAGCAACCACCCAGAACACCCTAGCAACCACCCAAAATACCCTAGCAACCGCCTAGCAACCACCCAAAACCGCCTAGCAACCACCCAAAACACCCTAGCAACCGCCTAGCAACCACCCAAAATACCCTAGCAACCACCCAAAAGACCCTAGCAACCACCCAAAATATCCTAGCAACCACCCAGAACACCCTAGCAACCGCCTAGCAACCACACAAAAGACCCTGGCAACCGCCTAGCAACCACCCAAAACACCCTAGCAACCACCCAAAACACCCTAGCAACCACCCAAAATACCCTAGCAACCGCCTAGCAACCACCCAGAATACCTTAGCAACCGCCTAGCAACACCATAGCGACCACCCATAACATCCTAACAACCGCCTAGCAAAAAACTTTCCGGTCCAAACTTTCTCAAGCCAACTTAAAGTTTGTCTCGACGAACTTTCGCATCTAGTTATTATTATTATTCTTCTTACCAAAAAATTACACTCAATCTCCTCCTAGAGCTTTAACTCTACATACTCCAAACTCGGCTCAGACACTCAAACTGTTCTGACTCGAGTTGCTTTATCTTTTCAGACTGATCGGACTTACGGTTTTCCTACAAATGATGATCAAAACTCGGAAAAACTCCCATTGACTTGCATTGGGGAGTTCTAAAAAATTCAAATCCAGATTCAAACTGACCAACCGACAAAAATTCAAATCTAAATACCTTGAAGACTAAACCAAACTGCCGTTCTATATATATTAGCCAATGAAACTCATTTAAACTAATAAACTCTAATCTCATACATTTATAAACTAATTAACTTAAATTTAATAACTAATTAACTAATAAACTCTTGAACTTATGAACTCTTAAACTCATAAATTAATAAACTCTGAACTCTAAACTCATTTAAACTTATAAACTCTAAACTCAAAAACTCATACACTTATAAACTCATCAGTTTATACACTTATAAACTCTAAACTCATAAACTCTGAGTGTGTGTGTGTGTGTCTGAGTGAGTGTGTGAGTGAGGTAGTCTGTGTGAGTGTGTGTGTGTGTGTGTGTGTATCTATCTAACTTATTTATCTATCTATCTCTCTGTCATAAACTTCAAACTACTTTAAACTTTAAACCAATTTAAACTTCTTAAGTTTAAAGCTCCCAGCTCCCAAGCAACTCCATAGCAACCAAACTTGAGTACCCTAGCAACCATTTTGCAAGACCTATATCTCTGTATCAGAACATCGTATAGAGATGAGGTTTGGCTCTTTTGACTCATGCTAGCAAACAGCACTTCCAACATGCTACATATGCTAGCAGTGAATAGCTACATGCTAATAGCGATTAGTTAAGTGTTAAATCATGCCAAGATCATGCTAAGAACTCTATAAAAACTCCATAGTAACCATCTGTGACAACTACCAACCACCTAGTAACACCATATCAACCGCCCTGAATACCATAGCAACCCCCCAGAACACCCTAGCAACCGCCTAGCAACCACCCAAAAGACCCTAGCAACCCCCCAGAAACCCTAGCAACCGCCTAGCAACCACCCAAAACACCCTAGCAACCACCCAAAACACCCTAGCAACCGCCTAGCAACCACCCAAAAGACCCTAGCAACCACCCAAAACACCCTAGCAACCGCCTAGCAACCACCCAAAAGACCCTAGCAACCACCCAAAATATCCTAGCAACTGCCTAGCAACCACCCAAAAGACCCTAGCAACCACCAGAAATATCCTAGCAACCGCCTAGCAACCACCCAGAATATCCTAGCAACCACCCAAAACAGCCTAGCAACAACCCAGAACACCCTAGCAACCGCCTAGCAACCACCCAAAACACCCTAACAACCACCCAAAACACCCTAGCAACCGCCTAGCAACCACCCAAAAGACCCTAGCAACCACCCAAAACACCCTAGCAACCGCCTAGCAACCACCCAAAAGACCCTAGCAACCACCCAAAATATCCCAGCAACTGCCTAGCAACCACCCAAAAGACCCTAGCAACCACCAGAAATATCCTAGCAACCGCCTAGCAACCACCCAGAATATCCTAGCAACCACCCAAAACAGCCTAGCAACAACCCAGAACACCCTAGCAACCGCCTAGCAACCACCCAAAAGACCCTAGCAACCGCCTAGCAACCACCCAGAACACTCTAGCAACCACCCAAAAGACCCTAGCAACCACCCAAAATACCCTAGCAACCGCCTAGCAACCATCCAAAAGACCCTAGCAACCGCCTAGCAACCACCCAAAATATCCTAGCAACCACCCAAAACACCCTAGCAACCGCCTAGCAACCACCCAAAAGACCCTAGCAACCACCAGAAATATCCTAGCAACCGCCTAGCAACCACCCAGAATATCCTAGCAACCACCCAAAACAGCCTAGCAACCCAGAACACCCTAGCAACCGCCTAGCAACCACCCAAAAGACCCTAGCAACCGCCTAGCAACCACCCAGAACACCCTAGCAACCACCCAAAAGACCCTAGCAACCACCCAAAATACCCTAGCAACCGCCTAGCAACCATCCAAAAGACCCTAGCAACCGCCTAGCAACCACCCAAAATATCCTAGCAACCACCCAAAACACCCTAGCAACCGCCTAGCAACCACCCAAAAGACCCTAGCAACCACCCAAAACAGCCTAGCAACCACCCAGAACACCCTAGCCACCACCTAGCAACCACCCAGAATACCTTAGCAACGCCTAGGAACACCATAGCAACCACCCATAACACCCTTGCAACTGCCTAGCAACCACCCAGAACACCCTAGCAACCACCAAAAACACCTTAGCAACCGCCTAGCAACCGCCTAGCAACCACCCATAACACCCTAGCAACCGCCTAGCAACCACCCAAAATACCCTAGCAACCACCCAAAAGACCCTAGCAACCGCCTAGCAACCACCCAAAAGACCCTAGCAACCACCCAAAATATCCTAGCAACCACCCAAAACACCCTAGCAACCACCTAGCAACCACCCAAAAGACCCTAGCAACCACCAAAAATATCCTAGCAACCACCCAGAACACCCTAGCAACCACCTAGCAACCACACAAAAGACCCTAGCAACCACCCAAAACACCCTAGCAACCACCTAGAACACCCTAGCAACCACCCAAAATACCCTAGCAACCGCCTAGCAACCACCCAGAATACCTTAGCAACCGCCTAGCAACACCATAGCGACCATCCATAACATCCTAACAACCGCCTAGCAAAAAACTTTCCGGTCCAAACTTTCTCAAGCCAACTTAAAGTTTGTCTCGACGAACTTTCGCATCTAGTTATTATTATTATTCTTCTTACCAAAAAATTACACTCAGTCTCCTCCTAGAGCTTTAACTCTACATACTCCAAACTCGGCTCAGACACTCAAACTGTTCTGACTCGAGTTGCTTTATCTTTTCAGACTGATCGGACTTACGGTTTTCCTACAAATGATGATCAAAACTCGGAAAAACTCCCATTGACTTGCATTGGGGAGTTCTAAAAAATTCAAATCCAGATTCAAACTGACCAACCGACAAAAATTCAAATCTAAATACCTTGAAGACTAAACCAAACTGCCGTTCTATATATATTAGCCAATGAAACTCATTTAAACTAATAAACTCTAATCTCATACATTTATAAACTAATTAACTTAAATTTAATAACTAATTAACTAATAAACTCATGAATTCATAGACTTATGAACTCTTAAACTCATAAATTAATAAACTCTGAACTCTAAACTCATTTAAACTTATAAACTCTAAACTCAAAAACTCATACACTTATAAACTCATCAGTTTATACACTTATAAACTCTAAACTCATAAACTCTGAGTGTGTGTGTGTGTGTGTGTGTGTCTAAGTGAGTGTGTGAGCGAGGTAGTCTGTGTGAGTGTGTGTGTGTGTGTGTATCTATCTAACTTATTTATCTATCTATCTCTCTGTCATAAACTTCAAACTACTTTAAACTTTAAACCAATTTAAACTTCTTAAGTTTAAAGCTCCCAGGTCCCAAGCAACTCCATAGCAACCAAACTTGAGTACCCTAGCAACCATTTTGCAAGACCTATATCTCTGTATCAGAACATCGTATAGAGATGAGGTTTGGCTCTTTTGACTCATGCTAGCAAACAGCACTTCCAACATGCTACATATGCTAGCAGTGAATAGCTACATGCTAATAGCGATTAGTTAAGTGTTAAATCATGCCAAGATCATGCTAAGAACTCTATAAAAACTCCATAGTAACCATCTGTGACAACTACCAACCACCTAGTAACACCATATCAACCGCCCTGAATACCATAGCAACCCCCCAGAACTACCTAGCAACCGCCTAGCAACCACCCAAAAGACCCTAGCAACCACCCAGAAACCCTAGCAACCGCCTAGCAACCACCCAAAACACCCTAGCAACCACCCAAAACACCCTAGCAACCGCCTAGCAACCACCCAAAAGACCCTAGCAACCACCCAAAACACCCTAGCAACCGCCTAGCAACCACCCAAAAGACCCTAGCAACCACCCAAAATATCCTAGCAACTGCCTAGCAACCACCCAAAAGACCCTAGCAACCACCAGAAATATCCTAGCAACCGCCTAGCAACCACCCAGAATATCCTAGCAACCACCCAAAACAGCCTAGCAACAACCCAGAACACCCTAGCAACCGCCTAGCAACCACCCAAAAGACCCTAGCAACCGCCTAGCAACCACCCAGAACACCCTAGCAACCACCCAAAATACCCTAGCAACCGCCTAGCAACCACCCAAAAGACCCTAGCAACCATCCAAAAGACCCTAGCAACCGCCTAGCAACCACCCAAAATATCCTAGCAACCACCCAAAACACCCTAGCAACCGCCTAGCAACCACCCAAAAGACCCTAGCAACCACCCAAAACACCCTAGCAACCACCCAGAACACCCTAGCAACACCCAAAAGACCCCTAGCAACCACCCAAAAGATCCTAGCAACCGCCTAGCAACCACCCAGAACACCCTAGCAACCACCCAAAATACCTTAACAACCACCCAAAATATCCTAGCAACCACCCAAAACACCCTAGCAACCGCCTAGCAACCACCCAAAAGACCCTAGCAACCACCCAGAACACCCTAGCAACACCCAAAAGACCCCTAGCAACCACCCAAAAGACCCTAGCAACCGCCTAGCAACCACCCAAAACACCCTAGCAACCACCCAAAACACCCTAGCAACCACCTAGCAACCACCCAAAAGACCCTAGCAACAACCCAGAATACCCTAGCAACCACCCAAAACAGCCTAGCAACCACCCAGAACACCCTAGCCACCACCCAGCAACCACCCAGAATACCTTAGCAACGCCTAGCAACACCATAGCAACCACCCATAACACCCTAGCAACTGCATAGCAACCACCCAGAACATCCTAGCAACCACCCAAAAGACCCTAGCAACCGCCTAGCAACCACCCAAAAGACCCTAGCAACCGCCTAGCAACCACCCAAAAGACCCTAGCAACCACCAAAAATATCCTAGCAACCACCCAGAACACCCTAGCAACCACCTAGCAACCACCCAAAAGACCCTAGCAACCGCCTAGCAACCACCCAAAACACCCTAGCAACCACCCAAAACACCCTAGCAACCACCCAAAATACCCTAGCAACCGCCTAGCAACCACCCAGAATACCTTAGCAACACCATAGCGACCACCCATAACATCCTAACAACCGCCTAGCAAAAAACGTTCCGGTCCAAACTTTCTCAAGCCAACTTAAAGTTTGTCTCGACGAACTTTCGCATCTAGTTATTATTATTCTTCTGTTAAAAACTGTTGACTCAAACTCGTCCTAGAGCTTTAACTCTACATACTCCAAACTCGGCTCACACACTCAAACTGATCTGAAGTTAGTTGCTTTATCTTTTCAGACTGATCGGACTTACGGTTTCCTACAAATGACGATCAAAACTCGGAAAAACTCCCATTGACTTACAATGGGGAGTTCTAAAAAATTCAAATCCAGATTCAAACTCACCAACCGACAAAAATTTAAATCTAAACACCTTGAAGACTTAACCAAACTGCCGTTCTATATACTATATGAGTCATTGAGGCTCATTTAAACTAATAAACTCTAAACTCATACACTTATAAACTAATTAACTTATAAACTCATGAATTCATAGACTTATGAACTCTTAAACTCATAAATTAATAAACTCTGAACTCTTAAACTCATTTAAACCTATAAACTCTAAACTCATTAAAACTTATACACTCTAAACTCATTTAAAACTTATAAACTCTAAACTCAAAAACTCTTACACTTATAAACTCATCAATTTATACACTTATAAACTCTAAACTCATAAACTCTGAGTGTGTGTGTGTGAACACACACACACACACACACACACACACACACACACACACACACACACACACACACTCTAAACTCATTTAAACTTAAACTAAACTCATTTAAACTTGTAAACTCAAAACTCGTAAACTACTTTAAACTACAAACCACTTTAAACTTCTTAAGTTTAAAGCTTCCAGCTCCCAAGCAACTCCATAGCAACCAAACTTGAGTACCCTAGCAACCGTTTTGCAAGAACTATATCTCTGTATCAGAACATCGTATAGAGATGAGGTTTGGCTCTTTTGACTCATGCTAGCAAACAGCAATTCCAACATGCTACACATGCTAGCAGTGAATAGCTACATGCTAATAGCGATTAGTTAAGTGCTATATCATGCCAAGATCATGCTAAGAACTCTATAAAGACTCCATAGTAACCATCTGAGACAACTACCAACCACCTAGTAACACCATAGCAACCACCCAGAACACCCTAGCAACCACCTAGCAACCACCCAGAATACCCTAGCAACACCATAGCAACCACCAAAACACCCTAGCAACCACCTAGCAACATCATAGCAGCCACCCAGAACACCCTAGCAACCGCCTAGCAACACCATAGCGACCACCAAAACACCCTAGCAACAGCATAGCAACCACCCAGAACAACCTAGTAACCGCCTAGCAACATCCTAGCAACCACCAAAACACCCTAACAACATCCTAGCAACCACCCAGAATACCCTAGCAACCGCCTAGCAACACCATAGCAACCACCAAAACACCCTAGCAACCGCCTAGCAACATCATAGCAACCACCCAGAACACCCTAGCAACCACCCAAAACACCCTAGCAACCGCCTAACAACCACCCAGAATACCCTAGCAACCGCCTAGCAACAGCATAGCAACCACCCAGAACACCCTAGCAACCGCCTAGCAACACCATAGCAACCACCCAGAACACCCTAGCAACCTCCTAGCAACCACCCAGAATACCCTAGCAACCGCCTAGTAAAACCATAGCAACCACCCAGAACACCCTAGCAACCGCCCAGAATACCCTATCAACACCATAGCAACCACCCAGAACACCATAGCAACCGCCTAGCAACCACCCAAAACACCCTAGCAACCACCCAGAATACCCTAGCAACCGCCTAGTAACACCATAGCAACCACCTAGTAACACCATAGCAACCACCCAGAACACCCTAGCAACCGCCTAGCAACCACCGAGAACACCCTAGCAACCAACCAGAATACCCTAGCAACCACCTAGCAACAGCATAGCAACCACCCAGAACACCATAGCAACCGCCTAGCAACACCCTAGCAACCACCCAGAACACCCAAGCAACCGCCTAGCAACACCATAGCAACCACCCAGAACACTCTAGCAACCGCCTAGCAACCACCCAGAATACCCTAGCAACCACCTAGCAACACCCTAGCAACCACCCAGAACACCCTAGCAACCGCCTAGCAACACCATAGCAACCACCCAGAATACCCTAGCAACCACCCAGAATACCCTAGCAACCACCCAAAACACCCTAGCAACCGCCTAGCAACCACCCAGAACACCCTAGCAACTGCCTAGCAACACCATAGCAACCACCCAGAACACCCTAGCAACCGCCTAGCAACCACCCAGAATACCCTAGCAACCGCCTAGCAACACCATAGCAACCACCCAGAACACCCTAGCAACCCACTAGAAAACCCCCAACAACTTTTTAACTGTAAACTACTTTATACTTTAAACTACTTTAAACTTCAAACTGATTTAAACTTTAAACTAATTTAAACTTTAGACTAATTTAAACTTTAAACTACTTTAAACCTCAAACTAATTTAAACTTTAAAGTAATTTAAACTTCAAACTAATTTAAACTTTAAACTAACCCTAACTTCAAACTACTTTAAACTCCAAACTATTTTAAACTTCAAACTTCTTCAAACTTTCTGGTCCGGCTTTCTCAAGCCAACTTAAAGTTTGTCTCGACGAACTTTTTAATCTAGTTATTATTCTTCTTCTTTTTCTGACCGCAAATTTTCTGACTCTAACTCCTCCTAGACCGTTCAAGCTACATACTCCAAACTCGGGTCAGACCTTCATACTGTTCTGACTTGGTGTGCTATATCTTTTCAGACTGATTTGACTTTCAGTTTTCTTAAAAATTAATATTAAAAACCATAAAAATCCCATAGACTTACATGGCAGACCGCTCAAATTGAGCCAAGACTACGGTGGCCCATTAGTGTACAAGCCAAAAACTCAAATCTAAACTCCCTGAAGCCCTAGACTCAATTAAACTACCATTTAATTATCTATCTATCTATCTATCTATCTATCTATCTATCTATCTATCTATCTATCTATCTATCTAACTAATCTTTCTAACTTATCTTTCTATCTAACTTATCTTTCTATCTATCTTTCTAACTAACCTATCTATCTATCTATCTATCTATCTATCTATCTATCTATCTTTCTTTCTAACTAATCTATCTTTCTTTCTAACTAACTAATCTATCTTTCTTTCTTTCTTTCTTACTAATCTATCTATCTTTTTAGCTAACTTATCTATCTATCTTTCTTTCTTACTAATCTATCTTTCTTTCTAACTAACTAATCTATCTTTCTTTCTTACTAATCTATCTATCTTTTTAACTAACTTATCTATCTATCTTTCTAACTAACTTATCTATCTATCTTTCTTTCTAACTAATCTATCTTTCTTTCTAATCTATCTATCTTTCTAACTAACTTATCTATCTATCTTTCTTTCTAACTAATCTATCTTTCTTTCTAACTAACTAACTAATCTATCTATATTTCTTTCTTACTAATCTATCTTTCTAACTAACTAATCTATCTTTCTTTCTTACTAATCTATCTATCTTTTTAACTAACTTATCTATCTTTCTTTCTAATCTATCTATCTTTCTAACTAACTTATCTATCTATCTTTCTTCCTAACTAATCTATCTTTCTTTCTAACTAACTAATCTATCTTTCTTTCTTTCTTACTAATCTATCTATCTTTCTAACTAACTAACTTATCTTTCTATCTATCTTTCTAACTAACTTATCTATCTATCTATCTTTCTTTATAACTAATCTATCTTTCTAACTAACTAACCTATCTTTCTTTCTTACTAATCTATCTATCTTTTTAACTAACTTATCTATCTTTCTTTCTAACTTATCTATCTTTTTTCTAACTAACTTATCTTTCTATCTATCTATCTTTCTTTCTATCTTTCTTTCTAACTAATCTATCTTTATTTCTAATTAACTTATCTATCTTTCTTTCTAACTAACTTTCTTTATTTCTTACTAATCTATCTATCTTTCTAACTAACATCTATCTTTCTTTCTTCTTACTAATCTATCTATCTTTCTAACTAACTTTTCTTTCTTTCTTTCTTTCTTTCTTACTAATCTATCTATCTTTCTAACTAACTTATCTATCTATATATCTATCTATCTATCTTTCTTTCTAACTAATCTATCTTTCTTTCTAACTAACTAATCTATCTTTCTTTCTTTCTTACTAATCTATCTCTTTTTAACTAACTTATCTATCTTTCTAACTTATCTATCTTTCTAACTAACTTATCTATCTTTCTTTCTTACTAATCTATCTTTCTTTCTAACTAACTAATCTATCTTTCTTTCTTACTAATCTATCTTTTTAACTAATTTATCTATCTTTCTTTCTAATCTATCTATCTTTCTAACTAACTTATCTTTCTATCTATCTTTCTAACTAACTTATCTTTCTATCTATCTTTCTAACTTACTTATCTATCTTTATTTCTTACTAATCTATCTCTTTCTAACTAACTTATCTATCTCTTTCTAACTAACTTATCTTTCTATCTATCTTTCTTTCTAACTAATCTATCTTTCTTTATAACTAACTAATCTATCTATCTTTCTAACTAATCTATCTTTCTTTCTAATTAACTTATCTATCCTTCTTTCTTTCTAACTAATCTATCTTTCTTTATAACTAACTAATCTATCTATCTTTCTTTCTAACTTATCTATCTTTCTTTCTTTCTTTCTTTCTTTCTTTCTTTCTTTCTTTCTTTCTTTCTTTCTTTCTAACTAATCATTCTTTCTTTCTTTCTTTCTTTCTTTCTTTCTTTCTTTCTTTCTTTCTTTCTTTCTAACTAATCCACCTTTCTTTCTTTCTTTCTTTCTTTTTTTCTTTCTAACTAATCCACCTTTCTTTCTTTCTTTCTTTCTTTCTCTTACTTTCTGTCTTCCTAACTAATCTACCATTCTTTCTTTCTTTCTTTCTTTCTTTCTTTCTTTCTAACTAATCCACCATTCTTTCTTTCTTTCTAACTAATCCACCATTCTTTCTTTCTTCCTTCCTTTCTTTCTTCTAACTAATCCAACATTCTTTCTTTCTTTCTTTTTCTTTCTTTCTTACTAATCCACCTTTCTTTCTTTCTTTCTTTCTAACTAATCTTTCTTTCTTTCTTTCTTTCTTTCTTTCTAACTAATCCACCATTCTTTCTTTCTTTCTAACTAATCCACCATTCTTTCTTTCTTCCTTCCTTTCTTTCTTTTTTCTAACTAATCCAACATTCTTTCTTTCTTTCTAACTAATCTTTCTTTCTTTCTTTCTTTCTTTCTTTCTTTCTTTCTTTCTTTCTTACTTTCTTTTTTTCTTTCTAACTAATCCACCTTTCTTTCTTTCTTTCTTTCTTTCTTTCTTTCTTTCTCTTACTTTCTTTCTTCCTAACTAATTTACCATTCTTTCTTTCTTTCTTTCTTTCTAACTAATCCACCATTCTTTCTTTCTTTCTAACTAATCCACCATTCTTTCTTTCTTCCTTCCTTTCTTTCTTTTTTCTAACTAATCCAACATTCTTTCTTTCTTTCTTTTTCTTTCTTTCTTACTAATCCACCTTTCTTTCTTTCTTACTAATCTTTCTTTCTTTCTTTCTTTCTTTCTAACTAATCCACCATTCTTTCTTTCTTTCTAACTAATCCACCATTCTTTCTTTCTTCCTTCCTTTCTTTCTTTTTTCTAACTAATCCAACATTCTTTCTTTCTTTCTAACTAATCCACCATTCTTTCTTTCTTTCTAACTAATCCACCATTCTTTCTTTCTTCCTTCCTTTCTTTCTTCTAACTAATCCAACATTCTTTCTTTCTTTCTTTTTCTTTCTTTCTTACTAATCCACCTTTCTTTCTAACTAATCTTTCTTTCTTTCTTTCTTTCTTTTTTCTAACTAATCCAACATTCTTTCTTTTTCTTTCTTTCTTACTAATCCACCTTTCTTTCTTTCTTTCTTTCTAACTAATCTTTCTTTCTTTCTTTCTTTAAACCTTTTCTATCTATCTATCTATCTATCTATCTATCTATCTATCTATCTATCTATCTATCTATCTATCTATCTATCTATCTATCTATCTATCTGTTCTAACTAATCTGTCTTTCTTTCTAACTAATCTTACTTTCTTTTTTCTTTCATTCTTTCTTTCTACCTAATCTGTCTTTCTTTCTTTATTTCTTTATTTCTTGCTTTCTAACTAATCTGTCTTTCTTTATTTATTTCTTTATTTCTTGCTTTCTAACTAATCTGTCTTTCTTTCTAACTAATCTTTCTTTCTTTTTTTTCTTTCTAATATTTTTTTCTTTCTAACTAACTAATTTATCAATCAAAATTTAAACTACTTTAAACTTCATACTACTTCAAACTTCTAACTACTTTTAACTTTCTCAAACTCTCTGGTCTGGCTTTCTCAAGCCAACTTAAAGTTTGTCTCAACAAACTTTTTTTTCTAGTTTGAACTTGATCACTGAACTCATTAAAATCCTTCTTTCTGGCTTCGATTTATGTTGTTGGTTACAGCATAACTGTGATTCTGCATAAATTCCCAGTATTTTTTATATAATATAAAGGATTTCTTAAAAGTTGTTTTAAAAAAAAAAATCATTATTTTAGGTACACACGTGATTCAGTCTATGCATCTCAACAATGGTGACGAGCAGAATATTCAATTAGGAAAAGTAAATTACATATACAATTCAGATCATAATTTATTCATACCGCAATGCATGATGGGAGCCATTAATGAGTTGTGATTGGTGGCAGCCACTGCAACATGCTTTATTATTGTCACCATTGTTGAGATTCATAGGCTGATTATTGATGTCTGTGTTTAAATGAATTTATCTGAATATCTTTTGATCAGAACAATGTTTATTAAATATTTTGAATTAAAGTACTGATAATCATAGGCTGAAGAATCACAAAACTGCTGCTAACAAATTTAAATCAAACTATCTCAATAAGTTTCCTTTTTCAGATCACAGCATGATTATGCCAAAACATAACCACCTCATTTCACTGTTATAAATCAATAACAGCAGACAAACAACAGTCAA
This sequence comes from Rutilus rutilus, assembly GCA_021464565.1. Taxonomy (NCBI): domain Eukaryota; kingdom Metazoa; phylum Chordata; class Actinopteri; order Cypriniformes; family Leuciscidae; genus Rutilus; species Rutilus rutilus. The sequence continues at coordinate 62,871,318 of JAJAQA010000001.1, read as the reverse complement.
TATTAAAGTAAACATATAATGGTCAAGAGCCCAACTAAAGCAAACACCCATCACCTTAATGGTAACTTACTATTTGTGATTTTCTCCTTCAGTGATTCCGCTTGTTAACATCAGGTGTCTTCAATAATGCTCAATCATCACTAAATTAATCACTTAATTATCTCCTCAGCCCTAAATGCCGCTCCATCTGAAAGCAGGTGATGGTGATTTACTACTAATCAAGGAACCGGCTTTACTGACGAGATGCGCATAACAATATCGCGATTTAAATCGCCCAGCCCTACTGTCTCAGAACGAGCTGTTCTAGATTTCCCTCACTGTGACGTAGAATTGAGCTAAGCCACACCTACGTGATTTGATTGACATCTGTTTTTGGCATAGACCCCGCCCTCGGTGATCTGTTCTGCACACCATCGCCATTGTTTCAACGACAGCCGGTAATGTCTCCTAAGAAGTGTAGGTGTGCTGTTGTGGGATGTAAGAATGGACATACTAGTCTTCACTGACATCAGAGCCACTGAAAACGCAGCGGATGGATTTTATTTATGAAGAAAAGGCGGCACCACTTAAACTTCCTAAATACAAGAATCATTTTCTGACTGACTGTTTAGTGAACGAGGGTCAAAGTTAATCCTCAAGTGTGGATCGTCGTTGCCTACTGTTCGCGATACAACGTCACCTCCAGAAGTAAGTGTATTTTATCATTTTTGAGCAAATAGTCATTTCAATCGATGTCAGCCAGTTCAACAACAAATGCGTCTAAAGCTATTTATTGTCGTCTTCATAGGATGTCTCAACAAACAACGTCAGACAGTTTTATGTCACGTATTATTTTTTGCAGCAATAAAAAATGTAAAATGAATACCTCTATCTCCATAGACAGTATAAACGTCTATCTCCCTGCTGCATTTGTTTTCTGGTTCTGTAACGTTAGCCATCTTCTCATATTTGCCACATAAGCGTGTGTGTAAGTTAGTTTCAAAAAAATTGCGCGAAAGTTATCACAGTTTGTGTGTGTGTGTGTGTGTGTGTGTGTTGCACATCCATAATTGCAAAGGGGACGCGATTAAAACTCTATAAGTACATAAATGTATCAAATAACCTTTCCGAGACGTTTAGTCCATTCTCATTCGTGTTTATTCTGTGCCGGAGTCTCTTCATCATCTGGGTCCAGCAGGGCGGGGATTATGCAGCTCATTTACATTTAAAGTGGTACACACAAAAACAGCTCTTTTTAAAACAGGCCCCAAAAATGACATTTTCAAATGGTTATAATAAATTAACTGTGGGGAATTTTGTGCTGAAACTTCACAAATACATTCTGGGGACACCCAAGACCAATATTACATCTTGTAAAAAGGGGCATAATAGATGCCCTTTAAGATTTAATTTATTTATTTGAATGTATTGTTTTATTTATTTTAGAGCATTTTATGGGATACAATATAAAATATACCTATAATTTTTTCATAAACACAAACTCTCCTCCACCCAGTGCTATTCTAGAGTTACATTTTAACACACATTGTGTGTTAAAAAATACACAACATGTGTCAAATACCATCAACACATGCTGTGTGTTGTTTTTTAACACATCTCTTTTTAGAGTGTAGGGTGTGATTGGGAAAACAGCCTCTGAGTATCTCTGAGCACTGTTAATTTACAGTATATTCCTGTAGGCTATTTTTGTTTTCTATGGTATATTACTGTTTTAATGGAAAATGGTATGATATTATCAGAATTTGGCCTTTTTTCCAGCAAGGGTTAACAGTGTGTGCCAGATCTGGGCCATCACAATGTTGCTATGTGGGTTACAGTAACTGTGTGCATGCACTTGATAATTTACTAGCTGAGTTCATTAACATTAGAACAATATTAAAAACCAATCTATTGACAAAAACATCAGTTTGCATACACATAATGCAGTTATTAATGAATTAAATGTGTACAATACAAAAAAAGAGAGACATTTTTACTTACAGATATGTCATGTGATTTCACAGAAAACAAACATTGTTTTTGTGTGTCTATATAAAGGCATGCAAAGAACAAACACTTCCTAATGAGAACTCAGGAAATGGACAGATGCCACACAGAGAGCGACATCAACAACATCAAGGTTTGACTCTTTTAAATAACAGCATTACTTTTATTAGTTTGTTTTCAATTATTCAGTTTGAAATAATTATTTTCTAAATATTATACAAACTGCCCTACATCCAGTTCAAATTAAAAAAATTAAACCAAACATCAACATCTAAACCTCTGTTAATTCTTAATTAGCTTCTGTAGACGTCTGACAGAAATAAAGTCAGTCTGGTTAGTAATAAGTGAAGCTGGTAATGCTGTTTGTGGAGTTGTTTAATCCTCCTCTGCTGAGATCTTCACAGATTTAATGTCTTCTTTTCTCTTCAGTTGATTTCATCTGAGACTGTGTCTGAATAAAGTTGTAGTTTGTGTTCTTATTTCTCTTTCTTTCATTGCTTGTTCACAGAATGTGTTTGAATGATTGAAATAATATTTCAGGAACATCATACTAACCTTTAAATAAAATTTATAGTAACATTAAGGAAACTGGACATTTTTATGTTCTTGGAATCTTACAAATCAATGTTCCTAGAATGTTAAATTGTTGATCAAAATTAAGTTGAAATAACTTTGAGGAACATCATACCTTTTATAACACGTTCTCTAACATCAAGAAAACTGGATTTTTTTTTTACGTTTCCAGAACCAGCACTGAATATTTGGAGAACGTGGTAAAAAAAAACTTTGAAATTAAAAGTTAATTTGAAGTGTGCTATTTTGAAACAACTAATTATATTTTAGTTGTAATTAAACAAAATTAGGACAGTAGAGAGAGAGGGAGGGAGGGAGAGAGAGAGAGGGAGGTGTCAACCAGGCTAGGGAATGGTGAATGAGGGTATAGGGTGTGATTTTGAACATAGCCTTGGAGTGTCAAATTTGAGCGCAGTTAATTCACAGTATTGCTCTAGGCTACTTTCTCGAAAATGACAAATACTGCAAGCAAACTATAGAAAACAGTAATATATTGGCAACACTGTTACCAGTAGTTTACATAAAATCAAGAAAAAACAACATTGTACTGTAAAAACTAACTGTCAAACTTAAATGAAAATTTTATTTCACTCAACTTTTTTTGCCAGCATTTTATTATTTACGGAAACATTTTTATACAGTTTTTTAATAGCCTAGAAAGCACACCAAGAGGCCTGGCTTTATAATCACACACACACAAAAAAGAAAACTGTCACTCATCTCAATTCTTTGCAATCTCAAAAACTTGCATTAAAATCAATGAAGTTGTCTGTGCTGCACAATGATTATCTTATCCACACCGTTCACGTTGTTTGTGATGATTAATGAACTCGGCTCTAAACAAATATTCTGCCCTTTTGAGTGGTGAGGATGACTGACTTGAACACGTCTGATTGGCCACCACATTCAAGAAATAAACCGATATGGCTGTGATTGGCTACTTTGATCAATGCTGCAAAAACACATTGTAGATAGAAACCTTTTACACTCTCCAGAGTGCAAATACAAATACACACTGGAACGTTTGCCAAATCTTTTTCACCAATTTGCTCGCAAAAGCAACTGAAATGGTCGCACTGTAGAACCCTTAGTAAAATTGAAGCTAGTATGTGCAACATTTTCTTTTACAATAAACATATAAACACAAAAGGATAAACACATTTTACAAACTAAAATAAATGTAAACATAATATAGCAGTAATTTATAATATCGTCACCTTACTAAAATAATTGCCTAAGTAATTTTTTGACAAAAATGATTTTTTTGCATAAGTCATCATCTCATGATGCTGGCCACCTCTGGTAAAATCACCCACATCCTCAGTTGAACAGATCATGCAGTTCTACTCCTGTGGTCAAGAGTGTGACTTAGGCCGTTTTATTTTTCCCAAGTCAAAGTAACTTTTTTATTTGCAAATGTATTAACAAAGGTCTGTCTGTACAATATATGCAGATAAGAAAACACTTAATTTTATTGGGACTGCGGACTCATCAATAATGTGTCATAACTGTCGTCATATTGTCAAACATGTAAGATGATACTGTACATGTCAAATTGTCTCATATTTGAAACCTTCTGTTCTCATCAAACTCTTCCTGTTAGCTGGTGGTTGTCTGAAATGTACCACAGCGGTTTCCTTAATGTCACATGATTCACTAGACATCAGACAATGTTTTTTTCTGCAAGCTGCAAATCATGTTTGAAAGGATCTGCATCTTAGTATGAGTAATAACTTGACTCTCAAACGTTTTCTGTTTACTGCTCTACTGATTTACTGTTCAACATGTACATGTACTTCATATACTTCAACATGTAAAACTACACATACAGGACATGAATATATACAATGTACAAATAAACACAATATACAATACAAATAATTATAGCATTGACTCCTGATATCTGAATACTATCAGAATGTTGTGTGCTGCAAAATTTGAACTGTTTAATCTTTCTTTTCTCTCCAGTGATATAATGACAGATTCAAATCTAAATGTTGTCATGGACACTCTTGCAGAGACAGAGGAGAGCAAAGATGACATCAACCAAAGTCAATCAAAGACCCGTCCCGAGGTATTCAGACAAATATATTGATTTATGAAAATGATTTATTGTACCACAGCGGTTTCCTTAATGTCATGTGATTTATCAGACAATGTTTTTTTCTGCAAGCTGCAAATCATGTTTGAAAGGATCTGCATCTGAGTAATTAATTGACTCTCATACATTTTCTGTTTACTGCTCTACTGATTTACTGTTCAACATGTACATGGACATTCTTCTTAACCTGATTATGCTTAAAAAGCTTAAAATGTATATGGTCATTTTAAACATGTTAAACCATTTTCCTTTATCTGCAAAAAATCATAACCATCTTTAGGATAAACCTATTGGCACAGCTAGAGCTTTGCTCATTACCTACTGACTTCTAGCCAGCCTTAAATGGATAGTTCACCCAAAAATGCAATTTCTGTCATTAATTACTAACCCTCATGACATTTCAAACCCATAAGATCTTCATTCATCTTCTGAACACAAATTAAGATATTTTGATGAAATCCGACACCTTTTGGACCTCCCATTGACAGCCACATTATTAGTTTAGTTTAGTTTAGTTTAGTTTAGTTCCTTAATTAATTTTTCACAAGTACACACCACCCCACAAGGACACCAACACAACATAACAATATACATTAAAAAAACAAAAAAAACAAAAAAAAACAATTGAAACAAAAACATTCCCATGTACATATACAATCTATGCATAACCTATATATCCACCCCTACTCATACTCATATGTTCTCAACTTTTACAATTCTAATGGCAGTTGGCACAAATGACATCTGAAACACATTTTTACTCGCCTGAGGTTGTTTAAAACGTCTCCTTGATGGTAACAACTGAAATTTAGAATGTAATGGTTGCCTTTTTAAAAACATAATCCACATTTCCAACAAAAATACTATCTAAGAATGTTCCCAACACTGTAAAACCCAACAAGTTAAGCTAACTCATTTCATTTGAGGAAACCGATTGCCTCAATTCAATTAAGTATATAAAAAACAATAGTTATGAGTACTCTGAACTTATTTCAGTTGAGTTTACTAAAAGTAGATATACATTGCAGTCAATAAATTAAGTGATTAATTAAGTGATTATTGAGCATTAGTGATTAACACCTGCTGTTAACGAGCAGAATCAATGAAGGAAAGAGAAACACAAGAACTACAACTGACTTCCAGCCACAGCCTTAGATGAAATCAACTCAAGATAAAAGATGTTTAAATCTCTAAAGATCTCAGCAGAGGAGGATTAAACCACTACACAAACAGCATTACCAGCTTCACTTATTACTAAACAGTTTGACTTTTGTCATGCGTCTACAGAAGTTGTTATTGAGAATGAACAGAGGGTTAGATGATAATGATTTATTGAGTTTCATTTAAAGACACCATGATAGTGATCCGTGTTTGCTTTAGTTGGGCTCTTGACCCTTGACTTTATAACACCAGTTTTTCCTCTGGCTGCTGTAACTGAGTGTTTATAAAACACATTTGTTATGGCACATACGCCAAAAGAAAATATGAGCATGTGGTTGTGTTTAGATGATAAAAATCATCATTTAGTGACTTGATTCTCTGATCTTTTCCAGAGCCTAATCTCTGATTAGACAGGTGATGTATTACTTGTATTATTCATTATAATAGAACTGATTCTGCTGTAAGGCTCATTGTTGTGACAATCAAAATTTAAAAACCTCTATGGTATCATGCTGACTTACACAGTAATCAAGAATCAGCATATGAATCTCAACAATGGTGACCATTAAAAATGATTTATGCCGCAATGCATGCTGGGAGCCATGAATAAGTTTTGTATTATGCTAGTACCCAGCATGCATCATTTTTTAATGGTCACCATTGTTGAGATTCATATGCTGATTCTTGATGTCTGTGTGAGTCTTAATAATGCAATACCTTTTCTGTGAAACTTTTCGTGCACAACTATTTGTTAAATCCTTCATATTATCTGATGGCCACAACATGGCTAGCTCTTATACTGCAGAATCACAGTTTTGAGTGAAACTAATATGTTGCCCTTTTAATCAGAGTTCAGACGCTGAATGAAATCTGTGAATCAAGTCACTAATTGATGATTGTCATCATCAGTCCTTCACCATCAACACCCGATCAGACTTTTCTTTGGCTTTTGTGCCATAACAAATATGTTTTATAAACACTCAATTATAGCAGCCAAAGAAAATCTTAAGTGCAAAAGTCAAGGGTCCAGAGCTCAACTAAAGCAAACACTGATCTCCATCATGGTGACCTTAAATGAAACTCAAATCATCAACTTCTAAACCTTTGTTAATTCTAATAGGAACTTCTGTTGATGAATGGCAGTAATAAAGTCAAAGTGGTTAATAATAAGTGAAGCTGGTAATGCTGTTCGTGGACTTGTTTAATCCTCCTCTGCTGAGATCTTGAGATATTTAATGTCTTCTTTTATCTCCAGTTGATTTTGCTGTGGCTGGAAGTCAGTTGTAGTTCTTGTGTTTCTCTTTCCTTCAGTGATTCTGCTTGTTAACAGCAGGTGCTCATCACTAATGCTCAATCATCACTTAATTAATCACTTAATTATACAATTATCATTCTGGGATCTAGAAATGTTCTATAACTCATTCAGTTTGAGTTCTGTTTCAGTCATTCAAGTTTCGGTAATATTTGAGTGCTGTGAACTCAATTGTATTTAGTTAATATTACTGTTTGGTTTTACAGTGAAGTATTTACAACTATTAACTATTTCTACCTGGCATCCATCGAGTATCAAGGGTTGCAATTTTTCAGAGAATTCACATTTGTTTCTACTATTCACTTATTCGCTAGTTCACTAAGTCACTAGTTTTATGCACATGGACAGAGCCAGCGCTCTGCACACGCACATCACGCACTGCGCGTAGGGCACCAAGTGCTTGGTGGGGGCACCAAAAAATCTGGGTCATGAAAAATCATCACAATAGGCTACTAGTATAAATAACAAATAAAATATGTCTAAAGCATGTTAATATACAAAAGCAATACAAAAGTAATATAGGCCTAGACCAAATTAGTCGAGAAAAAGGTGAATCTCCTGTGCCAGTCTCCCTCTGGTGCCCCTCCCCACCTCCCAGTGGTCTGTTCGATTATGCCTCAATCAATGTCAAATTTGGCAGACACCGACCTCAGACATGGCGTCGAAAAGCACCAAGAGTCGGGGGCGGAAAAAAAGAAAAAAGAAGAGACAGCGGGATGATGCTCGCGCGTCGCTTGCATGTAAGACAATGTTTTAAATAAAAATGTTAGTTTTGTAGCCCTTGCGTGTATGCAGTGGCGTAACTTTGTTTTAAAAAGTGGGTGGGACACTGCGGGTGCGGGGGGGGGGAGGGGGGGAACACAATGCTTAATCATAAAACAGAACACTACGATGTCCAGCAATCGATTTAAATAGTACATTGATTGGGTTTAAGTGGTCGTTCAATGAGGCCTATTATATGTTGATCCGACGAAATTAAGCGTGTATTTAAATGGTCCAGGGGTAGAATTACCGCCAAGCGTTTGTGCTTAGGGCACCCAAATGGCTAGCGCCGGCCCTGCACATGGATCTCAAGAGCACTCAATTTGCCCCATTTCTGCAGGGAATTTGTATAACTATGATACAATTTATTTATTGCAGTTCCACCTAAAGGCTGACAAGTGACAAATCGTCAGCGTATTTAAGTAGACCAAAATATGTATTGTACTCCTGTGTTTAAAACAATTGTCTTTGAAACTTTACCATTGACGAGAACTCTTTGTGGACGATTTGAAAGAAAGTCTCTAATCCACCAGATGAGGCCACCATTCACCCCTAAATCAAGTAATCTCTGTAAAAGAACATCTATCTTAATTCTATTAAACTCTGAAAAAAAAAATCTATGAATAAAATTCTAGCATAATTTGTGGTATGTTGAATATGTTCAGACACTAAATTACACAAGGTTAAAGTGGCATCATCAGTGCCCCTAACTCTCTTATAAGCAAACTGCAGGGGGTCTAAATATTTTTTTTAACATCAGTGCCAATATGACTAGTTAGCACTCTTTCCATACATTTATGGAACATATATACATACATAAGGCCAGCAGCCATATCACCCTGTAGCCCAAGACTGGTTGCCCACTGAAACTAAGCAGGGCTGATCCTGGTCAGTACCTGGATGGGAGACCTCCTGGGAAAACCAGGTTGCTGCTGGAAGAGGTGTTAGTGAGGCCAGTAGGGGGTACGGCTCACCCTGTGGTCTGTGTGGGTCATAACACCCCAGTATAGTGATGGGGACACTATACTGTAACAAGCACCGTCCTTCTTACTCACAAAAAGTATTCTTGTCGCTTTATAAACTTAATGTTGAACCACTGTAGTCACATGGACTATTCTATCATTTTTATTTTGTCTTTACATGCCTTCACAACCTTTCTGGGCCTTGAAAGTGGTCATTACGTGGTCAGAAAGCTCTCGGATTTCATCAGAAATATCTTAATTTGTGTTCCAAAGCGGAATGAAGGTATTACGGGTTTGGAACTAATTAATGTAATTAATTAATGACAGAAATTTCATTTTTGGGTTAACTATCACACTGAGGGTGAAACCAGTTTGCAAACCACACTGTTAAAAAAAACCTGTGAAATTTACGGTAAAAAACCGGCAGCTGTGGTTGCCAGTATTTTACCGTAAAAAATATGGTGGCAACCGTTTATGTTTTTACGGGATTTAAATTTACGGGCAAAAAAACACAATGTAAAAAAAACTGTGAAATTTACGGTAAAAAACGTCAGCTTGGTTGGCAGTATTTTACCGTAAAAAATATGGTAGCAACCTTACTTTAAAAAAAAAAAAAAAAAAAAAACCTTCAGCAGGATTTAAATGTGTGGTAAAAAAAAAACAAAAAAACATCAGCTGTGGTTCCCAGTACTTTACCATAAAAAATACAGTAGGAACCTTTTAGTTTTCACGGGACAACCATTATATTACATAAACCAATAAATGTTATCATTAAATTTCACTGAAGTATTAAAGTCTGCTTTATGTCTTTGTAATATACTGATAACCATCATAATAACACAAGTGATAAAAAAAAAAAAACACACGATGATTTAAGTATACCATTAGTTTTCCACAAACTGAGGCACATGTTAAGAAGGTGCACAGTGTCATACACACAAACACAAAACACCATCATGGTGACACACACACATGACTCCAAATAATGCCATAAACATTTATTAAACAATATATGATGTAATATAAACCCCAAATGTATAAAACTGATAACAAAAACCAAGAAGAAACATAATTATTTAAATGAAATAGCATCAAATGTGAAGTGTCACACAGGGAATTCTGGGAATGTCCATTTAGAGAAACAACAGGAACAGAAAAAAGAGACGAGCAGAAACACAAGAACTACAACTGACTTCAGCCGCAGCCTTAGATGAAATCAACTGAAGATAAAAAACATTAAATCTGTGAAGATCTCAGCAGAGGAGGATTAAACAACTCCACAAACAGCATTACCAGCTTCACTTATTACTAACCAGACTGACTTTATTTCTGTCAGACGTCTACAGTTCTGTTTGAGAATTAACAGAGGTTTAGATGTTGATGATTTATTGTTTCATTTGAAGTCACCATGATGGAGATCAGTGACTGCTTTAGTTGGGCCCTTGACTTTCTGACATTAGTTTTTCTCTGCCTGATGTAATTCTGTGTTTATAAGACATGTTGATTATGGCTAAGAAATCAGAGAGAAAAAGAATCATGTGATGGTGGTTCACTGAACTCTTATCTTTATTTATATGTGTTATTAATTTTTACATTATTGATTTCAGTAGCCCTATGATTCTACAGCATGTGATCTATCATTGCTGTGATAATCATAAGAATTTTTAAAACATTGTGTACAATAACGGTTTGAACAGCTGTATCTTTTAGACACACACAGACATCAAGAATCAGCATATGAATCTCAACAATGGTGATGATAAAAGTAGGGCTGGGCGATTTAAATCGCAATATTGTTATGTGCGTCTCGTATGTAAAGCCGGTTCCTTGATCAGTAGTAAATCACCATCACCTGCTTTCAGATGAAGCGGCATTTACTACAAAGAGCCGTAGTTAACTGACAAGCTGAGCCATATCGCATTAATATTGCGGACCTATCGCCAGCGATAATTAATGCGATATGGCTCAGCTTGTCAGTTAACTACGGCTCTTTGTACACAGCAAAAACTCCAGTGTTAAATTAACACTCCTGGGAGTGTATATGAGTCCACACTCAAGAGTGTTGAGGTTAATTAGATGATTAAGTGATTAATTTAGTGATGATTGAACATTATTGAAGACACCTGATGTTAACAAGCAGAATCACTGAAGGAGAAAATCACAAATTGTAAGTTACCATTATGACGATCAATGGTTGCTTTAGTTGGACTCTTGACCCATATATTATTAACTTTAGATTTTGTTTGTCTGTTGTTTCTGAATTATAATCATTAGTTGAACAAAGAAAAAAGTGATCTGATGGTGTTGGTTATATTATGACAATCATTATTTGAACTTGATCACTGAACTCATTAAAATCCTTCTTTCTGACTTCGATTTATATTGTTGGTTAGTGAATCTGCATAAATGCCCAGAATTTTTGATATAATATAAAGGATTTCTTATAAGTTGTTTGAAAAAAAAAAAAAAAACCATTCTATTAGGCACACACAGATGTCAAGATTCAGTCTATGCATCTCAACAATGGTGAGGAGCAGAATACTTACATAGACAATTCAGATCATAATTTATTCATACCGCAATGCATGATGGGAGCCATTCATGAGTTGTGATTGGTGGCAGCCACTGCAACATGCTTTATTATTGTCACCATTGTTGAGATTCACAGGCTGATTATTGATGTCTGTGTTTTAAATGAATATGTCTGAATGTCTTTTTGATCAGAACAATGTTTATTAAATATTTTGAATTGTAAGTAAAGTACTGATAATCATAGGCTGAAGAATCACTAAACTGCTGCTAACAAGTTAAACCAGACTATCTCAATAAGTTTCCTTTTTCAGATCACAGCATGATTATGTCAAAACATAACCAACACTATAAAATATCCTTTTACTTTGTTCATTTAACTGTTATAAATCAATAACAGCAGACAAACAACAGTAAATATTGACGTAAACATAAAATGGTCTAGAGCCCAACTAAAGCAAACACCCATCACCTTAATGGTAACTTACAATTTGTGATTTTCTTCTTCAGTGATTCTGCTTGTTAACATCAGGTGTCTTCAATAATGCTCAATCATCACTAAATTAATCACTTAATTATCTCCTCAGCCCTAAATGCCGCTTCATCTGAAAGCAGGTGATGGTGATTTACTACTAATCAAGGAACCGGCTTTACTGACGAGATGCGCATAACAATATCGCGATTTAAATCATTGTTGAGATTCATACGCTGAATCTTGATGTCTGTGCTGGTTTAAAACAAGCAGTAGTTCAAAACCTTTTTTCCACACCATGTATTTTTAAAGTTCTTCAGATTATCTGTTGCTCACTTGCAGATATATTATATTTAATCATATTAAATATTTATTTTTAATATTATAATTAATATTATCACTTTGCTCAAAGTGAGAGATAAGACTCTTTATAAGATCAGTGAATCAGACCACAATATAACGAGTATCTCATCATTACCTGGTCACATTTTCTCTCTGATTTTCATGCCATAACGTTTGTGTTACATAACCACACAGTTAAGACAGTCAGAGTAAATTTAAAGTTAAAAAGTCAGAGAGCCCAACTAAAGCAAACACTCATCTCCATAATGGTAACTTCAAACTTATTATTTTCAATAAAACATCAACGTCTAAACCTCTGGTAATTCTCAATAATTAGAGTACAGGAAACCACAGCTGGCAGGTTTTTTTTTTTTTTTTTTTTATATAAAAGTTCAGTTCAATGTTCAATAGTGATGGGGACGAGACCGCCTATGCCGAGTCCGAGTCAAGACCGAGTCTTTGAAGGGTCGAGTCCGAGTCGAGACCGAGTCCGTTGGTTTTCAAATTCAGTCGAGTCCGAGTCAAGACCGAGTCTTTGAAGGGTCGAGTCCGAGTCGAGACCGAGTCTTTGAAGGGTCGAGTCCGAGTCGAGACCGAGTCCGTTGGTTAACATGGGAGGATTTGAACTTGAAACACGGAGTGTACTGACGCCTTTCCGTGGTTAAAACAACATTGCTTCTTATGTTTGTTCATGTTTATTTGAGGCTATAAATTAACTAGAAGGAAGAGATGATCGGTTCACGAGCAGCTTTAACTGATTCTCTACAGCGATCTGTCACTACACATTTAAGAGCCACAAAACGGTATTTATTGTTTAAATTTCTTTTAAAAAATGACCAAGTTTGAAAGGCGAGACTTTGTTTAATATGTTTAATATCAAAAGTAACCGAAAAGTATCCTGGTCTGTCCTGTCTGTCAGCGTGTTGTCAGTCTCCTCTCTGCTCCGCGATGTATTTTTCACTGCGTGAGAACATGGTGTGGCGTGAGTCAGAACGGTGTAGCTTGTCGGACATAGCGACAGTAACTAAGGGGGGCGGGTCTTTGCGAACAGTCAATTAAAATTTTCTAGTGGTATGTATTCTAGTGGACTAGTGATGGGACGAGACCGCCTATGCCGAGTCCGAGTCAAGACCGAGTCTTTGAAGGGTCGAGTCCGAGTCAAGACCGAGTCTTTGTAAGAACAAGTCCGAGTCGAGTCCGAGAAAGCAGAAATCGGTCTCGAGACCGGACTCGAGTCCGAGACCGGACTCGAGTACTACATCACTAATGTTCAATGCCATAAAACCTAAAATATTATTACCATATTTTTTACGGTAAAGCACTTTTCTAAGCTGCTAGTTTTTTACCGTAAACTTAAGCTCAGTGCCGTAAAAGCAAAAAATAATTCTAACGTATTTTTTACGGTAAAGTACTGGCAACCACAGCTGCCAGTTTTTTTTCCGTAATATTTAGATCACTGCCGTAAAACCTAAAATATTACTACCGTATTTTTTACGGTAAATCGCTTTCAACCAGCTGCCAGTTTTTTACCGTAAACTTTAGTTCAATGCCGTAAAACATAAATATTTATACCGTATTTTTTACGGTAAAGTACTGTCAACCAGCTGGCAGTTTTTCACCGTAATTTTTAGTTCGATGATGTAAAACTTTGTAAAATTAGTAAACATTTGCTACCATATTTTTTACGGTAAGGTACGGTAAATGCAACGGTAAGTTTTTTTTTTACAGTGTACTTCCAAAATCCGTACATTTAACAGTATATTAATGTAAAATTACATGAAATGTCCCGTGAGAGCTATTACAGTTTTTCACTGTATATAGTAAGGGTACATACCGTTAAGGAATTAACATTTTTTTTCCGTTGCTTTTTTACAGTTTTTTACTGTTAAAATTACGAACATTTTTAACAGTGACACATAATTTCTTTCATACATGTACAGATTCTCTTCGACATATCTTGCAAATACATACACTACAATAACATTATGCTTTTATTTTACAGAGAACTGCAGGAGAGAATTCAGTAGAAAACATAAAAACAAAACCTTTTGAAAGACTTCATCTTAAAGACAAACATAATGTAAGACTGAGAGCTGCAGATGTTCTTCAGATAACTACACATTCATTACAGTCCCTTGAGTCTTGTGCTAAAGAGGATCTGATTCAGACTTTCCTACAAAAATTACTGATGATGGACTACAGAGCAAGAAATATTAAAACTAAAGAGACTAATGATGAAGACGAAACACAACAAGATAACTGTGATTCTTTTGATAATGAGATTGGTCCTGAAGATAATTTTTTCGATTCAATGTCTCAGACTAGCAAAGGAACAAGTCAATCTGAGCGAATCCACTCGATGGATGTTCAGATGGCCGTGTTTCATTGTGCTGATGGTTTCCTGAAGCAACTGATGGTCACTAAACTGTCCCAGTGTCAGTACGCTCTGCCTCTGCTTGTTCCTGATCCATTCACACAACAGATTGAGTTTCCTCTCTGGACATTCAGACAAATCAACAAGAGCTGGAAGATGAGAAACAACAACAATGAAATCAGTCAAACCCAGCCGATCTGCAATGCAAAAACTCCAATGGTGTCTTTCTTCAGGTTTGGCTCTGTCTCTTCATCGAAGTCTGAACTGATGAACAGTCTGATCAATGAGAAACACAACACGTTCTTCCACAGGAACTGCCCAGGCAGCAGCAGATCCAGAGTCCTGATGGATGGAGTAGTGGAGATCGCCTGGTTCTGCCCCTCTGGATCATATGATGATAAATTCACTGACTGTGTTGCGTTCTGTAATCTACACGGTGATGCAGGAGACCATGAGAAACAGCTGGAGATCCTCACTGAAATGGCCTCAGTCAATGCTGTTATTTTAGAACGTCTTGACAAGCAAGACAGAAACATGCCAAAGTTGTCAAATCTGTTTAAAGACTCAAAGCCACTAATCTGCCTTTTTGCTCAGGATGACTCGACTGTCTTTAAGACAAAGAAAGGAAAATACAAAATTGGTTCGAAGGGCAGAAATCCGTCAGATGTATCTGAAGAACTTAGAAGAGCCATACATGATTGTCTCTCAGAATCATCTTCCACTTTCAGACTTGAAGATTTGTCCAAACACTCAGACATCAGAGTAGATGAGGAAGATGATGAAGACTGCAGGAGAGGAAGAGAAGCAGCACAGCAGATGATGAGTTTACTGGAGGATAAAGATCTGACAGAAATCAAAGAATCATTTCTGCCTCATCAGGGAAAACTGTGGCATCGGTGGTGTCAGAAGAACAAAGAACTACATCGACCTCGAGCAGATGAACTAGAAGTAGAACTAGATACAAAACAAGCAGAAATTATGAAAATCCGTCAACAGCAGCATGAATCTGACATCAGTGAGTTTATGAAGTTCTTTCTAAAGCAAATGAACCCAACTGTGGCAAATAACATGTTTTTCATTAAATGTCTCACAATATTCCTGGATAAACATTCATCAGCTGACCTTTCTGTTCTTTTACACAAGTATGATAAAAAGTGGTCTACAGTTCTAGAACTGAAAGAGAACAATGATAAATATGAGCAACTCAAAGCTGAACAAACAGAACTTGAGGGAATATCTGAGGACCTTCAAGCTGCAACTTTTGGTTTGGAGCACATCATGAGGGAGATCGGTCAGATCTATGAATCATGTTCATCTTTGAAGAAGAACAAGAAAGATCTGCAGTTTCACTTCTCTTCTCTCCCGAGTCTTGCAGCAGAGATGATGACCTCTGGATTTCCACTGGAGCTGATGGATGGAGATGCTGCTCATGTTCCTGTGATCTGGATCTCTGCTGTTCTAGATGAACTCGTAAAGAAACTGGGAGACCAGACCAGAGTCTTTGTGCTGTCAGTTTTAGGGATTCAGAGCTCTGGGAAATCCACCATGTTGAACGCCATGTTTGGACTCCAGTTTGCTGTCAGTGCTGGCAGGTGCACTAGAGGAGCTTTCATGCAGCTGGTCAGATTGTCAGACGAGATGAAAACACAGATGAACTTTGACTATATTCTGGTTGTTGATACTGAGGGTCTTTGTGCTCTAGAACTGGCTGGAAGTTCAACAAGACATCATGACAATGAACTGGCCACATTTGTTGTTGGTCTTGCAAATCTGACCTTGATCAACATCTTTGGTGAAAACCCATCTGAGATGCAGGACATTCTTCAGATTGTTGTTCAGGCCTTCCTGAGGATGAAGAAGGTCAGATTGAATCCCAGATGTGTGTTTGTGCATCAGAACGTCTCAGACGTCACAGCTGGAGAGAAAAACATGGATGGAAGAAGACGACTGCAGCAGAAACTGGATGAGATGACAAAACTCGCTGCTAAAGAGGAAGACTGTGATGCAGAATGTTTCAGTGATGTTATTAAATTTGATGTTCAGAAAGATGTGAAGTATTTTGCTCAGTTCTGGGAGGGAAACCCACCCATGTCACCATTAAACCCAGAATACTGTGAGAATATTCAAGAACTAAAGAAAACTATTATGTCTTATACCTCAAGATCAGATGGAATGATGCTGAAAGACTTAAAATATCGTATTAATGATCTCTGGGAGGCTTTACTGAATGAACGATTCGTATTCAGCTTCAGAAACTCTCTGGAGATTTCAGCCTACAGGAAACTGGAGAACGAATACAGCAAGTGGACCTGGAGTCTTCGCAGTGCCATGATGAAAATTGAGATCAAACTACACAACAAAATAGAAAATGAAGCAATTCATGAGGTTGTGGAAACTGATCTTCAAAGAGAACTAAAGAAGACAAGTGAAGAAGTGGAGAAATCAATGTTGGAATTCTTTGAGAAGGGCAGAGATGCAAATATTCTGATTCAGTGGAAACAATCATTTAAAATCAAAATAAAAAATGTTCAGGAAAACCTTGTGAAAGAAACAAAGAGGAAATTAAATGAGATTCTTCAGCAGCGAGACCTGAAGAAAAAGATTGATGTTCAGAGGAAACATCATGAAAACACTCTCTATGAAAAGAGCAAAGAACTTTCCTTAAAACTTAAAGACAAAGCAAATGATGAAAAAATGCTGAAGCATGAGTTTGATTTGTTTTGGGAAAAGAATATTAAGAAGATCATCACAGACACTCCTCCAATCAAAGACATTGACATGATGAGAGATGTAAGAGAGACACTCAGTGACATCTATGAAAGTGCTCCCGTAGACTGGAGGGAGAGCATGGATATTTTCTCTGTTCGGAGTTATTCTGAATATGTAATGAGATCTAGCCGATTAAACAATTCTAATACAAAGGTCATTGAAAACAATAAAAATGAGCTTGGTTGCATTCTTTCTATAGAGAATGAATCCCAAATTACAACATTAATAACAGATGTTTTTCAGCAGACAGACAAAATGATTCAGTCATTTAATGTTTCAAAGATGGGCTACAACATCAGCTACATTCAACAAATCACAGATTACATCAAGACGAGAGTAACAGAACATCAGAAAGGATCAGTGAAATATAAATTCAACAATGATTTCTTAATGGATTTAGTCCTTTCCATCTTTAAGAGAGCAAACATGATGATCACTGACCAACACAGGATGTTCAAGGAAGCCAATGATCCTGTAATATATGTTGAGAAGAAGAGAGAAGAGTACTATAGTATTTTCCAGAAATACTGTCATGGAGCAACATCAGCTGCCATTTTTGGTGAGATCATCTGTCAGAAACTTAAAGAGCCTATTGAGCAGAGTGTCTACAGGAAGACTGCCAGAGAATTAGCAGATGAAATGAGATCAAACTGTCAATCACTGAATGGAAACAGATCAAATCTGGAGAAACACATCCTGAAGTTTCTGGCAGAAGAGGAGGATTTTTCTGCATACATGAACTACATTAATGATCCCAGATATCTTTTCAAGAGTTTCATCAGAGAAGAAGTCAGTCGGTACATCACTGATAAGTTCAGTGTCAGTGTATTACCCAAGATGAAGGAGAACATTAAACTCCTGCAGCAGAAGATCATGAAAGCAGCACATGAATCTACTAAACATGTTCAGGAGAACAGTGGAGATGTTGGTTTGTGGTTGAAGAGTTTCACACAGCAGCTCTCAGACGAGCTGATCTTCTCTGAAAAAGACTTCACTGGAGTGAAACATGATGATGTTGATGATTTCAACCTCCTACAAGATGTGATGAGAGAAGAACTTCCTTCTGTAATGTCTGACATCAGCAGTATATTTAACACAGAGACATTTCCAGCAAAGCTTGACTTTAAATTCAAGCCAGATGAGCTTCTGATTGATCACTTCTGTCGGTGCTGTTGGGTTCAGTGTCCGTTTTGTAAAGCCATCTGCACCAACACCATAGAAAACCATGATGAGGATCACAGCGTTCCTTTCCACCGTATAAATGGACTTAATGGTTTTTTTTACGATAAAACACAGAATCTCTGTATAGATTTTTGCTCAACTGCAGTGGAAAGTAAGCAATCTTTTAAATCATCAGATCAGTGGTTTCTATTTAAAGATTACAGAAAAGCAGGAGGAGTTTATGCAGAATGGAGCATCACCCCTGACTGCTCTGTGCTACCATATTGGAAGTGGTTTGTGTGTAGATTCCAGAAAGATCTGGAGAAATACTATGAGAAATCATTTCAAGGGAGAGGAAAGATCCCAAAAGCATGGATAAAATGCACAAAAGAGGAAGCAATTAATAGTTTATAGATGGATACAATTTTATAGAAAAGCTCACTAAGCTCATTACCGCATCTCAAGCCACACAGCAAAAACTCCAGTGTTAAATTAACACTCCTGGGAGTGTATATGAGTCCACACTCAAGAGTGTAAAGTGTTAAAATATGAGTGTTAAATTAAAACTCAAGAGTGTTAAAGTTAATGAGATAATTAAGTGATTAATTGAGTGATGATTGAGCATTACTGAAGACACCTGATGTTAACAAGCAGAATCACTGAAGGAGAAAATCTAAAATTATAAGTTACCATTATGGTGATCAGTGTTTGCTTTAGTTGGGCTCTTGACCCTTATATGTTTATTTTAAATGTTGCTTGTCTGCTGTTATTGATTTATAACAGTCAGATGAACAAAGAAAAAAAGTGATCTGATGGTGTTGGTTATATTATGACAATCATCATTTTAACTTGATCACTGAACTCATTAAGGTCCTTATTTCTGACTTATATTTATGTTGTTGATCACAGCATAATTGTGATTCTGCATAAATATCCAGAATTTTAGATATAATACAAAGGATTTCTTAAAAGTTGTTTTGAGAAAAAAAAAAAACTTTCATCAAGATTCAGTCTATGCATCTCAACAATGGTGACGAGCAGAATATTCAATTAGGAAAGGTAAATTACATAGACAATTCAGATCATAATTTATTCATATCGCAATGCATGATGGGAGCCATTAATGAGTTGTGATTGGTGGCAGCCACTGCAACATGCTTTATTATTGTCACCATTGTTGAGATTCACAGGCTGATTATTGATGTATGTGTTTCTAAATTAATTCATTTGAAAGTCTTTTGATCAGAACAAAGTTTATTAAATATTTTGGATTATAAGAAAAATACTGAAAATCATATGCTGTAGAATCACAGAGCTGCTGTAATTAACAAGTTAAACCAAACTATCTCAATAAGTTTCGTTTTTCAGATCACAACATGATTATGTCAAAACATAACCAACACCATCAGATCACATTTTTCTTTGTTCATCTGACTGTTATAAATCAATAACAGCAGACAAGCAAAATTAAAGTAAACATATAAGGGTCAAGAGCCCAACTAAAGCAAACACTGATCACCATAACGGTGGCTTACAATTTGTGATTTTATCCTTCAGTGATTCTGCTTGTTAACATCAGATGTCTTCAATAATGCTCAACCATCACTAAACTAATCACTTAATTAGCTCATTAACTTTAACACTCTTGAGTGTTAATTTAACACTCATATTTTAACACTTTACACTCTTGAGTGTGGACTCATATACACTCCCAGGAGTGTTAATTTAACACTGGAGTTTTTGCTGTGCATAGGCAGAAAAAAAAAATAACAGATGGATGAATGGCCAGTTCACAGCAATAATAATAATAATAATAATAATAATAACATATATTTTTTTATGCAAAAGAGTGTAATAAAATATGTATCCTGCATTGTTGCAGATTTTAATTGTTGACAGTGAAATCCCCTGTGTCCGGTGTTTGGGAACCACCAGCAGAATGTTAATAGCAATGCTGCATCTCAATTCGCCTACTTATCCCTTACGGAACAAAAATATATGGGAATATACTGCAAAATGTAATGAGATTTACATAATACATTTCCATATATGGGAAACCAATGCTTATACTTTTCAATAAACTGCAATATATGCATTGACCATGTATGGCTATAATGAATATAAAATATGTATAAATGAAGATTAAAATAGCATTACATGTAATATTCAAAAAGTTTTATCCTTTATTGTGTAAATATATTGCACATACACAGCAAAATCCCCAGAGTTAACCCTCTGGTGTCTAAGGTGTTTTTGGGGTCCTTGAGATGGTTTGACATGCCCTGACATTTGTGCTTTTTTCAGTTGCTTATAAACATATTAATGGCAAAGGTGTAATTACACTCTATTTAGCACAAACATGGCTACCATAATATGTGAGCAACATGAATGTACATGTTTGTATTTTTGAGAGAATAATTTTTATGCATGGTTATTGAAAAAAACAAAAAAATAAAGTTTCTGAAATAAGGCCACAAAACACATACTAAATATGTGTCCACAAGACTTTTGAATAATGGATGTTGTCGTCTAGAATTTTTGCTTCAAAATGATCCTGCCTAATCATTAACATAAAACAATACATTGATTTAAACTTTGTAAGACACGTTTTGTTTGGAAAGGCAATATATATATATATATATATATATATATATATATATATATATATATATAAAAATTCTTTTTTTTTTCTTTTTTTTTTCTTGTGGTACCCTCCCAGTGACACACCTGAATGAAATGCGCATTATGCAGATCATTATGCAGATCATTTTTCATGATCATTCAAGCCCCCACGCAAATATTTATTTAATAAATAAATAAATAAATAAATATATATATATATATATATATATATATATATATATATATATATATATATTGTTAAGGGAGATGATGATTTTGCAATTATACTGCCATGATTAATGCTTGATTTGCTTTAAAGTGATGTAACCTAAATAGAAATAATGCTTTTGCTTAAATAGATGTATTTAACCCAATTACTAATACTGCACAGAATATGTATTGTGTGATTTCACTATTATTAAGAAAACTATTTACTTGCATGAAACATATGTATTGACTGATTTAGAGTAGGAAGCAATTATGTATTAGAAATAGTTTTCATGATAAATGGAAAATGTACTAGTTAAGATATGTGTTACAGACGATTAGAAGAGAAAGAGAGCACGGAGGCGCTGTCGAAGGATACGCCATAAGCAACTAAGGGCCGTGGAGAAGAAGTTGGCAGAACTCCATTTGATGACGTCAGAGGAGAGTTTGGAACCTGCATTTCGAAGCCTGCGTATAAAAGACTGAGAGAGAGACTGAATTGTTGGAGACTGAATAGCGCAGTGTCCCTCGACGCCTGATACCAGCTGATTGTACCTTAATAGAAACTTATTGTTGTAACTTTACTATTGTACTTTTATATAACCTTTGTTAACTTTAATAAAACTAATATTATATTATTGGCAAGATATTGTCTGCCTGAGTAATAATTTAAGAACCTTAAGCAAGAACTGACCACAGGGAAGTCTGCTGAACTAATTGTAAGTACTCTTTGAATACTTATAGTTTTGTCCAGATTCGACTTTCCTTACCTACCTGAGGATAATAAATAAATAGGTAAAAGGTGTAAAGGTTAAAAGACACACCGTAAAACAATATATATATATATATATATATATATATATATATTTTTTTTTTAGATTTACCTTGTAAATATATGTTTTGCTATTTTATTAAAAAGGTTACAATTACAACAACAATTACAATTGTAACAATATTTCAAGTGTAATCTTTCTTTGTAAAAAGAATACATTTTATACGTATTTCAAAGTTAAGGATTCATTAGTTTGAATATTGGAACAAACACGATAATAACATCTTAGTTGATAATTCAATATACCTACACTGTTAGACCTTACCAGGTTTTTTTTACAGTAAAATACTGGTAACACTGTTGCCAGTAATATACTATTAATTGTACAGTTCTTTACTGTAATCTACAGTATGTTACTGTAAAAATGCACTAAATTAAAACTCAAGTTTACTAATTTCACTTGGAAAAACCGACTGCCTTAAATTGACCAACTGTCATTTTTATGTATTTAAAATTTAGAATGCATAAATAATGTGAGCAAAGTATTACTATGAACTTAATTCATTTGAGGCCACTAAAAAACTATTGAACATAAAAAGATTTTCACTGGACCACAACTACACAGTCACCGCCTGTTAATTAAAACAACATGCAGCAAATCATCAATGTTTCTAGATCCTCTCCTGGACTGAAGCACAGGCTCTACTCTTCTGCACAATGGTGACCCAAAAAACTAATTTTTTACAGTAAACTACTGGCAACAGTGTTTCAGTATATACCTGTTTTATAACTTACAGTTTATTACTGTAACATACATTTTGTGGGTGTGACTTTTCATCTCACACTGTTCAACACCCTTTCAACTCCACAGGAAAATCCACATTACAAGAGTAAAAAGTAACATTGACGCAGTGTTGCAGTGAGATAATTAAGTGACTATGTTGAATAATAAGCGAATAAGTGAAATAAGTAAATGTTGAGCATTAGTGATGAACACCTGCTGTTAACAAGCAGAATCACTGAAGGAAAGAGAAACACAAAAATTTTTATTTAACACCGCTCTGTGTTTATATGGAAACCACCAGCAGGGTGTTAAAAGTAACACCGAAGCAGTGTTAGAGTTAATTAGATAATTAAGTAATTGAGTAATTGAGTGATGATTGAACATTGAAGACACCTGATGATAACAAGCAGAATCACTGAAGAAAAGAGAAACACAAGAACTACAACTGACTTCCAGAGATGAAATCAAGTGAAGAGAAAAGACGACATTAAATCTCTGAAGATCTCAGCAAACAGCATTACCAGCTTCACTTATTACCAACTAGTTATTGAGAATTAATAGAGGTGTAGATGTTGATGTTTTATTGTAAATGGTATGTTTTAGTTAATTCATCATTATGGTGATCAGTGTTTACTTTAGTTGGGCAGTTTGACTCTTGGTTTTGTTATGCAAGTTTGTGGTCTTTGTAACAGTATTTACCAAAGCACATAATTTTATTACAAAGTATGCCAGAAGCAAAGATAATCAAGTGATATAGCTTTAACCATCATGAACTGAAGTAGAATTCGCTAATCTCATAAATTAGCAAAAATGGCTATTTGTTATTAAAAGATGATTTTTTTCACCAATGATAATTTCTTGCCACAGAATAGACATTCTGAATTATGATTATTTTTTTTTTTAACATTGTGGAGCAAATTATTTAAGACACACACAGACATCAAGAATTTAGCATATGAATCTCAACAATGGTGACATGCTTCGTGCAGCAATGCATGCTGGGAACCACCATATTATAAAACTAATGGCTCCCAGTGTAACGGTCACCTGCACTGCCTGCTCCGCCCTGGCCTCCCGTCTTGCCGCAGTCTCCAGGTCCTCTTCCGCTCCACGGGCCTGGCCCTCCATCCTGCCCCCAGGTCCGCCTCCACTCCACCTCCCTCCTGGACAATTTTAGAGTGTCTGGAAGCCGCTCCTTTGAGGGGGGGCTATGTAACGGTCACCAGCTGGAGTGCCCTTGAGAGCCACCAGAGGGCACTCCACACCAGACTATTATCACTCCCTCACAAACTACATTTCCCAGAACTCACTGCCCGGACTCATCATCACTGATTGCATTCACCTGTATCTCATTACCTTGTTAGTTTCAGCCTATTTATACCATGTTCACTCATTCACTCACTGTGAAGTTTTGTTTGTGTCACACTGCATTTCTGAGCATTCTCCCTGGTTTCATGTCTCTTGGTTTTTTGGATTTCTTGCCTGTTCCCTGGATTACTCTTGTAACCGCACTGGCATTCACGAGTTCACATGTTAATGAAATCTGATGTAATATTATAATGCGTATTTGGCTTGCTGTCTGGGGGGAGGGCTCCGAGCTCGGAATTCGGCCCGACCCCAGAGTACTCCCCCCTATGAATGTATAGATCATAGGTATCTATGAGCAGGCCCATCTGAATGTGAGGTGATGGGGTGGTGGCGGGATGCTGAGAAATTTGTCATGAGACAGGAGGTAAGGGAAGGCTTTATTTATACTGGCTTCTTCTTGTGCTGATTGGATGATTACCTGAACATGCTCCTCCCGAACTTTGTTACATAAAACGTACTCGGTTACTAACGTAACCTCGGTTCTCTCTTGTAGAGGGAACGAGTACTGCGTCTTAGCTAAGACGCTGCGGGAAAAGTCTCTTTTCACGAATATTGAAGCAAAAAATTATCCTTAATTTTAATATTTGTAAAACGCATTTGCAGCAGTATGCAGCCATAGGCAAGACGGCTCGTTTGCTCATTGGCTGTTCTACTAGCAAATGCATAAGCCTATCGAGCGCAGGCTGATGCAACATCAGACCAATGAGGCCACTTCCCGCCGACGCGGGCGTGGCCTAGCCCTATAAAGGTAGCTCGAAAAGGCTGACTCACTTGATTTATTTCATCGAAGAAGCGAACCAAAGTGAATCGTACGCACGGCAAGGAACGCAGTACTCGTTCCCTCTACTAGAGAGAACCGAGGTTACGTTAGTAACCGAGTACGTTCTCTTACGAGAGTTCTCTCGTACTGCGTCTTAGCTAAGACGCTGCGGGAACCCAATGTAAGACGCCGTGCGTGCAGGGATTAACAACCATAAACCTGGAGGCGAACCCAGGATTTACAGTGCACAATCACCAGAGGGACTCACAGAGAGTCCTAGAACAGGAGGAGGAACTCTCCGTTCTGATATGTGGCTGCATCCGCAGACGCAATATATGACATCACTTAGACAAGACACCCTTGACTAAAGTGGGAATATGGGTCTTACGTAATACTGCCCGTAAGATAGTAGTAACGCACTGCGCTTGTATTCTCAGTGTTCAATTACACCGATAACAGCTTAGCCTGCAAAGCGGGAACCTCAAGGTTATAAAACCTGATAAATGTAGACGGCGAGGCCCAGCCTGCCGCCATACAAATATCCTGTAAAGATATCCCACTAGACCAGGCCCACGAAGAGGCAACGCCTCTCGTGGAGTGCGCTCTGACACCCAGTGGGCACTGAAGACCTCTGGAGGTGTATGCTAACGCTATGGCGTCAACTATCCATCTGGATAGGCTTTGTTTCGAAACAGCCATTCCCTTGGAACGTCCACTGAACGAGACAAATA
Organism: Rutilus rutilus; assembly: GCA_021464565.1. Taxonomy (NCBI): domain Eukaryota; kingdom Metazoa; phylum Chordata; class Actinopteri; order Cypriniformes; family Leuciscidae; genus Rutilus; species Rutilus rutilus. Next base: position 62,845,570 of record JAJAQA010000001.1, on the reverse strand, counting down.
GTTGCTCAGTCTGTCTAAAGACAGCAGAGCGAGACACATAGGCTCTTAAAGCCCTGACAGGGCAGAGAGAGCTCAAGTCTCCTTCCTCTTCTAACACCGGCAGGGCGGACAGGGATATAACCTGAGCCCGAAACGGCGTGTTGAGGGATTTCGGCACATAGCCGTGCCTAGGTTTGAGTATGACTCTCGAGTCATTAGGCCCAAACTCCGGACACGACGGGCTCACCGAGAGCACGTGCAGGTCCCCTATGCGCTTCACTGAAGCAAGGGCCAGCAAAAACACTGTCTTAAATGACAGATGTTTGAGACTAATCGTCTGGATGGGCTCGAAAGGGGAACCTTTCATGGTCTCCAGAACCGTAGAGAGGTCCCAAACAGGAACCGACGGGGGTCTGGGAGGGTTCAGTCTCCTAGCTCCCCTGAGGAAGCGGATGACCAAATCGTTCCTTCCTATCGACTGACCGAGCGTTGTCTCAGTGAACGCTGCGATAGCCGCCACATATACTTTGAGCGTGGATGGGGCTCTGCCCTGATCCAACAGCTCTTGAAGGAAGGAGAGAACCTCCGTTACCTCACAGTCGAGGGGTGAGCATCCCCGAGCCACACACCAACTGGAGAATACCGACCACTTTGAGGCATAGAGCCGTCGAGTCGACAGTGCTCTAGCCTGAGTGATAGTATTTAGCACTCCTACTGAGAAATCAGCGGGTAACCGTTGAGAGCCCACACGTGTAGGGCCCACAACTTTGGTTGAGGGTGCCAAATCGAGCCCCTGGCCTGCGAGAGAAGGTCCCTTCTCAATGGCACCGGCCATGGGGCAGTGTCTGCTAACTGCATCAGCTCTGGAAACCAAGGTTGGTTCCTCCAGAGTGGTGCTACAAGCAGCACTGAGCATTTCGTTTCCCTCACTCGTTCTATCACCTCTGGAAGGAGGGAGACGGGGGGAAAGGCATAGAGCGGGCAGCGCGGCCACCTCTGGGACAGCGCGCTTTCGCTCTTGGAAAAGAACGCGGGGCAGTGAGCGTTTTCGCTGGACGCGAAGAGGTCCACTTCCGCTCTGCCAAATCTCTCCCACAGCAGCTGGACTGTTTGTGGGTGTAGAGACCATTCGCCCGCGGGAATGTTGTTCCTGGACAGCCTGTCTGGACCCACATTCTGTATCCCAGGCACATGAGCTGCTTTCAGCGAGCGCAAGTTGTGCTGAGCCCATACCAGGAGGCGTTCCGCCAACCTGTACAGATCTCGGGATCTGAGACCGCCCTGGCGATTTATGTAGGACACCACAGACATGTTGTCCGAACGGACTAAGACGTGATGGCCCTTGATATGGGGACGAAAACGTATCAGCGCGTTTTCTACTGCCAGCATTTCCAGACAGTTGATGTGTCGGAGCTTCTCCCGTTCTGACCACAGGCCATATAACGGTCTGCCCTCGAGCAGCGCTCCCCATCCCGAGGTGGAGGCGTCCGTAGACACCACTCTCACTCTCGAGGAAGTCCCCAGGCTTGCACCTGTTTGGTACCAGCCGTTCACTGTCCAAGGTTCTAGAGCTGTAACACAGCTCTGGTTGACCTTGAAGCGCAGTCGACCAGAAGTCCACGCTCTGCGTGGTACCCGCGCTTTCAGCCAGAACTGTAGGGGGCGCATGCGGAGCAGGCCCAGCTGAAGAACTGGCGATGCTGAGGCCATGAGACCTAGCATCTTCTGAAACGTCTTGAGCGGGAAGGACGCGTCGCAGCGGAGAGATCTCGCTGCGCGCTGAATGCCGAGCGCGCGCTGTGACGACAGCCGCGCCGTCATAGACTGTGAGTCCAGAACTATGCCCAAAACGAAATCGTTTGACTGGGGTTCAGTGAACTCTTCGTCCAATTGACTCTGAGACCGAGTTTCTCGAGGTGATCAAGTAACATGGTCCTGTGCTCCACGAGCTCTGATCGTGAATGAGCCAGAATCAGCCAGTCGTCCAAATAGTTCAGCACTCGCATGCCTCTGAGTCTGAGAGGGGCGAGCGCTGCGTCCATGCACTTCGTAAATGTGCGAGGTGCCAGGGACAGACCGAATGGCAGGACTGTATACTATGCGCGAGGATTTTCCTGGTCGTAAGCATTCTGAAACTGCGTTTCACTAATGCTTTGTTCAGCTGTCTCAGATCCAGTATGGGTCTGCAGCCCCCGTCTTTTTTGGGAACCAGAAAGTATCTGCTGTACAGCCCCCGTTCGCTTTGAGCATGAGATACAGGCTCTAAGCCCCTTTGCTCATCAGTTTTGAAATTTCGGCTCGGAGTAGGTGTGCTACTTCCGAATTCACCGTAGTTTCGACACGCGCCGTAAGCGGGGAGGGCGTCGATAAAACTGTAGCGAGTAGCCTCTCTTTATAATGCTTAGCACCCATTCCGAAACCCCTGGAAGCGCTGCCCATGCATCTGCATGGATGGCTAAGGGTTGGATGCGAAGCGCACTCTGTTGGCTGAGCAACGGAGGCGCTTCGATGTGCTGTAACACAGGCGTTATGTCTGTGGCATTCGAGGCGTGGGGCGCGCTGATGACAGCGGGCAGAGCGCTCGTCCTCGACCCCGCTATGGCGCTTAGCCGAGTGAGGGAGGGCTGAGCGAGTCCCGTGGGACTCGTATCGTCTGTGAGTAAATGTGGGCTGGAAGCGCGCACCTTTACTACTTTGGCGCGTTGTCTGTCTGAGCAGAACGAACGTGCACGGGTTTCGTTTTTTAGAAACCGTCAGACGTGCGTGACATAGTGTTCGTGTGCACTGAGGAGTGGGCACGTCTACTATGCAGTGCGCACGATCGACTTGAGTCGATTTTATGGGCGCGAGCCCTGTGTGAAGGGCTGTGCTTGCATGTACGGATGGGCACTGAATAGTGGGCATCAGCACTACATTTATAGCACCATCGGCCGTGGCCGGGTGTAGCCGTGAAACGGCCTTTGTGTGCAGGCAAACAGGCACGGGTTGTACCACGTGGTTGCCTGCTGCAAATACATGTCTGCAGTCGCCTCTCAGGGAACTGGCAGAGCGATTTGTATTTGGCGGCATAAAAACTTTTTGCCATCTGAGCGGGGATCGAACACAGGTCGCCCGCACGAAAGCCTTAGAATCTACCACTGGACCACAGTGGAAGACACATTGACTTTCTGTTAACGCGAGTGTTTGTTTGCAAGCATGCGGGTAGCATGACATGCAATATCAACATTCTCAGACGCACTCGACCTCGCCGCGGTGTTTAACCGAGTGAGGGAGGGCTGGGCGAGTCCGTAGGACATGCAATGTCTGTGAGTGAATGTGGGCTCGGAAGAGCGGGCACATTTACTGCATTGAGCGCGCTGTCTGCCTGAGCAGAGCGAGTGCGGAAAGGTCTCTTAGCAGTAGAACGGTTTTTGTGTGCAGGCGAACGGGCACGGGTTATACCACGTGCTCGTCGGCTGCAAAAATTCACATCTGCAGTCGCCTTCCAGGGGACTGACAGAGCAAATTGTATGCGACGGCATACATTTTTCAGCCGGCGGACCCGGGAACCGAACCCGGGTCGACTGCGCGATAGGCTATGAATCTACCACTGGACCACAGGGGAAGATACATAGACTTCCAGTTATCGCGAGTATTAAGCACACTTACTGCATTGAGCGCGCTGTCTGCCTGAGCAGAGCGAGTGCGGAAAGGCCTCTTTAGCAGTAGAACGGTTTTTGTGTGCAGGCGAACGGGCACGGGTTATACCACGTGCTCGTCGGCTGCAAAAATTCACATCTGCAGTCGCCTTCCAGGGGACTGACAGAGCAAACTCGTCGGCTGCAAAAATTCACATCTGCAGTCGCCTTCCAGGGGACTGACAGAGCAAATTGTATGCGACGGCATAAATTTTTCAGCCGGCGGACCCGGGAACCGAACCCGGGTCGACTGCGCAATAGGCTATGAATCTACCACTAGACCACAGGGGAAGATACATAGACTTACAGTTATCGCGAGTATTAAACACACTAGCGTTCATTTGCAGGTATGCGTGTAGCACAACATGCAATACTGACATTTTCAGACGCCTGAAAAGTGCCAGAATGTGAGAAGAGAGGATAACGCCCGGTCTCAGCGGGGCTAAAGCACTCCATTCTCTTTTCGCCAGTGACGCACGGGAACCGTAGAAACGGTGTTCGGTTGCAGGCAAGCGGGTACCACGCGCTTGCTGGCTGCAAAAATGCACCTCTGCAGTCGCCCTCAGGGGAGTGACAGAGCGAAGCATTAGCGGCATAATTATATGCGGCCAGACCGGGAATCGAACCACAGTCGTCCGTGCGAAAAACCTAACACTCCACCACTGAGCCACAGGGGAATATAGGTTTTTGCATGCGTTGAGCGTCAACATTCTTCAGCGTTTGCTAGCAGGCGTACGCTTGCTGCAAATGACATTTCCAGTCGCCGACAGGGAACTGGGAAATGTAAGAGAAAAGAGGCCAGTACACAACGAACACACTTTTCTCCTTTCGCCGGTGAATGACGCGCAGAGGCAGGGTAGTTTTTCTTGTAACGTAAAGAAAAACTAACCCCGACCGTCCGCTTTCAGGAGGAGCAGCCTCGGAGAAGGATGCCAGGTGAGTCCTCAGAGTCACCATAGACAATTGGCTCGGAGTGGGGGCAGTCGCCGCCAGCGAGCGCGAGAGCTGCGAGATCCTCTAGGAAAGGGAGGGCGTCTTGAAAAAGACGCGAGCTCTTTTACGAGTGTGTGTCGCGGGGCGAACACACACACACACACAGAGGAACAGAAAAGGATATGAGCGCCGGAAAGCGCAGCAGGTACGGCAGTGGAAGGCGGCGAAGGCCAGCGACTTCAGATGGCTCGTCCCGCTGATGTGCTTGCACTCAGACGACGCTTGCTTCTATCCGAGATCCAGCGATGTGAGAGGTTCGCTGAAGAGATGAAAAATCAAGTGAGTCAGCCTTTTCGAGCTACCTTAATAGGGCTAGGCCACGCCCGCGTCGGCGGGAAGTGGCCTCATTGGTCTGATGTTGCATCAGCCTGCGCTCGATAGGCTTATGCATTTGCTAGTAGAACAGCCAATGAGCAAACGAGCCGTCTTGCCTATGGCTGCATACTGCTGCAAATGCGTTTTACAAATATTAAAATTAAGGATAATTTTTTGCTTCAATATTCGTGAAAAGAGACTTTTCCCGCAGCGTCTTAGCTAAGACGCAGTACGAGAGAACTCTCGTAAGAGAACTTCATTTAGTAGTACATTTAACAATAGCTCAAATGATCTATAGGGAATTTTAATATTTAATCATGAATATGATTAATATTTTGCATATTACAGTTACATTAATTTATCGAAACTAGATCGATATGTATATATGAATAACCAATCACAACGAATTATAATTCCTCATTCATATATCAATAATCCTATTTCAAATCGAAGTTATGGGATAACTCTCAATGGAATTAATTTAGTTATCAAACAATCTGTTTGTCCATCAAACATTAACGTAAGATTAACTTATCAAATCTCAAGTAAAATGATCCTTCTTACGAACGCAAGAAAGATAATTTTTTCTGGCCTTGGAAAAAAAAAACAACTCGCTGTGTTTATAAAATTAGGTTACTGAAATCGTAACAAGATAAAGCATGTAGCTTAAGATCGAAACATCTTCATTGACTTAGTTAAATGAGCATTGAGACAATCAGGAATATGTGGAATTTAATAATTGAACTAATGAATACATAACTACGATTCACACAGAGTAAATATGTATGTATATCAGAACACGTAAACGAATACAAGACTAAACGAATAACGAAAATGAGAGAGAGAGAGATCGGACAATGAGAGAGATGAGAGAAAGTGAAACTAACATGTGCGATCAAAGAAAGATCACAGTTAGGCAAAATCACAGACCAGGTAACCTTTGAGAAAAAAAAAACAAGAAATCAGATTACATTAAAAGTTCAATAAACTTACCTTGCAAAATGGTTCTCTTTGTTGCTGAAGAACGCAGAGTCGTGCGTGCCTCGATAAGAGCAGCGTGCGTGTGTCTCTTTAAGAAAGCAGGGCTTGCTTCGGTGAGCGCGGCCGCGGGATGTTCAAGTCTCTTTAAAGTTGAGGTTGCCGGCAACGTTTGCTTCGCGGAACGTAGAGAGAGTCCGAAGACGAAAATAAAGAAAAGACTTAAAGAAAAAGAAAAACGGAGAACGCTCCCAAAAAGGGAGCCATATGGATCTTCTCGCTGACGAAGAGGGTTCGTGAAAGTGCTCCGAGTTTCCGAAGGGGAGAGAGAGCGAGAAACAGGCAAGTTCCGTCTTTTGAGGGAATCCGTCCCCGCCCCATTTTACGGGAAGGGCAAATCATCTGTCGAGATTTTTCGAGCGGGAAGATTCCTTTGTTTGTTTGGAACAGCCTCTTGGCTCGAATTACAGTGATGTTTGACTTGAGCATTTCGGCTCCAGAAATATGAAATGTGTCAAATGATACAAATTACTGCAGTTGGTTATCGAAATTCAACTCCGTTAGATTGAGAGCATTACAGAGATATCAAACACATCACATGAAGTTTATAGAGATGCAAAGTTACATGAGATATGCAGAATTACACACATTTAAAGTTTCCTCACACGACTATCAAGCCCTGATATCGGCGACTATGACACGGGAAAATCAAATCCATGTTTACACATTTCTTAAGTGGTTATACACATAGAAAATGTAGGATTTAAATAGGAGTAAAGATCAACACTTTAATTCTGCTCCACTCCCAGAATCTCAGTGAGATTCCTGGCTTGCTGACATTCCATTAAGGTCATAAAACAGCAAAGTGGGGGGTGGGGGGTGGGGAAGGCAATTGCCAGAGAGTTCTTAACTAAACACTTTTGATTCAAGATTACACATTAGAAAACTGCACCTCTATTATAAAGCAAAACTAATCACACATGCATAATGTAATTGTACTTATATTAAAGGATATTCTATCCTAATTCAAAACACAAAGGGATGTTTGTGTGTGTGTGTGTGTGTGTGTGTGTGTGTGTGTGTGTGTGTGTGTGTGTGTGTGTGTGTGTGTGTGTGTGTGTGTGTGTGTGTGTGTGTGTGTGTGTGTGTGTGTGTGTGTGTGTGTGTGTGTGTGTGTGTGTGTGTGTGTGTGTATGAGTGTGTGGAGATCTCCTGGCCACCTGGGTCTCTGGCTTGGAGAGAGAGAGATGTGAGGAGATAGGGATCTCTTTGAAGCCATCTCCTCAAATTCTGAGATGTTCTCTGTTAAGCATCACTTGGTAGCAAACGTGTCAAAAGAGATCAATTGACCCTTCGCTAAGCCCCGCCCTCCTTAGTTACTGTTGCTACGCCTGTCAAGCGCCTGGCACGTCTATTATGTATGCACCGGTTTCAGACATTCCTAAGGAGATAATGTCATTTTTGGCGAACAGGTGAAAATATGAGAGAGCAAGACTGCAGTATGCATTCGAGGGATATATCCACAACATAATATGCAAACGATTAGAGAATAATTTCATCAAAATTGAAGCTAAAGTCTATAACGTTAGGTCATAGCGCAAGCAGCATCGCCTCATACGCTGACCTTTCAAATGGGAAACACACAAATTGAGGAACAGCTTTGTGCACGCACAGCAGGGTAAGTGAAATGTGAAAATATTCTAATATTTATAAATCAAACAGCTTATCCATGAGTATTGTGGAATAAACACAAGACATTAGCCTGACCACTTTGCAATGATAACATTCTCCCGCTTATATTTGTAGCGCGCCAGGCTAACGTTACTGCTGTGCTCACATGTCGTGGGTCACATTAGTGACTACTGTTATGAACGATTAAGTTTGCATACCAACCTTTTCCTTGGAGATCTCCGGCAAGCCCCCTGTTGTTCCCTCCTTTTACTAACTACCTTTTACTTTTACTAGAACTAACACCGGGAGAGTCGCGATCGGATTGGGGTAAGTTAACGTTAGTTTGGCCGTCGATTAACAAAATGCTGAAATATATTTTTAAGTACCGTTAAATTATGTCAGTGAGCCTCCGTCTTGCCTTTAATCACACTGCTTGATCCACGAGCTGGTCAATAACTTTATTCTAGAGCTACTATAAAGCCAAAACACTTTACTTTTAATTTCCTATTATCAATGTAAAGCTGCTTTGGAACAATCTACATTGTTAAAAGCGCTATATAAATGAAGATGACGCCCGGCATTTCTCCCCTTGGGTTTTAGGTTTCGGGAAGAGAACAAAATCCACCACCCCGTCCAAACTTTTAGGATACCGGAGGGTTGTTCCATAAAAGACGCTTAGAAAAGCAGGGATTAAACTCCAAAACCGGACTTGAATGAGCCTAACAAATAAGTTGGGGCTAAAGTGGTTCCATAAAAGGTAATTGAAGTTCACGCAATCTCACTAATTTGATCCAGGTTTATCTAGTCTAGATAATTGCGTGTGCATGCGTTTCTGAAGCAGCCCTAGAGGTCAATCGTGGATCAAATCGATCCACCATCAAACAGCGTATATATTTTGTGCTGTTTTATGCGTTTGTGACATGTTTTTTTTCCCCCTCAGTGCAAAACTTACATTTTACAGTTATATATTCTCCATCTGTAAATGTTAGAAAGTCGTGCAAATGTATCAATTTTACTGCTAATCTTCATATTGAACGAGCGCTGCTGAGCCTGCGCGCATGCGCGCCAAATAGGAGCGCAATAATTCTGACTAAAATATACATTTTGCTTGGCAAATTAATATGCGATATTTTATAACACCAGAAATATCTTCTAATTATAATAATTTATCTTTAGGATGTTGGATAAGTTGCAGTGAACTTCTAGCTCATTACACTCATATATTTTATACTTCTAATAAAATAAAAAAAATGAACAGAAGTAGCCTAATTCAGGGAAGATTTTTTTTTTAAGAAACTAAATATATAAAGATACAAAATATAGTTTTGGGTATAGGACCTATGCTACTTAATAAAGATGACATATACTTATTTAGAATGCTGAGAATTACAGCTTTTAATGCAATAATTTTTTGGAGAAAGCAAGAATCCCCAGTTTTAAATGAGTGGTTAGATTTAGTTTCTAAAGTACATTATGGAGAGGATAACATGAAATTAAGAGCAAATGTATACATTTTGAAAATATATGTGCAACTCTAAAATCAAAGAATATTCCATAAAATAAAGGAATATATATTAGCCTACATATACATTTTTATATAACCCACCCTTTTATTTCTAGTTATTTGTTATTTTATTTATTTACTTATTTAATATTGAATATTTGATATTTAAATAATATTACTTGAATAACTATTAGGAATTATGTGTCATTATAAGAGTTTGTTACATTTTTATTAATATTTATTTATTGTTTTTTGTCTTTTTCCCCTTAAATCATATGTATGTGTTGGTGGGTATTATCACAAAAGAAAAAAGTAGAAGGAAAAATAAGGAATATTTATTGGGGGAAAATATGATGTCTTTAAAGGAACTGTCAATTTGTATAATTGTGTTAAATGTGTTTGAATTGAAAGACATAATAAAGTACATAATATATATATATATATATATATATATATATATATATATATATATATATATATATATATATATATATATATATATATATATATATATATATGCTAAAATATTTGTTATTTGGACATTAGATGTGCCTTATTTAGAATTTTAAACCTACAAGTGTATTTTTATGATAGCAATAACTGTAAAGGGACTATTGGGGTAAATCAAATGTAGGTTAATATACTGTCAATTACTAAGCTCAGATTCATCTTACCAGTTAAAATTTATACTGTGCTTTTGTAATTATTTATTTTTAATTTTGTGATTTTAACTTCTGCTTTAAAAAGCTTTTTTTTTAGATTGTGTTTTAATGTTCTTCTAATAATAATAAACATGTACTACAGCTGCTAAACAAAAGAGAGAAATGTATTCATAAATTTTTAAAACAATCTAATTAAATCTTGGGCACAAAACATTCAGCCTGTAAAAAAAGAAAACCTGTAGTATATATATTGTATTTATCTATCTATATCTATAAATACAGTACATATACAGTATATATATAGGTCTACAGTATATTGTCTAATTTATCATTGTAGCCTTATTTAAGTTCTGTATACTGTGTATTTATTTTTGGACTAATAGTGGCTAATAAAGTCCAATAATAGTATGAGAGAGTGTCAGGGGTAATATCATTGTGTTCTTGTCGGTCAGTGTTAGAGGATCTGTGTAACAACTGAGGCTTAGCCTGACAGTTAGCCTGCCCTGGACCAGGCTAGTTTCCCAGCGTAAGTTGCCAGGGTAACTGTGTTTGAACTATTTTAAGTTTGCTTTATGAAACAGAATCCACCGACAATAAGTCTGACTAACCAAAATAAGCCTGGCTTGTATTCTAATCTTCCATCTTGTTTTATGGAACAACCCTCGGGTATCAGATTTGCACAACACTTCGGTATGTTTCCCTCGCTCGAAAGCTTGCCAGACCTCCCGCGCCTAGTAACGGTTGCTAAGCCACGATTGGCCTGTGGTGGTTTTCGGGCGTGGCTTAGCGAAGGGTCAATTCAGTCCAGACTCATGGCGCCATGCTCTAATTTACAATTATGAGTTTAAGGGTTAAAAGCTTCCTTAAAATTTATAATGACAAGTAATCATGAGTCCTGTCCATACGCTACACTCTTTTACCTCTGACCCCTGCCTGTTTTGTTTGTTTATTTGTTTGTTTGGACGGCCTACCTGTGTTTTGACCTATTTCCTGTACATTGGATTACGTGTCTGGATTGCCCCTTAATTAAAGCTGCATTTGGATCTCAACCTTTGTGTCTTAGAGCAGTTCATAACACGCAGCATGCATTGCAGCATGAAGCATGTCACCAATGTTGTGATTCATAAACTGATTCTTGATGTTAGAGTGTGTGGGTGTGTCTACTGTTTATTTTCTCGCAATGTATTTAGAAATTAAAATTCAGAATGTTTGATCTTTGGTAAAAAAAAGAAAAAAAGATCAGAACAGCTCTTAAGAAATCATTTGGATTACATTGGAAGTGCTAAAATTATTATGCTGTATAAGACCAGTGGTGCTATAATCAATAAAGTAAACCTAACTCAGAAATTAAGCTTTAAATGAGTTCAGTGTTTCAGGTCTGCTTCAGTGTTACTTAGTTATAACAAAAAAAAAAAAAAAAAATTCAATGTATAACAATTTATAAATAACATTTTTGTGCTAACATATTAAGAACATTATTGAAGACCAGATGAGTCATTCCATGAAACCGGTACGATTTGGACTTACACATTTTTGGATTTTTTCCGTATATGTATTACTTTTCTGAACACCCCACAACATTAATTACATATTTAACTTCCAGAAAAACATATTTTCCCACCTCAGGCATCAAATCCCTATTATTATTGGTAATTATTTTAAGATATGGGCATTATTATTCTTCAACCCTGTTATGGACACTATGGGAGCTCTCTGAATATGATTATAAAATATATTTGTAATGAAATCAACATTTTCCTTTTAATCAGATGTCCCTCACACTAATTCAGTAATTGTAAATGTAAAATTTACATATAATTTTACACTTATGCTATACTAAAGCCTGAAATGGGCACTTTTTGTGACAACAACCTCATAATTTTTGATCAAAGATGTGGCTTAACTTCAGAATTTGAACTAAAATCAGTATTCTTATGATTGCTCTGAACATTTCAGACTAAGTTCAATATTAAATTGCATATTCATAAACTTAAAAAAATAATTAATAAAAATGTAGGTGTGATGGGGTTGAGACTAAGGTAACAGGGTTGAAGATGGTAACGGGGTTGAAGAGACAAATACAGCTTAACATATACATATTTGTTTTTTACTCAAATTCAATGTAAGATTTTCTATGAGCACTGTATTTCATTATTTAACCAAGAAAAATAACAGATATAAATTGCAATTGCAACTCAGTTTTAGTAACCCGACTGCAGGAAAAACAACAATAACTTAGTATACAGTACATTTGTTATGATGATGAGGAAGGAGAACCCAGGCGCAGACAAAGTACACTAAACACGATTTATTATAGGCAAAAAGGGGAAAATAAAGCCCACAATGGGGTAAAACAAGACAAGACTGAGGATACTAACTAGACTATTAACTTGACAGAAGACTAGACACTAACTAACAGCAAATACACGAACAGGATCTTCACAGGACTCATAACGAAGACAGGATACTCACAGGAATTATTTTGCAATGACTCACATGAAATAATAGCACAGGCAAGATTCACAGAGTAACATCACCGCAGTATTCACAATGAACCGACACAGGACAGAAAACATGAGGGGATTAAAAAGGGAGAAACTAATCAGGAACAGGTGACACAGGTAAAGCAATAATCTAACCAGGGACACAGGTGAAACAATAATGACTAAACAAGGGGGCGGGGTTACATGACGAGACAACGCAAGCACATGGCCAAACAAATGGCCATGTGCTGCACATGAAACATGGGCCTGTCATGATCCTGCCTCAAGACCAGGGAAAATCAGAGACAAGAAGGCAGAATCATGACAGAACCCCTCCCTTAAGGAGCGGCTTCCAGACGCTCCCTAAGGGCACACTAAACACGTGACATGACAGACTGAGACAAGGACACAAACCAACAAAACATGACGAACAACAACAACGGCAAACAAGAAAAAACTATAACAGGGTTGGGATGAAAAATCAAAAACAACAAACAAGGCAGAGGAGGTGGAGACAAAGAGTTCATGGGGGAATGTCCAGGGTGGGTGGGTGGGACTGTGGTCTTGGGTGGACAGGACGATGGCTGAGGGCGAGGGGACCGGGCAGACTTGGCTGGGGACACACGAGGAACAGTCTTGGGGAAAACAGTCTGGGGTGAAGTGGGTGGGACTGTGGTCTTGGGTGGACAGGACGATGGCTGAGGACGAGGGGTCCGGGCAGACTTTGATGGGGACACACGAGGAACAGTCTTGGGGGAAACAGTCCGGGGTGAAGTGGTGACAGAGGGAACAGCTACAGTCGGCAGCGGAGCGAAGACAATGGGTGAGGCAGGTGGTAAGGGAGTGGAGAAAGATGTAGACTGTGATGCTGGGACAGGGCTGGACACAAAATTAGGGACAGGGCTGAACACATTAGCTGGGACAGGACTGGACACAGACATCCTCCTGTCAGCTGGGACAGGACTGGACCCATCTGCTGGGACAGGACTGGACACATCAGCTGGGACAGGACTGGACACATCAGCTGGGACAGGCATCTCCAGAATCTTGGCTAGACTGGACAGATACTCGGACAAGGCTCTTGCAGCGATGACAATTGGCATCTCGTGGCTCGCCGAAACCGACCGCAAAACAGCCTTAGCAGCTGAATCGGCCGCTGCTCGCTCTGCAGCCCTCATGACTGCAGACTCTGGAACAGCGCTTGCAGAAGCTGGCTCTGGAACAGCGCTTGCAGAAGCTGGCTCTGGAACAGCGCTTGCAGAAGCTGGCTCTGGAACAGCGCTTGCAGAAGCTGGCTCTGGAACAGCGCTTGCAGAAGCTGGCTCTGGAACAGCGCTTGCAGAAGCTGGCTCTGGAACAGCGCTTGCAGAAGCTGGCTCTGGAACAGCGCTTGCAGAAGCTGGCTCTGGAACAGCGCTTGCAGAAGCTGGCTCTGGAACAGCGCTTGCCGTGGCGGGCTCTGGAACAGCGCTTGCCGTGGCGGGCTCTGGAACAGCGCTTGCCGTGGCGGGCTCAGGAACAGCGCTTGCCGTGGCGGGCTCAGGAACAGCGCTTGCCGTGGCGGGCTCAGGAACAGCGCTTGCCGTGGCGGGCTCTGGAACAGCGCTTGCCGTGGCGGGCTCTGGAACAGCGCTTGCCGTGGCGGGCTCAGGAACAGCGCTTGCCGTGGCGGGCTCAGGAACAGCGCTTGCCGTGGCGGGCTCTGGGACAGACAGAGACAGAGAACGAGAGGCTCCCTTTCTCCTCTTCTTTCTCCTAGGCCGCGGAGCAGATGCCATGGACGGACTGGTGACAGGAGAGGGAGGTGAAGCGGGAACCGTTACAGGAACTGGGGAGCTCAGCGCAGGTGAGGAGGACTCCGGGCAGGAAGACTCCGATGCTGACTCCCACGACGGGTGCCTTCCACGCTTACCATGAAGATTGATGGACGTGGAAGGTGTCTCAGGAGTTGCAGCGGGACTGGGTTGGTCCCCATGTGTAGCGACAGCTAGCAAACGACCCTCAGGGATCACAGGCAGAGTGGCAGGTGAGAAGCTCGTGGGACCCTTAGGCTCTCTCCGAGATAAGCAATCCACCATTGCTCGAAATGGGCGAAGGGTCAGCTCCTCTCGTTCAGGCAGAGGAGGAGGAGAATTGAGACCAGCGATGAAATAGCGAGAAATCAGGACCTCAGGCAGGAAAAATCTCTTCTCTTCCACGACTTGGGCATACCTCTTCAGGGACAACTCACCCTGGGGAGGGAACGGAAGTCTTCCATTTCTACTGTCGGCGATGGCCAACTGCCACCATTGTTCTTGGTCCGTCGGCTGTGGTTTAGCGGGAAAAGACATACAGTCTGCTGGGTTCTTGTTTGGTCGGTTCATTCTGTTATGATGATGAGGAAGGAGAACCCAGGCGCAGACAAAGTACACTAAACACGATTTATTATAGGCAAAAAGGGGAAAATAAAGCCCACAATGGGGTAAAACAAGACAAGACTGAGGATACTAACTAGACTATTAACTTGACAGAAGACTAGACACTAACTAACAGCAAATACACGAACAGGATCTTCACAGGACTCATAACGAAGACAGGATACTCACAGGAATTATTTTGCAATGACTCACATGAAATAATAGCACAGGCAAGATTCACAGAGTAACATCACCGCAGTATTCACAATGAACCGACACAGGACAGAAAACATGAGGGGATTAAAAAGGGAGAAACTAATCAGGAACAGGTGACACAGGTAAAGCAATAATCTAACCAGGGACACAGGTGAAACAATAATGACTAAACAAGGGGGCGGGGTTACATGACGAGACAACGCAAGCACATGGCCAAACAAATGGCCATGTGCTGCACATGAAACATGGGCCTGTCATGATCCTGCCTCAAGACCAGGGAAAATCAGAGACAAGAAGGCAGAATCATGACAACATTAGAACATTATACATTGACTAAATAGGTCATCAAAATAAAACATATTACCTGTGTGCTTTTTTTATGTGTGTGTGTGTGTGTGTGTGTGTGTGTGTGTGTGTGTGTGTGTGTGCGAGCATGTGTTTGTGTGTTTCTTTGCATGTGCGCGCGCTTCGTGGCAAAAAAGTAACGGGGTTGAGTGTGACGGGGTTGTGATTTTTTGCTCGAAAATGGCCACTGCTCTACATGTAGTGAATAACAGGAGAGCACATGGCATGCAAGATATTAAGAAATCATGTATATTGTTGAAATAACGAAGATCATTTTCACTAGTAATAGAATTCTATCTTTATTTGATGTAACAGCCAGGCTTGAGTCGTTGAGCTTGACAACCACAATATCACAATTCTAAATAAGTTATAGTTATAAAAGAAGGTGGTAACTTGCCTGTGTCTACACACAATGTTGTTCAGAAGACTTCTATGATGTTAATTCCTGTTATTGATGTCACATAAGGATCTGTTCATTAGTTTTATGGGGGAGAATGATTTGTGTAACGGGGTTGAGGGATTACTGAGGGACGGAACTAAATAATGTGATTTTAATGAATAATCATGAATGTACTTAGAAAAAACATTACTAGCAAAAAAGCATAGATAGATATTCATGGGAATGGCTAAATGTATGGACTGTTTCAATTTTTTTTATTCATATCCTAAGTACACTTTCATAGAAGGCCATGACCCACATAGCAACATTGTTTCGGCCCAGATCCAATCAATTTCATTTGAAGTCACCATAACAGTGATCAGGGTTTCCATTAGTTGGGCTCTTAACTCTTATTATATCTTTTGTCTTTTTTGGCCGCTGTGACAGTGTGTTTGTAAAGCACATTTTGCAGCAGCAAAGAAAGCTAAAGTGAAATGAGATCAGGTGATGATGGTTACCTGTTGATGGATTTTATAATCATCATGAAATAATGGAATCTAACAATTGTGTTGATACATTAATATTTTCACATCACAAACCTGCAGCATGAGATCTAGCAATATTATAACAGTCAGTTTAAAGCTTTTAACAAACATGAGATCAAAAATTAGCTTATGCTGACACACACAGATATCAACAATCAGCGTATGAATCTCAACAATGGTGACAATCACAAATATTTAGATGTATCTTTTCAGTGATAGTAGCTTTTCAGTGATGTTCTGAATTACACAGAATAATTCAGAACATCACTGAAAAGCTACTAATTCACAACAAAAACAACAGCAAAAAATAAAAGCAAATATTTAGAATCAAACAAAATTATAGGACAATTCAGCTGCATAATTTATTCATGTTGCAATGCACGCTGGGAGTTTTGTACTATGCTGGTACCCAGCATGCATTGCAGCAAGGTACTTTTGATTGTCACCATTATTGAGATTCATACGCTGATTGTTGATTGTTGATATCTGTGTGTGTCAGCATATGCATACATTTTCGTGCTCATGTTTGATAAAGGCTTTTAACTGATTGCTGGATCTCACGCTGCAGTAACACAGGGTTTGTGATGTGAAAATATTAATGGATCAACACAAATGTTAGATTCCAAAGACATCAGTGAAACAGGTTATTTCATGATGATTATAAAACCATCAACAGGTAACCATCATCAACTGATCGTGTTTCACTTCAGCTTTCTTTGCTGCTGCAAATGTGTTTGACAAACACACTGTCACAGCAGCCAAAACAAGACAAAAGATATAATAAGAGTTAAGAGCCCAACTAATGGAAACACTAATCACTGTTATGGTGACTTCAAATGAAACACATTAGAGTTAAACCTCTGTTAATTCTCAGTAAAAACTTGTGTAGACGTCTGACAGAAATAAAGTCAGTCTGGTTAGTAATAAGTGAAGCTGGTAATGCTGTTTGTGGAGTTGTTTAATCCTCCTCTGCTGAGATCTTCACAGATTTAATGTCTTCTTTTCTCTTCAGTTGATTTCATCTAAGGCTGTGTCTGAAGTCAGTTGTAGTTCTTGTGTTTCTGCTTGTCTCTTTTTCTGTTCTCTTCTTTCCTTCAGTGATTCTGCTTGTTAACAGGCTTATTAAGGCTGAGATGACTCCATATTTAATATACACAGACTTTGTGGCTCAGATAAGGTTCAGTTCTGGTTTATTTCTTTGCTCTTGGCTGACATGTGGCATTGCTATGGCCTGCTTGTGGCCCAGATCTGGCAAACAGGAGCGGTCCGCCCAAGGGCCGTCATTCCACGCTGCATGTGGGCCAGATCCGCATTCCACAAGTGCCAGATGTGGGCCAGATCTGGGCCGAAACAATGTTGCTATGTGGGGAGGTACATAACAAAATAGGTGGTGTCAACTGAAAAAACAAGATAATTTCTAATATAAAGATAATATGTATGTCATTATTTTTAAACGTTATTAAAGGAGACATTTCAATTGATTCAAAAAGCTTTTAAAAATAGATTTTGGTGACCCAATTGTGTCTGTAATGTTGTATCATCCTTTGAAGCTGTATATCTGAAATATTCTGTTATATGTGTGCAAGATGGAACTTGCTTGGAATTCTGCTTGTGATAATTGAGGTTTATCTGAGATAATTGTATTCAGCTGATTGCCCTTAAAAAGGGTGAATGTTGTTTGCTGCAATGTGCTGAAATGTTTGCTTGCTGGGGCCCGTTCTTCGTACGTCGCTAACTAGGGGTGTAAGAAAAAATCGATACACATGAGTATCGCGATATTTTATTTTGCAATACTGTATCGATTTTCAAAAACGCAATATCGATTTTTTTTTTTTGTTACGTCCAAAAATATTCATGGTAAGACAGTGGTTCACGTTTATGTTGTTTAAATCCCTACCACTAGATGGCTATGCTGAGACGCACCACTAGTGTCCTCGCCAGGCTCGCCGAACGGTGCGTGTCCACTGGCACGGAGCGAGCGTTTTCAATTCATTCCTAGTCGAGCTTCACGCTCAGCAGTGCATTTTGGGATTGACAGCGGATTATAAAATTGAAAGGATCTTTGCTTGGTGCATTTGGAAACAAAGCTCGTCTATTTCTAAATGTAATCGCGTGCATGATGATTATACTGTCCGTGTGTTGAAAAAAACTTAGATTAAACACACTCGTAACAGACACACCCCAAAGCGGAGACGTTACAGCGTTGCCAGCGGCACCGAGCGGAGTTTTGCCGCTGTAGTGGACGCGCACCGTGAAGCTGCGTTCACACCAAACGCGAATAGAGCGTCTGGCGCGAGTGATTTCAATGTTAAGTCAATGCAAAGACGTCTGTCCATGTCTGGAGGTCCTGCGGCGCGAATGAGGCGTTTAGCGCGGCGCGGTAGAAGCTAATTCGCCTCATTCGCGCGTCCAGTTCTTTTAAAATCTTTTATCACATAAAAACTTGATTTCAATAGGCCTATATGACACGTTCATTTTGTTCACTTTCATCCACTTTCATTCATTTTCGTCCAGTTCACGTTGTTGTTTTGTATTGTGACAGGGGCTATATATTTTCTTTTATTATGGCCTACTTGAGCATATAAAAATTTGCTCACTAAGAACCTGTGAACCACAATCCCAAACTGGCAGTTTGATTTTCTGTGTACTGAATTGTTTACCTAAAGTAAACTTCTTTGACTTTTATGCACATCATGTCTTTTTTTAAATATTACTTTTTCTAAAATTATAGTCCTACTTTAAAAAAATCCCAATATATCGCCTTATGCACAGTATCGAAATATATTGCAATATATTGAATCGTGACCCATGTATCGTGATACGTATCGTATCGCCAGATTCTTGCCAATACACAGCCCTATGGCTAACTCAGTTAGCTGGATTTGATTGTTGACGATTTGGCATGATCTTGGATTGTTTGGTTCTTCAACGCTCATCCTGGACTTGCTGTCATAGCAACATGTGCGCAAGCTTAAACCTGCTCGGGAGCAGCTTATTTCATGCAGGATTAGACTGCGGCTCATAAGCGGTGCTGATACGGGAAGTCCAGCGCAGCGCGATAGTGCACTTTCTGAGATGTATATTTTTTCTTGTGACTCGTGAGATTGTCGTTTACATTATTAATTTGTTGGAAACGCACATTTATTTTCAACTGGTCGGAGTCGGGCTTTAACTACAGCACAAACTGTTTACATTGCCCTAAGATTATTTGCGAGTGGCTCTTTCCTTTACACTATTGGAGATGCGGAGAGCTTGATGGAAAGTGCTGTCTGTCGTGTCATTCGGAGTTTACCTGGCGCTTTTAGGTTTAAAAAACAGTTTTAGTTTTTTTGTGGCATTTCCAGGCCACTTAAGACCCAATGTTGTAAAGCAGTTTTTTAAGCAGTTTTTTTATTTATTTATTTATTAGGCTATCATATTTTTTTTATGAAGATCATGCAATCATGACCATGCTGATTACAGTATATGTCACTCAGGCTTCACTAACGTGATTGGTACCATAGACTAGGCTGCCATCAAGGCCTCAATGAAGGGGATTATGTGAACAGAAAGGGGGTTCACAATGTAAATGTGCAGCCCAGTTACTATTGTGATTCTTAATATTCCAGATTAATAATATTATATCAAATAAAAAAAGGCAGTTGACAAATCTTCCATATCACAAATGTGAAAGCAAAATGGCCAGGATCTGTGCATGACTTAAGAATTTTCAGAGATTCACATTTATGCACATTATTTGAAAGTGGTAAGGAAAGTTCCACAATTAAATATCAAGCTCACTGTATTACATACACTTATGCTGATCCTAACAGAACTGCATTTTTTCATAGGTGATTATGACATGTTCCTGCCTGCAGACAGGTGTTTTATGACCCCATTCCCTGACCCAAACCAGTTACAATGCAGCTCTAGCCAGGACAAGGGCACACAATGAAATGAACTTTGGCTAAAGGGAAGATTTCAGTGTCTGAAAAGTCTGAGGGTTGCACACCTGACAGGGCCTGGGACATTGTTGCATGTGCCATATTACACAACATTGCCAAAAAAAAATAATACACTTTTCATTAAATGTTTAATAAAAGACAAATATGCTTAGTTCCTTGAGTTTTATTTCAATTGTTCTTTGTAAAGAAAAGCCAGTGGTCAAGTGCCTGCAACAAGAGATATTAGACACATGCCTCATGCAACAAATAAAAAGGAAAAGTTGGCTATACACTGCCCACCTGTAGGCCTGTGTCTCCTCTGTCTGTGCAGACTCTTCTGTAGGCCTTTCTGTAGATGTGGAATCCTGCAACTTATATTGCAGCCATAAAGCATACAAGTATAAATTAAGCAAAGTTATTTATGCACTTGCAGGTAGGCTAGTTCCTCCATATGACAGTTATCTGAGAGGGTTTATTCACTGTCCAGTGCAATGGAAACAAATGGACATTACAAAGTCTTATACTTTCTTTCCTTTGGAAAGTTAGAAAATGTCCACTTACTGCACATATTTCAGCCACCACTTTCTTGGGAACAGATACAAGTGTTGGTGTATTATGTAAAAGTGCACAAAAGAGGAAAACACAATGTCATTACAATGAACTACACTCGGGAAAGATGTGATCAATAACTTAAGGCAAAATATTTTTACATTAACGTAAGTTTATCAGTTTTCACTTTCACAAGTCAAAGCAATTCATCATTACTCGAGATTTAACAGTTGAAATGACTATACGGCCTTAATTTAATGCAGCAAAAATGATTTTACAGTGTAGGCTACTAAGATCTTTTCTTTTTTCTCAGCCTTTTTCTTAGTTGCTTTTATAAACAGACAACCATTTATTTAACAGTGCCTTTTATAAAAGAGACTATAATATAACTAAAAATTACCATTATGTAGAATATTTTTGTACTCACTTTTATTTGTTCCCATGTTCTAGTGTGGTGACTCTGACATTACAATGAACAAAGTAATTATGCAATTATTAAAATACAAATATATAGGCTATTAAGTGATAAAAACATCTAACATGGCCACTTCTAACGGATTTAAATTGTCTGCTACTTTTTGCCAGCCCTCTCTCCTGGCTTTTGCAGACTTTGAGGTGTTCCCTGGCGTTTTGATTAAACATTAAAATTCCGAATAAACTTCGACTATTAGTTCTTGCTCGGCTGAGGAGAAAAACTGAGCGCGCTCTTTGCCCACGCTGAGCAGCCAATAGCTGGGTTGCTGATCAATGTTTCTACTATCCATACATAGGCCATATCCCCTTTTAAACCAGCGCATGAACGCGCAGTTATCTCAGTGTTAGAAATGTATTTTCTTTATCTCAGCTTTGTCCATGTAATAGTTTTGTCCATAAGCATAAGTTGTGTCCAGACGAAAAGGCCTGGTCTGCACATTCCTTTTTGTGTACGTAAGGCAACATCTGTTTCATATTAAGAAGCACCCCAATGTAGAAAGGGGGAGAGAGATGTATGTGTTTTCTATGTATTGTGTGTTGCAGAAGCCCTTCGGATCTAAAGGACCTAAAGGAAACTGTATCGGATATTGACCATTTATAGTTATGTTATACAACAGTATATATGATACCTATGATATCATGGATGATTTTATTGGTTAAGATAATGATACTCCCTCTATATTCTCATTATATATTCTTTGTGCAAAATACTGGGGAGCTAAGCTTTATCTCTTGAGCTTCCCAGCGCTGGTTTCTTTTTCTTTGTTTTATTCATTCACTACCAAATAAAGGACGGAGATTAAAGACACTTCGTGTTGGAATTTCTTTATAATCTTACACTCAGATAACTCAATCCAGCGATACTAATCATAAACAACAGGTGTGTTCGAAGAACCCAATTAGCCGGATCATGATTAGCACGATGATATCATCTTGGATGTGTCATTTGATCTCGGATGTAATAAGCAACGTACGAAGAACGAGCCCCTGGTGTCTATTTGTTTTTAACTCACATGCACTTTGCACTTTTTGCACGATGCAATGTTTTTGTAGACTTTTTCAGTGTTGAGTGGATCAGTGTGCGGTCAGCCACCCTTTTTGTTCATTCTTCAATATACCATTGGCTCTACACACCTGTAGTACAAGGACCTGCAGTACCAGGACTTTTTTCCTGTTTGGAGCGCTACATATTTTTTTTCTGGTGATCCAATAGGTAAAATACACTTAAAAAGGTCAGAGGGACTCAAATCATACCGGTTTCGAGGAATGACTCAGATAACATTGAACAAACATTATATTAACGTTACTAAGAATGTTTGTTCATAACTTTGAGAGTCCATTGCCAGAATGTTAGCCAAAGTTATGAGGACGTTCCCTGTTAGCTGGAGAGTTTATAGCATTAGCTGAAATATATTTTTCATCCATAAGATAATTGTAATTATTTATTTAAAGAAAAAGCCACAATTTGTTTACAGATTAATAATAAAAAAATATATATATGTTTAGTTCATCC
Organism: Rutilus rutilus; assembly: GCA_021464565.1. Classification (NCBI taxonomy): domain Eukaryota; kingdom Metazoa; phylum Chordata; class Actinopteri; order Cypriniformes; family Leuciscidae; genus Rutilus; species Rutilus rutilus. The sequence continues at coordinate 62,822,968 of JAJAQA010000001.1, read as the reverse complement.
CCCTCCCCCAAATAAAAATATGCCAAACTGTATTATTTGTGTAACGTTACATCCTTAATGACCAATAATGTCTGAAGAACCACCAGCAGCCCATAATTCTCTGTTTAATATGACCAATATTCATACATTTTCATTTATACATGGCTGCCACATTTTAGTGGTAATTGTTAAAGTTATATTGTAAAACAGGGTTTCTCAAACTCGGTCCTGGAGGGCCACTGTCCTGTACAGTTTAGCTCCAACCCTGATCAAACACACCTAGCTGTGAGTTTCTAGTGATCCTGAAGACATTGATTAGCTTGCTCAGGTGTGTTTGATCAGGGTTGGAGCTAAACTGTGCAGGACAGTGGCCCTCCAGGACCGAGTTTGAGAAACCCTGTTGTAATATATATATATATATATATATATATATATATATATATATATATATATATATATATATATATATATATATATATATATAAAACAATTCTGTAATATGCCAGTCTGTAATAAACACACAAATGCAAGGAAACCTGTGGAAACTTACAAGGGCAGACACACACAGATATACAGGCAAAATAAAAAAAGTTGCATTTGCAGGAAAGCATCATATTTATTTACTTATTTACAAATTAAGCATTTACTTGTCATTTTGGTAAGGTTTTAAAGTATTAAACACTGGGGTTCACATTTGTATTTTCACAGATTTTACATACTTAATTAGAATGTCACCAAACAGCAATAACTGGCACCAGAATGCTGTTAAACAAAATATTGAAAGAAAAATAAAGGGACATTTAAAAACAAAACATCAAATAAAAACAACTTCTCAAATATTCAGTTGAGTCCTTTTATGACATTTTCAACAAATTTTGGAGAACCATTGACTTTTATCATATGGAGAAAAACAGCTCCACATTTCCACAGAAGGAAGGAAGCTGCACTGTTAGACCTTACCGGGTTTTTTTACAGTAAAATACTGGCAACACTGTTGCCAGTAATTTACTGTTAATTGTACAGTTCTTTACTGTAATCTACAGTATGTTACTGTAAAAATGCACTAAAACTCGAGTTAACTAATTTCACTTGCAGAAACCGACTGCCTTAAATTAACCAACTGTCATTTAAAAGTATTAACTAAAATTTAGAATGCATTAATAAAGTGAGCAAAGTATTACTGTGAACTTATTTCATTTGAAACCACAAAATTTTTTTGGTAAATAAAGAGATTTCCACTGGACCAGCAACTACACAGTCACCGCCCGTTAAGTAAAGCAACATGCAGCAAATCATCAATGTTTGTAGATCTTCTCCTGGACTGAAGCACAGGCTCTACTCTTCAGCACAATGGTGACCCAAAAAACAAGATTTTACAGTAAAATACTGGCAACAGTGTTGCCAGTATAAACCTGTTTTATAACTTACAGTTTATTACTGTTAAAATACATTTTGTGGGTGTGTCTTTTTATCTTACACTGTTAACCCTTTCAACCCCACAGGGAAATCCACACTACAAAGAGTAAAAAAGTAACATTTGTGCAGGGTGGCAGTGAGATAATTAAGTGAATATGTAAGTGATTGTTGAGCATTAGTGATGAACACCTGCTGTTAGAACAGAAAATAGAGAAACACAAGAACTACAACTGACTTCCAGACATTACACATTATTACACTTATTATTAACCAGTATGACTTTATGTCTGTCATTCATCTATATAAGTTGTTGTTGAGATGTTTAATTGAAAATGTTTGGTTTGAAGTTACCATTATAGAGATCAGTGCTTGCTTTAGTTGGGTTGCTGATGCTAAAACATTAGCGTTTCTTTTGCTGCTTGAGCTGTGTTTTTGTGCAAGTCACACTTGTGCACACACACAGTTTATGAATGATTGCGGTTATGGTGATAAAATCAGCATATTGCTTATTCATTCACTAAGGAATTCATTCAGAGTTTAATCCTCAATCAAAAGTGTTACATTACCACCACTGTGAAACCACAGCAATAAATTACAGTTACTTTTTTTTTTTAACACATCATGCATAAACCAAAAAAAAAAAAAAACAGCTATGCTGTCTTTTAGAAACACAGAGATATCACAATTTAGCACATGAATCTCAACAATGGTGGCAATATTTTTTTATTATTCATGCAGAAGTGCATGCTGGGAGTTTTATATTATCCTGGAACCCAGCATGCATTGCGACATGAAACTTTTGATTGTCACCATTGTTGAGATTCATGTGCTGATTGTTGATGTCTGTGTGTGTCTGAGTCAAGCAGGAGTTAAAAATGTTTTAATGCACTATATGATTATGATATTTTTAGAAGACCTGATTACAGAAATATTGATTTCATGTTGTAGATCCACAGATAAATATGCTAAATATGAAATACCCATAAATTCAAAGAATATATACAAGAAAGATCAGAGAATCAAACATGACCAGGATGAATGTTAAATCATCACAAAAGCCAAAAACAACTAATCATCTTCCTCTTGACTTTTTCTTGCCATAACAAATGTGTTTTATAAACTCACTGTTACAGCAGCCAGAGAGAGATGAATGGTAAGAAGTCAAGGGACAAGAGACCAACTAAAGCAAATACTGATCTTCATCATGGTGACAACAAACTTTATTATTAACTAAATCTCTGTTAATTCTCAACAAGAACTTTTGTACATGTATGAAAGAAATAATGTTAAACTGGTTTGTAAACTGGTTTCACACTCAGTGTTGCTGGAAGTCAGTTGTAGTTTTTGTGTTTCTCTTTTTTCTGTTCTTGTTTCTCTGTCCTTCAGTGATTCTGCTTATCAGGTGTTCATCAGTTTCTCAATTCACTCACTTCTGTTCATTCAAGTGGACTATATTAGTGAACTAATGTAGGGAATAGTGAATGAGGGTATAGGGTGTGATTGGGAAAACAGCCTCTGAGTGTCGACTTTGAGCGCTGTTAATTCACAGTATATTCCTGTAGGCTAGTTTTATTTTCTACGGTATATTACTGTTTTAATGGAAAATGGTATGATATTGTCAGAATTTGGCCTTTTTTTACAGCAAGGGTTAACAGTGTGTATGAGTTTGAACAATATGAGAGTGAGTAAATGATTGCAAAATTATAGTTTTTGGGGTGAACTACTTCTTTAAATCTTCAAACTCTTTATATTCTGTGCACTGGGGTTTAGATTTCAGATTCACTAAAGTGAGGAAAATATTTGATTTGTTTAATTAAATGTATTGATCCAAACTCTCAATAGCATCCGATTTTGAGTATTTTCTCCATTCATCTGATATATTACCATTCCCTTCAAATGATTTCTCATAGTTTTTCTCCAGATCTTTCTGGAATCTACACACAAACCACTTCCAGTACGGCAGCACAGAGAGGTCAGGGGTGATGCTCCATTCTGCATAAACTCCTCCTGCTTTTCTGTAATCTTTCCAGAGGAGTTTATCAACTGATCCATTGGGAACAAAATTTGAAGTGCTGCTTGCTACTGCTGATGTACAAATATATACAGATGACATTTTTTTCACGTCATGTGTCCTATTTAGTCCAATACAACGGTGGAAAGGAACACTGTGATCTCCATCATGGTCTTCTATGGTGTTGGTGCAGATGGCTCCACAGAATGGACACTGAACCCAACAGCACTTACAGAAGTGATCAATCAGAAGCTCATCTGGTCTGAGCTTATAGTCCAGCTTTACTGGAAATGCCTCTGTGTTAAATATACTGCTGATGTCAGATATTATAGCAATAAGTTCTTCTCTCATCACATCTTGTAGGAGGTTGAAATCATCAACATCATCATGTTTCACTCCAGTGAGGTCTTTTTCAGAGAAGATCAGCTCGTCTGAGAGCTGCTGTGTGAAACTCTTCAACCACAAACCAACACCTCCACTGTTCTCCTGAACATGTTTAGTAGATTCATGTGCTGCTTTCATGATCTTCTGCTGCAGGAGTTTAATGTTCTCCTTCATCTTGGGTAATACACTGACACTGAACTTATCAGTGATGTACCAACTGACTTCATCTCTGATGAAACTCTTGAAATGATCTCTGGGATTATCAAAATAGTTCATGTATTTGTCAAAATCCTCCTCTTCTGCCAGTGTCTTCAGGGTGTGTTTCTCCAGTTTTGATCTGTTTCCATTCAGTGGTTCACAGTTTGATCTCAATTCATCTGCTAATTCTCTGGCAGTCTTCTTGTAGACACTCTGCTCAATAGGCTCTTTAAGTTTCTGACAGATGATCTGACCGAAAATTACACCTGATGTTGCTCTATTGAAGAAATTCTGAACAGCCCTATAGCACAATTCTCTGTTGCTCTCAATATAGTGAAGAGGATCAATGAACAATCTGTGTTGGTCAGTGATAATCTTGTTTGCTCTCTTACAGATGGAATAAACCAAATCCCTGAAGAATTCATTCTTGAACTCATATTTCACTGATCTTTCCTGATGGTCTGTTACACTCTTCTTGATGTAATCTCGTAGTTGTTGGACACAGCTGATGTTGGAATCAATCTTTGAAATGTTAAATGACTGAATTATGTTGTCTGTCTGCTGAGCAAAATCTGTGACTAATGATCTTATTTCAGCTTCATCCTCTGCAGACAGAATTGTTTCTTTATCTGGTCTGCAAGCACCCTTTGCAGCCTCGTTAATCACACTTTCTGTGGACTTTCTGAAACTAACACATTTAGAATAACTCTTCATAGTGAAAATATCCTTGTAGTCACTGTCCTCTTTGCAGTGGTCTACAAGAATACCTCCCTCATACAAGTCACTGAGAATCTTTCTCAACTCTCTCTTGTATATGTCTGCTGGAGGGTATCCGATGATCTTCCTCATACTCTGTTCCCAAAACAAATAAAACTCTTTCTTCAGTTCTTCATCATTTGCTCTATCTTCCAGTTTTAAGGCATATTTTTTATTTTCATAGTGAGTGTCTTCATGACGTGCCCTCTGAGCATCATCCTTTTTCTTCACATCTCGCTGCTCAAGTAATTTCCCCTTTGTTTCTCTTACAATGTTTTCCTGGACATCTTTGATTTTAGTCTTAAATGATTGTTTCCACTGAATCAGAATATTTGCATCTCTGTCCTTCTCAAAGAATTCCAACATTGATTTCTCCACTTCTTCACTTGTCTTCTCCAGTTCTGTTTGAAGATCAATTTCCTCAACCTCTTGAATTACTTCATTTTCTATTTTGTTGTGTAGTTTGATCTCAATTTCCATCATGGCACTGCGAAGACTCCAGGTCCACTTGCTGTATTCAGTCTCCAGTTTACTGTACACTGAAATCTCCAGAGAGTTTCTGAAGCTGAATATGAATCGTTCATTCAGTAAAGCCTCCCAGAGATCATTAATACGATATTTTAAGTCTTTCAGCATCATTCCATCTGATCTTGAGGTATAAGACATAATAGTTTTCTTTAGTTGTTGAATATTCTCACAGTATTCTGGGTTTAATGGTGACATGGGTGGGTTTCCCTCCCAGAACTGAGCAAAATACTTCACATCTTTCTGAACATCAAATTTAATAACATCACTGAACTTTTCTGCACCACAGACTTCCTCTTTAGCAGCGAGTTTTGTCATCTCATCCAGTTTCTTCTGCAGTCGTCTTCTTCCATCCATGTTTTTCTCTCCAGCTGCGATGTCTGAAACGTTCTGATGCACAAACACACACCTGGGATTCAGTCTGACCTTATTCATCCTCATGAAGGCCTGAACAACAATCTGAAGAATGTCCTGCATCTCAGATGGGTTTTCTCCAAATATGTTGATCATGGTCAGATTTGCAAGACCAACAACAAATGTAGCCAGTTCATTGTCATGATGTCTTGTTGAACTTCCAGCCAGTTCTAGAGCACAAAGACCCTCAGTATCAACAACCAGAATATAGTCAAAGTTCTTCTGTGTTTTCATCTCGTCTGAGACTTTGACCAGCTGCATGAAAGCTCCTCTGGTGCACCTGCCAGCACTGACAGCAAACTGGAGTCCAAACATGGCATTCAGCATGGTGGATTTCCCAGAGCTCTGAAGCCCTAAAACTGACAGCACAAAGACTCTCTGGTCTCCCAGTTTCTGTATGAGTGCATCTAGAACAGCAGAGATCCAGACCAGAGGAACATGAGCAGCATCTCCATCCATCAGCTCCAGTGGAAATCCAGAGGTCATCATCTCTGCTGCAAGACTCGGGAGAGAAGAGAAGTCAAACTGCAGATCTTTCTTGTTCTTCTTCACAGATGAACATGACTCATAGATCTGACCAATCTCCCTCATGATGTGCTCCAAACCAAAAGTTGCAGCTTGAAGGTCCTCAGATATTCTCTCAAGTTCTGTTTGTTCAGCTTTGAGTTGCTCAGATTTATCATTGTTCTCTTTTAGTTTTTGAACTGTAGACCACTTTTTATCATACTTGTGTAAAAGAACAGAAAGATCAACTGATGAATGTTCATCCAGGAATATTGTGAGACATTTAATGAAAAACATTTTATTTGCCTCAGTTGAGTTCATTTGCTTTAGAAAGAACTTCATAAACTCACTGATGTCAGATTCATGCTGCTGTTCTCGTATTTTCTTCATTTCTGTTTGTTTTCTGCTTATTTCAATTTCTAGTTCATCTGCTCGAGGTCGATGTAGTTCTTTGTTCTTCTGACACCACCGATGCCACAGTTTTCCCTGATGAGGCAGAAATGATTCTTTGATATCTGTCAGATCTTTATCCTCCAGTAAACTCATCATCTGCTGTGCTGCTTCTCTTCCTCTCCTGCAGTCTTCATCATCTTCCTCATCTACTCTGATGTCTGAGTGTTTGGACACATCTTCAAGTCTGAAAGTGGAAGATGATTCTGAGAGACAATCATGTATGGCTCTTCTAAGTTCTTCAGATACATCTGACTGATTTCTGTCCTTCAAACCGATTTTGTATTTTCCTTTCTGTGTCTCTAAGACAGTCGAGTAATCCTGAGCAAAAAGGCAGATTAGTGGCTTTGAGTCTTTAAACAGATTTGACAACTTTGGCATGTTTCTGTCTCGCTTGTCAAGACGTTCTAAAATAACAACATTGACTGAGGCCATTTCAGTGAGGATCTCCAGCTGTTTCTCATGGTCTCCTGCATCACCGTGTAGATTACAGAACGCAACACAGTCAGTGAATTTATCATCATATGATCCAGAGGGGCAGAACCAGGCGATCTCCACTACTCCATCCATCAGGACTCTGGTTCTGCTGCTGCCTCGGCATTTCCTGTGGAAGAACGTGTTGTGTTTCTCATTGATCAGACTGTTCATCAGTTCAGACTTCGATGAGGACACAGAGCCAAATCTGAAGAAAGACACCATTGGAGTTTTTGCATTGCAGATCGGCTGGGTTTGACTGATGATTTCATTGTTGGTGTTTCTCATCTTCCAGCTCTTGTTGATTTGTCTGAATGTCCAGAGAGGAAACTCAATTTGTTGTGTGAATGGATCAGGAACAAGCAAAGGCAGAGCGTACTGACACTGGGACAGTTTAGTGACCATCAGCTGCTTCAGGAAACCATCAGCACAATGAAACACGGCCATCTGAACATCCATTGGGTCAATTCGCTCAGACTGACTTGTTCCTTTGCTAGTCTGAGACATTGAATCGAAAAAATTATCTTCAGGACCAGCCTCATTATCAAAAGAATCACAGTTATCTTGTTGTGTTTCGTCTTCATCATTAGTCTCTTTAGTTTTAATATTTCTTGCTCTGTAGTCCATCATCAGTAGTTTTTGTAGGAAAGTCTGAATCAGATCCTCTTCAGCACAAGACTCAAGGGACTGTAATGAATGTGTAGTTATCTGAAGAAACTTAAAAGGCCTAAGTGTATGATTCCTGTCTTTAAGATGAAGATTGTCAAAGAGGCACTTTGTTTTTTCAATCATTTCTTTTGCTTCATGGGACTGTAATGAATGTGCAGTTTCCTGGCAAACATCTGCAGCTCTCCTCTGTGGTTTGTCTTTAAGATGAAGCCTATCACAAACTGGATTTGTTTTTGAGCTTGTAAGCTTTTCTTTGTCTTCATGTTGGTCTTGACTCTCTCTTGAATCATCTGCATGTCTCTGTGAAAGAAAACAAATAGTTTATTTGTTGTAAATTGAGTATAATGGGGATAAAAAAATAAGGCTGTTTATGAAACAAATGTATCTAATTAGTGGAATATTAAACAAAACAAAGTAAGCAAACTGATAAGCAAAAAATGAGGCAGAGGCAGAGATGTGCGAGCTTGTCGAGTGCATCCATTTTTAACAGATGTCAGTGTAAAGTTTGTAGTTCAGTCAGAGAGAGAGAGAATATTTGAATTTTAACCAAACATTTATTTTACAATTTTTATACACTCAATACAATTCCAAAATAATAATAACCGCAATACTACACATTTACTTTAGTGATAATCATTGTAACACACAAGAAAAAAATATGAGCAAATTGCATCATAACACAAATGGTTTGAAAAAAAAATCATTAAGTCTTTCATCATCTTATAAAATCTAAAATCAATTAACTCTCTTGATTTTGTGTGTTCGTCTGTTTTTGTCTGTGTGTGTGTGTGTGTGTGTGTGTGTGTGTGTGTGTGTGTGTGTGTGTGTGTGTGCGCGCGCTGCCATCCAAAGTATACCAGAGTTACTGACCACTACTGTTTTTCATTTGGAAATTTAACCCTGTGCTGCAAGAAATCTGATCGGTCCCGGGTCCTGCGGGAGAGCCTTGGGAATGCAGATCTATAGTGCACAGCAAAAACTCCAGTGTTAAATTAACACTCCTGGGAGTGTATATGAGTCCACACTCAAGAGTGTAAAGTGTTAAAATATGAGTGTTAAATTAACACTCAAGAGTGTTGAAGTTAATGAGATAATTAAGTGATTCATTTAGTGATGCTTGACCATTATTGAAGACACCTGATGTTAACAAGCAGAATCACTTAATGAGAAAATCACAAATTGTAAGCCACCATTATGGTGATCAGTGTTTGCTTTAGTTGGGCTCTTGACCCTTATATGTTTACTTTAAATGTTGCTTGTCTGCTGTTATTGACTTATAACAGTCAGATGAACAAAGAAAAAATGTGATCTGATGGTGTTGGTTATGTTTAGACATAATCATGCTGTGATCCGAATAACGAAACTCATTGAGATAGTTTGGTTTAACTTGTTAATTATAGCAGCTCTGTGATTCTACAGATTTTCAACATTTTTCATATAATCCAAAATATTTAATAAACATTGTTCTGATCAAAAGACTTTCAAATGAAATTATTTAGAAACACATACATCAATAATCAGCCTGTGAATCTCAACAATGGTGACACTAATAAAGCATGTTGCAATGGCTGCCACCAATCACAACCAGTGTTGGTCAAGTTACTTGTAAAAAGTAATTAGTTACTGATTACTGATTTCATTCTCCAAGAAAGTAATCCAGTTACTTTACTGATTACTTATTTTCAAAAGTAATTAGTTACTTTACTAGTTACTTTACTAGTTACTTTTCAAAAACATGATGCACGAAATGAATACGCTATAAAGCAATAGAGCTTTCTGCTTCTATTCGTTCTGCATATTCCATCATCTAAAATTGAATCAAATGAAACATTCTTTTTTAAAACTTGTTTTATTAGTTTCGGTATTTTAACTTTATGCACATTGCATCAATGACTCACTCATTAAGATGGTCGCCTGCCACCTCCTACTGGCGGTTTATAAATATTTCTATGCATAAATAATATTTCTTATTTGTATATTCAAACAATATTTTAAATAATCTCATTACATTATTTAATGCAGTTTATTTGATTGGTAACAGCCCTTTAGCATCTTATTATTATTCTATTGTAATTTATTGATCAAATTTAAGAATTTTAAATGAAAGATGAAGCAAACGATTAGGGAAAAATGCCCTTTATAAAGGTTAAAATATCATAAATATATAAATTTATATATGTTAAAGCTGACTGAACTGATGAGAATACTGATTCGGAATAAATTATATTTACAACACACACATAAAAAAAATCACATTTTTTTCCTGTTCTAACAAATGTTTTTACTCAGACAAGTGAATGACCGACCGAAGGACAAATGAAAAGGCTTAAATGTTGAGCCCTGGTATATATTTTTGTATTATTATTCATTTATTTACCCATAAACCTGTCTTTAGGAAGCCATAAGTTACAGTGGCAAGAATAACTTTGTGAAACCTTTGGGGGTGGTGGACAGGGTTTACATTAAGAGAGGAGTATGCCTTAATCTAGTTGATCATGCATTTCTTTTCTTTTATTCCACAGCTGATGTGTGCAGTTTTTTATTGCTTGCATTAAAATAATTTTCTCTTGTTTTGTTTTTTAATTGCAGTCTTTTTCTTCTGCCATTCATGCTTATCAGCTCCATGCAATCTTAATCTTTTCTTGGTTCAGCTGCACACAGTCTGAAAAGATTTTTTGGCAGTTTGCTAAAATAAAAGACCCATTCTAAGAGCTGTTGACTTTTCTACCTTGGGAAAGAACGTTAAACGAACAACTTAAAAAGGCATGACAAATCATGACATAAGACTGACATCACTCACAACGTACCAATGCATTATCCCTCATGAACAAATATAACGTCTGATGTTTGCACGTGCATACAGTTTACCATTACGACATCGTTCATGAATAAACATGACGTCTGAACACGGACAAACGGTGCGTGTTGACGCCTCAAAATTAACGTGTTTCGTTTAAAGACTTTTGAACGCGATCACTTGCCATAGTGTTTACCACTGACTTCGCGGCGCTCATGTCATTGTCACTCACGAGTCACGGCTCACGTCGCGAGACAGTCTCGCAGTAAAACGCAGTAACGCAGCCTGCTTACGGGGAAGTAACAGTAATCTAATTACTGTTTTTGCAATTGTAATCCCTTACTTTACTCGTTACTTGAAAAAAGTAATCGGATTACATTAACGCGTTACTGCCTATCAGTGATCACAACTCATTAATGGATCCCATCATGCATTGCGGTATGAATAAATTATGTAATTTACTTTTCCTAATTGAATATTCTGCTCGTCACCATTGTTGAGATGCATGGACTAAATCTTGATGTCTGTGTGTGCCTAAAAGAAATATATATTTTTTAAACAACTTTTAAGAAATCCTTTGTATTATATCTAAAATTCTGGATATTTATGCAGAGTCACAGTTATGCTGTAATCAACAACATAAATCTAAGTCAGAAATAAGGATCTTAATGAGTTCAGTGATCAAGTTCAAATGATGATTGTCATAATATAACCAACACCATCAGATCACGTTTTTTCTTTGTTCATCTGACTGTTATAAATCAATAACAGCAGACAAGCAAAATCTAAAGTAAACATATAAGGGTCAAGAGCCCAACTAAAACAAACACTGATCACCATAATGGTGACTTACAATTTGTGATTTTCTCCTTCAGTGATTCTGCTTGTTATCATCAGGTGTCTTCAATAATGATAAATCATCACTAAATTAATCACTTAATTATCTCATTAACTTTAACACTCTTGAGTGTTAATTTAACACTCATATTTTAACACTTTACACTCTTGAGTGTGGACTCATATACACTCCCAGGAGTGTTAATTTAACACTGGAGTTTTTGCTGTGTAGTCAGGCCAAGCCTAATATTTGTTCGGTTTGGGCTTATGGTGACGTGAGTGGCATTCTCCAAATGCAACTGTCTTTTGATAATTGCTCGGGAATCCAGGTCCGCTGTTGCTGTCAAGGCCATTATAGGTGTACCTGAAGAACAAAGGTAATTGCATTAACACTTACAATACAATGTCATTATAGATTTCTGTTTAGCAAAGTGTTCACTAATGTAACAAAAAATTTTTTAGTAAATGATAGTCTATAGATAATTTTTCTGGGTTTATCAACCTTAGCCATTATCAGGGAGGAATGTAGTTAATTTCAGCATGGCAGCAAGTGTTTATCAGAGAAGGGCAGGTAAACAAGCTAGAGGCTTATTTTATAAGAGAGATGATACTGATAATCATTAAGTCTTTAGTGGCTACTGCACCTGGCTCATAAAAGTCTTCACATATAAGCCTGACTGTTTTTTTTTTAATAATAGGCTGAAGACAGGATCATGGTAATATGTCTCACAACTTCCATACTTACCCTGTTTTACGATGGATCGCAGTTCTCCTAGCCTTGCAAAACTGTCTCTGAAGGCCTTCTCTCCTCTACCAGCCTTTCCCCTGGTAGATAAATCAACATACATGTACATGTTAAATATATCAAATTTGAGATAATATCAATGACTACCGAAATAGCAAAACACATTCTACAACAATTTTTTTTTTTAGGTCTGATAAAACTATTCCATTAGTTAATTGTTATGTGATGTCACTGCTGTAATGTAACATCAGACTCTTTAAAAATTATAGGTTGACAGGAAAAAACAAACCATACAAGAGATGTCCAAGGCATACATTTTTATTTATTTTACATTTTTATTTTAAATTAAGATCAAGCATTTGCCTCTGAAGATACACACATTTGACATATGAATTTTAATTTGGACTTTATTTGTTCTTGATATTTAAGTCCAATCGTTATAAAAACTCATTTTTTTGTGCCAACTGCTGTCAAAATTTTAAATAGACATTTTTAACATTGATATGTGAGTCTGGAATTTTTTTATTATTGCAATGTTGTTATGTTGTAATTATTGTATGCTATGTACGCTAAAAGATATTTACCATTTGTACTTGAGATGTGCTTCATCCACCACAATTCCCAAAATGTTGTCTTGAAAGAACTTGGTGGACAACATATCTCGCCATTGCTTTTGAAGAATCCAGGATTCAGGACTCCCGTATAGCAACTGACACCGGCCGCTTCGAATGTCCCCCTGGTCGCCTTTGCCAAGTTGCATGGCCTTAAGTCCAAATTTTGTAGCCTCCTTTAACTGGTCCTCCATAAGCGCTATCAATGGTGAAACAACAATCACAAGCGGGTTGTGGCTGAGTCCCATGCGTTTTCCCACCAGCGGAGCTAATTGGTATATTAAACTTTTTCCGTATCCAGTCGGCAAATCTCCAAACACATCTTCCTTTCTTAAAAATGACTTAAGTGCCGTTCTTTGCTCTTTTCTTAAAGAAAAACTTAACTCCAAGTCCTCCAGAGTCGCGGCCAAAGCCGATTCGAAAGACCGCTGTTCGTCAGCTGCAGCCGCCATTCTTTGTTTTCAAGTGGCAGCCGTCGCAACTCTGTCGTCATTATGTTAAGCCCGCCCCGCCTACTCTATACGCATTGTGATTGGCCTGACCCAATTTGGGTTTTTGCAGCTAGAAGGTCTATTGAGAGTGTCTAGACCCGACCCACCTGGCTGCAAAATACATTTTGCTGCCGCTAGGGTGCGTCTAGATTTCTAGGCTACAGTGCAGTGCTTATTCTACCCAAAATTCAACATCTGTCGGATGTCAGAGCTTGACATTAAAGAAATGGTCAGTTTAGATGTCAACAGACTTTAATTTTCAACTAAAATATGATGTATGACTGAGGTTAGATTAGTTGGAGTCTTCCTACCATTTCTGGTATTTAAAAGTGTACTGTGTACAAAACAGTATTTAATTATATTTAGAGTCTGCTATTCTTGACAACTCAGTGTTTATTTAGCTTGTGTTTAGCTCCTGAGTAGTTTGCTCTTTGCAGAGTCTTTGTTAAGACACTGTGGTCTAAGCTCAGTTTTAGGGGTATGATGTTGTAATGTAAAATCTGAAATTGGCTGCAAATGAAATATTCATTTACATTAACTAACTTTACTTTTTAACTGTATAAAAAGTTTCATTGTTATTAAGGACAGCCTTTTTTCTTAATTTTTTCTTCACACCTGTGGATTTGATTTGTGTAGATTTTGGTTGGTGTCTTCTTCGCTCGTCTTTTCTTCTGTCCCTGCAGGAGTGTCCATGACAGCATTTAGATTTTGGTTGGTGTCTTCTTCGCTCGTCTTTTCTTCTGTCCCTGCAGGAGTGTCCATGACAGCATTTAGATTTTGGTTGGTGTCTTCTTCGCTCGTCTTTTCTTCTGTCCCTGCATGAGTTTCCATGACAGAATTTAGATTTTGGTTGGTGTCTTCTTTGCTCGTCTTTTCTTCTGTCCCTGCAGGAGTGTCCATGACAGCATTTAGATTTTGGTTGGTGTCTTCTTTGCTCGTCTTTTCTTCTGTCCCTGCAGGAGTGTCCATGACAGCATTTAGATTTTGGTTGGTGTCTTCTTCGCTCGTCTTTTCTTCTGTCCCTGCAGGAGTGTCCATGACAGCATTTAGATTTTGGTTGGTGTCTTCTTCGCTCGTCTTTTCTTCTGTCCCTGCATGAGTTTCCATGACAGAATTTAGATTTTGGTTGGTGTCTTCTTTGCTCGTCTTTTCTTCTGTCCCTGCAGGAGTGTCCATGACAGCATTTAGATTTTGGTTGGTGTCTTCTTTGCTCGTCTTTTCTTCTGTCCCTGCAGGAGTGTCCATGACAGCATTTAGATTTTGGTTGGTGTCTTCTTCGCTCGTCTTTTCTTCTGTCCCTGCAGGAGTGTCCATGACAGAATTTAGATTTTGGTTGGTGTCTTCTTTGCTCGTCTTTTCTTCTGTCCCTGCAGGAGTGTCCATGACAGCATTTAGATTTTGGTTGGTGTCTTCTTTGCTCGTCTTTTCTTCTGTCCCTGCAGGAGTGTCCATGACAGCATTTAGATTTTGGTTGGTGTCTTCTTTGCTCGTCTTTTCTTCTGTCCCTGCAGGAGTGTCCATGACAGCATTTAGATTTTGGTTGGTGTCTTCTTTGCTCGTCTTTTCTTCTGTCCCTGCAGGAGTGTCCATGACAGCATTTAGATTTTGGTTGGTGTCTTCTTCGCTCGTCTTTTCTTCTGTCCCTGCAGGAGTGTCCATGACAGAATTTAGATTTTGGTTGGTGTCTTCTTTGCTCGTCTTTTCTTCTGTCCCTGCAGGAGTGTCCATGACAGCATTTAGATTTTGGTTGGTGTCTTCTTCGCTCGTCTTTTCTTCTGTCCCTGCAGGAGTGTCCATGACAGAATTTAGATTTTGGTTGGTGTCTTCTTTGCTCGTCTTTTCTTCTGTCCCTGCAGGAGTGTCCATGACAGCATTTAGATTTTGGTTGGTGTCTTCTTTGCTCGTCTTTTCTTCTGTCCCTGCAGGAGTGTCCATGACAGCATTTAGATTTTGGTTGGTGTCTTCTTTGCTCGTCTTTTCTTCTGTCCCTGCAGGAGTGTCCATGACAGCATTTAGATTTTGGTTGGTGTCTTCTTTGCTCGTCTTTTCTTCTGTCCCTGCAGGAGTGTCCATGACAGCATTTAGATTTTGGTTGGTGTCTTCTTTGCTCGTCTTTTCTTCTGTCCCTGCAGGAGTGTCCATGACAGCATTTAGATTTTGGTTGGTGTCTTCTTCGCTCGTCTTTTCTTCTGTCCCTGCAGGAGTGTCCATGACAGCATTTAGATTTTGGTTGGTGTCTTCTTCGCTCGTCTTTTCTTCTGTCCCTGCATGAGTTTCCATGACAGAAGTTAGATTTTGGTTGGTGTCTTCTTTGCTCGTCTTTTCTTCTGTCCCTGCAGGAGTGTCCATGACAGCATTTAGATTTTGGTTGGTGTCTTCTTTGCTCGTCTTTTCTTCTGTCCCTGCAGGAGTGTCCATGACAGCATTTAGATTTTGGTTGGTGTCTTCTTTGCTCGTCTTTTCTTCTGTCCCTGCAGGAGTGTCCATGACAGAATTTAGATTTTGGTTGGTGTCTTCTTTGCTCGTCTTTTCTTCTGTCCCTGCAGGAGTGTCCATGACAGCATTTAGATTTTGGTTGGTGTCTTCTTTGCTCGTCTTTTCTTCTGTCCCTGCAGGAGTGTCCATGACAGCATTTAGATTTTGGTTGGTGTCTTCTTCGCTCGTCTTTTCTTCTGTCCCTGCAGGAGTGTCCATGACAGCATTTAGATTTTGGTTGGTGTCTTCTTCGCTCGTCTTTTCTTCTGTCCCTGCAGGAGTGTCCATGACAGCATTTAGATTTTGGTTGGTGTCTTCTTTGCTCGTCTTTTCTTCTGTCCCTGCAGGAGTGTCCATGACAGCATTTAGATTTTGGTTGGTGTCTTCTTCGCTCGTCTTTTCTTCTGTCCCTGCAGGAGTGTCCATGACAGCATTTAGATTTTGGTTGGTGTCTTCTTCGCTCGTCTTTTCTTCTGTCCCTGCAGGAGTGTCCATGACAGCATTTAGATTTTGGTTGGTGTCTTCTTTGCTCGTCTTTTCTTCTGTCCCTGCAGGAGTGTCCATGACAGCATTTAGATTTTGGTTGGTGTCTTCTTCGCTCGTCTTTTCTTCTGTCCCTGCAGGAGTGTCCATGACAGCATTTAGATTTTGGTTGGTGTCTTCTTTGCTCGTCTTTTCTTCTGTCCCTGCAGGAGTGTCCATGACAGCATTTAGATTTTGGTTGGTGTCTTCTTTGCTCGTCTTTTCTTCTGTCCCTGCAGGAGTTTCCATGACAGAATTTAGATTTTGGTTGGTGTCTTCTTTGCTCGTCTTTTCTTCTGTCCCTGCAGGAGTGTCCATGACAGCATTTAGATTTTGGTTGGTGTCTTCTTCGCTCGTCTTTTCTTCTGTCCCTGCAGGAGTGTCCATGACAGCATTTAGATTTTGGTTGGTGTCTTCTTCGCTCGTCTTTTCATCTGTCCCTGCAGGAGTTTCCATGACAGCATTTAGATTTGAATCTGTCATTATATCACTGGAGAGAAAAGTATGATTTAACAGATTACATCTTGCAATACACAATATATCTATAGTATTCACACATCAGGAGTCAGTGGTATAAAGAAATTATGTTCTTTGTATTGTATATAGTGTTTATGTACATTGTATATATTCATAAGCATATATATAGTTTTACATGTTGAACAACATGTACATGTTTAACTGACAACTAACTGTATTGTTTAACTGTATTTCATTTTTATTATTAATACTAGACAGTAAATCAGTAGAGCAGTACATGTAAAATGTATGAGAGTCAAGTAAGTAAGATGCAGATCCTTTCAAACATGATTTGCAGCTTGCAGAAAAAAACATTGTCTGATGTCTAGTGAATCATGTGACATTAAGGAAACCGCTGTGGTACATTTCAGACAACCACCAGCTAACAGGAAGAGTTTGATGAGAACAGAAGGTTTCAAATATGAGACAATTAGACATGTACAGTATCATCTTACATGTTTGACAATATGACGACAGTTATGACACATTATTGATGAGTCCGCAGTCCCAATAAAATTAAGTGTTTTCTTATCTGCATATATTGTAGTCAGACCTATTTGCAGACATTTGTAAATAAAAGTTACATTTTTGCAAATTTTGAAAAACACCTAACTCTGCAAATTATATTCAATCTAATTTAACACTAGACTATTACTCATATAGTTATAAATTACAGTTGTAATATGTTTACATTTATGTAGTTTGTAACGTGTTTATCCTGTTTATTATAAAAGAGTTTTACAGTACACTTTTAGTGTGCAACATTTTACTCTATAATTCTGATTCTGAACTTTAAAATATATATAGACACTGAATAATTTAAAACAAACTAATAAAAGTAATGCTGTTATTTAAAAGAGTCAAACCTTGATGTCGTTGATGTCGCTCTCTGTGTGGCATCTGTCCATTTCCTGAGTTCTCATTAGGAAGTGTTTGTTCTCTGCATGCCTTTATATAGACACAAAAACAATTTCTGTTTTCTGTGAAATCACATGACATGTCTCTCTTTTTTTTTATTGTACACATTTAATTAATTGATAACTGCATTATGGTGTTTGCAAACCTTTATTCACAACTTTTTTTTCTTTTTTTTAATCATAATTTGACCTGAAGCACTGAACTCATTTAGAGTCTAATCTCTGCCTTAAATGTATATTGCTAGTTACAGCATCACTGTGATTCTACAGCATAAGATCCAGAATTTTCTAAATAATCTAAAGGATTTCTTAAAAGTTGTTCTGATAAAACAAATCTTTCTTTTAGGCACACACAGACATCAAGAATCAGTGTATGAATCTCAACAATGCTCAGTTGTTGTTTATTCAGAGCTATTTTTTACATCATGGGTAAGTAAATAAACCTCATAAAATGAATACACCATGTTTCTGTAACCAAGAAGTTTGTACACTTCTTTTATTAATCCGTTGTCGAGACACACACGCAGCCAGAGAGAGAATATGGTAGAAAGTAGTAGTGTAGATATACCGTTGAAATATACATCCTCTCTTCAAATTTATTAAATCGATTTTGTTGTGCTTTTTCTTTATTTGTTTTCATCTTTCTAGTCTGTTTAGATACACAAATATGATCGCATTTGTCACTCGCGGTATTTTAATTTGAAAATTGCTTATATTTTGACAATTGACCGGACTGTGTCGTGTTTCTTCGTGTTTCTTCCACGTCGCTTCGCCGTCCGGTGTGAACCTAGCGTTAGCCCTCTGGGGTCTGAGGTGTTTTCTGGCCCTGGAGGTGTTCTGACATGCTCTGACATTTGTGCTTTTTTCTGTTACTTGTGACATTTTCATGGCTAATCATTAATATGTATGGTTTTCACACCTGAAAAAGACAATGTAACGAATGAGACCAAATCAGACACACATTTGGTACATGTACAATAAAAACTTTCAAACTTCTCTGGGATCTGCGTCTCATCCCCCACACAGGACAAGACGGTCTTAGTTACCCGGACAACGATCAGATAAGGAGTTTTATGACTTATAGCAATGCGGACAGAGTCTCTGCTGCAATACTAGAACAGACTCTCCTGCATTCATTTATTGATGAACTGACTAACATGAAATGAACATGCATTCCAGAACATTTTGTGAATGATTTACTGCAGTGGTTCTCAAAGTGGTGGGGAATAGAGACGTGACAGGTGGGGCGCGCCAAACGGGAGTAAATTTTCCTTTTTATGCCTTTATATCTTTATGCAGACATCCCAACTGTCCCGGAAGTTCCGGGAGTCTCCTGCATATTGATAGCGGCTCCTTGACGCCTGCAAATGAGATCCAATCTCCCGGAATCACGCGCGCACATGTGTGTGTTTGTGTGACTATAAATGCAGCGCGTGTAAGAGCAAACCATCTTTATAGCTGTGTGTTGCCGCTTACTAGACCGATCACCCCCTGGGGGGGACACCAAGTATTACAGGAATTCCCCTACCCACCCCCAAAATAATGATTGACGTGACGTCGGCATATTAATATTAACGGAACAAACTTTCGCGCCCATAGATATATGCGTAGCTATACAGACCTGCGCAATGCCTGCCATGCTTTCATGCTCCCAAAAAGGGAGACTGCAAAACTGCAAACCTACCATCACTGAACGGGAAACCATCAACTCTTGGCCTTCTCGGCACTTCAGGATTCCACGGGACGTCCAGCGTGCCCCTCAGCAGGCCAGGCGACTCACAACAGCCATGTCATCAAAGCCACCATGCGAGCTCCGACCCACAACAGCGTCGGAACCACATGACGGCAACTTGCACCAGTGACTTTTGACCCTCACGAACCCACCAACGGACTCAATTTCAGCCACTTCAAGAATTGTATCCACTGCAACCGACTTGCAAGTATCAATTTAATGAGGTGCTCTGAAATAAGCTGATGGTTCTTTTCATACTGAAATAGATCTTGCTCCATAGTTCTATTTCCTGATTCCGGTTCCATAACACTCACCCCTTTACCTATGTATGTATGTATGTATGGATGTATGAATGTATGTTTGTTTGTTTAACGTTAGTTATGTTTGTGAGTTAGTTAATAAAACTTGTGCACAATATGGATGTGGTTTCTAAGTGTCTCTGCTTGCATACAAAGTCCCTTTTACGATCTTGATCTTGTTACAGTATGCTCTAATTGCTGTACATGCTAAGGAATAATTATTTTTCAGTGACCATGAAAGATACACTTTTCTTAGAATAAATGAATAATCAAAGAGTTCGTTGGAACTGATTTATTGATTGTAATATTAATTGGCTTACCTCAAAGTTAATCTAATTAACTGACCCAAATATTAATAATTAATCATAATTAGTAGGGATGGCCCGATACTGATATCAGGGATCGGGCCGATACTGTCCTCATATACTCGTACTCATAAAAATTTGCTGATACCACGCACCGATACCACATACATTTTGCGAGCACATCCCTTTAAACAGACATCAGGGGAAAGTTTGTTCAGTCGGATGTCAGTGGCAAAGGAAATAAAACGAGGCATGTAGCTTATTATTAACGTTAACTGACAAGAGAGTTATGCTGCGTTCACACCAAACGCGAATATGCGTCAAAATTTATGGCAAGCCAAAGTATTTATAAACGCCTGGTCAGGCGTCTGATTGCACACTGACACGTCAAAAGAAACGCGCGGTTTTTGCATCAAAACGTATGGAACGCCACATGGGTCAAATTTCGCCACTAACGAAACGCCTTTCATTCTCAAAACGCCGGTGTTTACAGCGTTTAAGACAAAAAGACGCCGCAAAGTACGGCGTTCTGTGGTACAAACGCCGCAAATTACGGCGTTTGCAAAGCAAAATCGCCGTCATTATCGCCGTTTTTTTTTATCCAGTCAACAACGCCGTTTCTGACGCCGCATGCCATCCATAATGCGCCGTAATTTGCGGCGCTTCTGTCTGACAAAGACGGAGTAAAAAGCGGCGTTTTGTATAATATTATAATCAGCCCCTCCCTTTTCTTCAATGTTCAGCCCATATAATGAAGCAAATGGAAAGACATATGTAGTAGATTGTCAATCTGAATGATAGGGTATGACTAGTGTTTGGACTTTTATCGTGTCATATTTTTTATTTCTTCATTATAAAGAAGGCGCGTGTATCCCCCTTTTTGCTTTATCATATGTGGGCTGATTTCAAACTTACTACCTTCAATAGGGCATTGGTCTGTGCACGGGCAGTGATGTCGTTTTGCTCTTAGTGACAGGGGTTCGAATCCAAGGTCCGACCGTATTATTTTTTCTCCATTTCGTTTCTTTTGTATTGGTCTGTTGCTGTATAATTTTGGAAGACTACCCGGTAGCTGACAACTGATTGAATAGCAGGCTGCAGGCGGTATGCTACTTTTTACGGAAATGACAGCTGGTAGCCTATAATAATGCTTTAATGCGTGTAGCAACTGTTACTGTATGCCTGCTTTGTGGGTCCGTTTGTATTGCTGATTATAATGATTTAGGTCTAGATGCTTCACGATATAGGCCTAGTCCATCTCGCTTTTTAAGATCATAAAATGCGCAACTTTTTTAAGCCTTCTTACAGTGGCCGTTGTGGGTCCGTTTCTATTGCTGATTATAATGATTTGGAATGGATAGGCCTAGGTAGATGCTTCTCGATATAGTCCATCTTAGAGCTTAGATTGGGCCCAAAAAATCAAGCCGGAGTGCCCGACCCCACCCGAGCCCTGCCCTGCCCGACACAAAACTGTAATTATGAGCCCGAGACCGATTTAAACTCGACCATTTTATAACCAGGGGCGGCGCCGGATAATTTTTAACGTGCTGAGGGGGTGCTAGATAAATTGGCTATATAATACTATTAATAAATGAGCAAACATTGGCCACTTAATATTTAATATTCAATTATTTTAATGATCACAATTATTAAATTGAACAGGCACAACATTCGGCATTCAATCAAATATTCTTAAAGATTTATTATTAATTAAAGCTGCAAGCAGCGATGAAAGGGCCCTCGCACCCGTGCCATCAACACTCGGTGGCTTTAGGAAGACAGAGCATGGTTGGGAAATGTACATTTAAGGAGGTATATATAGTAAGAGTATGTCAAAGTCAGTTACAAAATGTTTTGTATAATGGTGATAATAGCATGCCTCATGACTCAGCTAAGTGTTGCTAGCATGTTTAGTCTGTTTCTAGCATGCTTAGTACACAATAATTATGTGGTTAGTACTTCATTACTGTGTTAACCATGTCAGTTTCTGTTGCCAGTAGGTGGCGTTATGACTATAACTGAATATGAGCATGGATGTGTGTTCAGGACAGAACTCTTATCAAACGTGTGAAGTTTGGTGCAAATTGGAAATTGCCTTCTTGAGTAACAACAAAGTCATGTTTCATTGAATTAGCATTCTTTAGCACTTAGCTAAGCATTGTTAGCATGTTTTAACATGTTTCTAGCATGTTTAGAACTCAATGGCATTTTTAACCATTGAACGTCTAGAACGGCATCAACGTGTTAAACATGTCACTTCCTGTTGCCAGCAGGTGGCGCTATTACTATAACTGAATATTCTCATGTAGATGTGTTCAGGCCATGACTCTTATCAAACGTGTGAAGTTTGGGGCAGATTGGACATTCCATGCCTGTGTTACAGCAAATTCCAATTTAATTGCAGCAATAGCATGCTTTAGCACTTAGCTAAGTGTTTGCTAGCATGTTTTAACATGTTTCTAGTATGTTGTTAGCATGTTTAGCACTTGCTGGCACTTTTTTTATATGTTTTTATATGTCCACAACAGTTTTTAACATGTCACTTCCTGTTGCCAGCAGGTGGCACTATGACTGTAACTGAATATGAGCATGGTCATGTGTTCAGGACAGAACGCTTATCAAAAGTGTGAAGTTTGGCGCAGATTGGACATTGCCTTCTTGAGTAACAACAACATCCTGTTTCAGTGAATTAGCATTCTTTAGCACTTAGCTAAGCATTGTTAGCATGTTTTAACATGTTTCTAGCATGTTTAGAACTCAATGGCATTTTTAACATGTTGCTAAAACGGCATCAACGTGTTAAACATGTCACTTCCTGTTGCCAGTAGGTGGCGCTATTACTATAAATGAACATTCTCATGTAGATGTATTCAGGCCATGACTCTTATCAAAAGTGTGAAGTTTGGGGCAGATTGGACATTCCATGCCTGGGTTACAGCAAATTCCTATTTAATTGCAATAATAGCATGCTTTAGCACTTAGCTAAGAGTTTGCTAGCATGTTTTAGCATGTCTCTAGTATGTTGGTAGGATGTTTAGCACCTACTGGCATTTTTTTATATGTTATTAGGAGTCAAGAACAGTGTTAAACGTCACTTCCTGTTGCCAGCAGGTGGCGCTATGACTGTAACTGAATATGAGCATGGTCATGTGTTCAGGACAGACCTCTTATCAAACGTGTGAAGTTTGGGGCAGATTGGACATTCCATGCCTGAGTTACAGCAACTTCCTGTTTCATGGCGAAACATCGAAATTTGTCAGGCCGCCGAGGACCCGCCCTTTGACGAAAACTCAAGATCTTCGCAATTTAACGTCACAAAGGCCTTAAGATTACACTCACCAAATTTGAAGATGATCAGATTAAAACTGTAGGAGGAGTTCGTTAAAGTACGAGGCCTGAAAATGGCAAAAACTGCACAAAAATCTGAGAGGAAGTTCAAAATGGCTGACTTCCTGTTGTGTTTAGGGCTATGCTCCAAGAGACTTTTTTGTAGGTATTAGGTCATTACATGTATGTACCGAATTTCGTGCACGTACGTGGAACGTTGCGGGAGGCGCACTCCGTTGAACTTTTATAGGTGGCGCTATCGAGCCATTTTGCCCCGCCCAATTCTGAAACCTATATCAGATGTAAATTTTCGCCAGTTCTGACGCGTGTGCAAAGTTTCGTGAGTTTTTGAGCATGTTTAGGCCCTCAAAAATGCAATTCAATGCGGAGAAGAATAATAATAATAATAATAAATATAAATATAGCTGCGAGCAGCGATTACGGGCCCAAGCCGGTGGCACCGCAACCCCGGTGCCTTTAGTTACCTAAAGGCACCGGGGTGGCGGTACCGCCGGCTTTGGCCCTCCATCGCTGCTCGCAGCTATATTTATATATAATATATATATATATATATATATATATACACATACATACATACACACACATACATATATATGTATATATATATATATATATATATATATATATATATATTATTGTTCAAAAGTTTGGGGTCAGTAAGATTTTTAATGTTTTTAGGAGAAGTCTCTTCTGCTCACCAAGGCTGCATTTATTGATTCAAAATACAAACAAAAACAGTAATATTGTGAAATATTATTCCAATTTAAAACAGCTGTTTTCAATTTTAAAATATTTTACATAGTAATTCATTTCTCTGATCAAAGTTGAGTTTTCAGCATCATTACTCCAGTCTTCAGTGTCACATGATCCTTCAGAAATCATACTAATATGATGATTAATGCTCAATAAATATTCATTATTATTTTCAATGTTGAAAACAGTTGTGTACAGATTTTTTTTTTTTCAAAATGCTTTGATGAATGTAAAGTTCAAAAGAACAGCATATATTTCAAATATATATATTTTTAACATTATAAATGTCTTTACTGTAACTGTTGATCAGTTTAACTCATCCTTCATAAATAAAAGTACTGATTTATTTTATTTCTTTCCCCCAAAAACAAAATTGTAATTATTACTAACCACAAACTTTTGAGCGGTAGTGTTTAACGTTACAAAAGCTTTAGATTTCAGATAAATGCTGTTCTTTTGAACTTTCTATTCATCAAAGACTGTACACAACTGTTTTCGACATTTAAAATAATAATGAATGTTTCTTGAGTATCAATCATCATATTATAATAATTTCTGAAGGATCATGTGACAGTGACGACTGGAGTAATGATGCTGAAAACTCAGCTTTGATCACAGGAATAAATAACAGTTTAAAATATATTAAAATAGAAAGCAGCTGTTTTAAATTGGAATACTATTTTACAATATTACTGTTTTTGTTTGTATTTTTAATCAAATAAATGCAGCCTTGGTGAGCAGAAGAAACTTCTCTGTTATGTGCGCGCCACAGACTGCACGCACGTCCGCTTAGAGTTCCGCCTTTTGCCTTCCGTCAATATTACGTTATTAGAAAAATATTTTTTTAGAGAATCGATTTTTTGACATTTGTGAATCGATTCAGAATCGTCCACGTCCGCATCGCGATGCATCTAAGAATAAATTTTTCTCCCACCCCTAGATTTCATACAACAGGTTAATAAACAGTTACAATTAAGTCACTTACATTTTAGATGCAATGTTGACTGTTTTTGTTCTGTTTCAGCAGCGAAAATAGTTAAACAAAGATCCCGGCAGAACCATCACGCATCACGTGTTTTCTCATAACTGAACGATTCAGCATTTTTAACGAATCGGTTGACTCAAAGATTGAATGATCAATCCATAAACATCTGTCTTAATCATGATCGACTCATTCGAACGAATCGTTTGAACGAATGAATCAATGACTCGCTTATTAAGATGGATGCCTGGCGACACCTAATGGCGGTTTAGTGTTGTTTAAAAGCATCATTCTTTCCCACATGTGTGTGATTTGTGTGTGCAACATTATCATTATTTTTCTTTCACTATTATATTAGCGATTTAAAAGCATCCACTCGTGTCACACCACACGTCGATTAACCGGTGGGAAAATATCCTCAGACACATACCTAATAAATGTATATTTAAATACAATATTGGCCTACCTGGTAAAAAGTTTTATATACTATTTTGATGTCCTTTTGGACACAAGAGGGCAGTATAGCCCTATGTTTGCTTTTTTGTTGAACCAAATAGCACTAAATAGCCTGTTTTTAACTTTTTCATTCTTCTTGAATTGCAAAAACAGAATAAAATGGGTTTAGTTGTGATATTTGTATACTTTTATATAGAAATAAATGGTATATAATTACATTTTTAGAAGATTTTTACTTTAATCCCTCGCCATAGCAAAACCGTTTGAGATATTTATTATCCATTCACAATTTAGCATATTTAATGTAGTTTCATCATGTTGAAAAAGTTTGGTACGAATAAAATAAATAGTTTAAGAGGAGTGGCTAAAAATTCAGAGGCTGATTTTGCAAAAAAATTCACATTCAGACCAAAATATCTGACTTCCTGATGGCCAGAGCTATTGAATGTAAATTAGAAAGTTGTCCGGCTTGATGAGAACAATATACAAACTATTTTTTCTTTACTGTAGTTAAAAGTAACCCCCCCACTTTTGTCAAAAGCATGTTGAAAGTGACACACTTCCTGCTGCCAGTTGGTGGCGCTATAACTTTGACTCACAATAGCTACATCCATCTGATCGGCCTCTTACCACGAACACACTGCTGAAGTTTCATCAAGATCAGTTAATGTATGCAGAAGTTATTCCACTTCCGTGTTTCTCTTTTCTCGCCATAAATTCGATTCCTCGCCACAGCCAAACTGTTCGAGATATCAAAAATCCGTCCGCAATTTAGCATCCTCAATGTCTTGACTACATGCACACCGAGTTTGAAGGGGACACGGTGAATTTTCTAGGAGGAGTATTTCACATTCCACAGCAAGCGTTTTCCAAACAACCCATAATAGCCGACTTCCTGTTGGGCTGGCGTAAAACTTGACCGGGGTAAAGTTGTTCGGCCCGATGAGATCTATATGTGTACCGAGTTTCATATTAATTCATGCGAGCGTGTTTGATATATGGATCAAGTTTTAGAACCCCGTTCAAGGGGGCGCTGTTGAGCCCCCCAGCCACGCCCGGGTACCAGCTTCAGCCCGGCCCTGATGGCCGTGGGTTCTGACCTGTGTGCAAAGTTTCAAGAGTTTTTGAGCACGTTAAGGACCCCAAAAGCCCCTGAAACCTTGATTAACAATATAAAAGCAATAGTCAAATCCCCCCCTCCCCTCACACACACACAGACACAGAGAGAGGGAGAGAAAATTCTTCAGAAAATCCACATTCAAACCAAAATATCTCTCTTCCTGTTGGTCGGAGATGGTTCATGTAAATTAGAAAGTTGTCCGTCTTGATGAGAACAATACACATACCAAGTTTTGTGATTCTAGGAAAAACTAAACCCCCATTTTTGACTAAAGGTGGCGCTACTGAGCCATTCCACCACCCCCGTTTCTGAAACTTTGCACATGTCTACTGGCTAATAAATGTGATGTGTCTGTTGAGTTTCATGCAATTTCAAGTATGTTAAGAGTCTCAAAAGCATCAAAAAAGAATATTAAAGTTTGATGCGTTGCCACGGCAACAGTATCTAAGATATCAATAATCCTTTCACAGGTTTACATCTGCCGTGTGTCTACATTGTACACATAAAGTTTGAAGCAAATCGGGTAAAAATAAGACACTGATTTCAAAGCATTTTGAAAGTGATGTACTTCCTGCTGCCTGTTGGTGGCGCTATAACTTTGACTCACAATAGTCACATCTGTGCGATCGGCCTCTTACAACGAACACACTGCTGAAGTTTCATCAAGATCAGTTAATGTATGCAGAAGTTATAACACACTTCCTGTTTCATTTTTTCGCCATAAATTTGTTTCCTCGCCACGGCCAAACCGTTCGAGATATCAAAAATCCGTCCGCAATTTAGAATCCTCAATGTCTTGACTTCATGCACACCGAGTTTGGTGGGGATTGGATGAATTCTCTAGGAGGAGTACTTCGCATTCCACAGCAAGCGTATTCCAAACAACCCATAATAGCCGACTTCCTGTTGGGCTGGCGTAAAACTTGACCAGGGGAGGGTTGTTCGGCCCGATGAGATCTATATGTGTACCGAGTTTCATATTAATTCATGCAAGCGTGTTTGATCTATGGACCAAGTTTTCGGACCCAATTCAAGGGGGCGCTGTTGACCCCCCCTGCCACGCCCGGGTACCAGCTTCAGCCCGGCCCTGATGGCTGCAGGTTCTGACCTGTGTGCAAAGTTTCAAGAGTTTTTGAGCACGTTAAGGACCCCAAAAGCCCCTGAAACCTTGAAAAACTCAATAAAAGCAATAAACAAATCCCCCCCTCCCCTCACACACACAGAGACACAGAGAGAGGGAGAGAAAATTCTTCAGAAAATCCACATTCAAACCAAAATATCTCTCTTCCTGTTGGTTGGAGAAAGTTCATGTAAATTAGAAAGTTGTCCGTCTTGATGAGAACAATACACATACCAAGTTTTGTTGCTGTTGATAAAACTAACCCCCCCACTTATGACTAAAGGTGGCGCTACTGAGCCCCTCACCACGCCCGTTTCTGAAACTTTGCACATGTCTACGGGCTAATAAATGTGATGTGTCTGTCGAGTTTCATCCAATTTCAAGTATGTTAAGAGTCTCAAAAGCATCAAAAAAGAATATTAAAGTTTGAAGCGTTGCCATGGCAACAGTGTTAAAGATATCAAAAATCCTTTCACAGGTCTACATCTGCCGTGTGTTTACATTATACACATAAAGTTTGAAGCAAATCGGGTAAAAATAAGAGGGTGATTTCAAAGCATTTTGAAAGTGACACACTTCCTGCTGCCAGTTGGTGGCGCTATAACTTTGACTCACAATAGTCACATCCATGTGATCGGCCTCTTACAACGAACACACTGCTGAAGTTTAATCAAGATCAGTTAATGTATGCTGAAGTTATAACACACTTCCTGTTTCCATTATTCGCCATAAATTCGTTTCCTCGCCACGGCCAAACCGTTCGAGATATCAAAAATCTGTCCGCAATTTAGCATCCTCAATGTCTTGACTTCATGCTGACCGAGTTTGGAGCCGATTGGATGAATTCCCTAGGAGAAGTACATTAAATTCCACAGCATGCGTTTCCAAACAACCCATAATAGCCGACTTCCTGTTGGGCTGGCGTAAAACTTAGAGCACGAAAGTTGTTCGGCCCGATGAGATCTATATCTGTTCCGAGTTTCATATTATTATATGCAAGTGTGTTTGATTTATGGTCAAGTGTTCGGATTCGGTTCCAGGGGGCGCTGTTGAGCCCCCCTGCCACGCCCGGGTACCAGCTTCAGCCCGGCCCTAATGGCCGCAGGTTCTGACCTGTGTGCAAAGTTTCATGAGTTTTTGAGCACGTTAAAGGCCCCAAAAGCCCCCGAACCCTTGAACAACAATAATAATAATAATAAATATATATATATATATATATATAGCTGCGAGCAGCGATGGCGGGCCCAAGCCGGTGGCACCGCCACCCTGGTGCCTTTAGTTACACTAAAGCCACCGGGGTGGCGGTGTCACCGGCTTGGGCCCTCCATCGCTGCTCGCAGCTATATATATATATATATATATATATATATATATATATATATATATATATATAAATGTAACAAAAAAATATATATATACATTATATATATGTAACAAAAAATAAACAAATATAAATATATATATATATATATATATATATATATATATGGCGAGGCGAGGAATGGGCAGAGAAGAGCGAACGTTTTTGGACATTCATCATATTGCATTGGTTTTCATTTCTTGTCCTCAAACCGAGCACTAATCTGTTTATTTTTAAGTCACACATTCTCCATTGATTAAAAAAGACAATCAAATGTATTTTTTAATGGTAGTATTATTTTATACAGAAATAAATTATTTATAATTCAGATGAGAATAAAGTTAGTGTTAATTAAAATTGTAATTAAAACAAATATATTGATCTAAAATCTACTATCATTTGCTGCAAATAGGTTGACTATTTATATTTATTATTATATTTTATTACGGCTGTAATGAAGCGGCTGCGATGTCAAGATTGCAATGCTGGAATGCACAGTGTGTGTGTGAGGTGTGGGCGCGATCGAACAGTGGAAACATAAAAACATAGGCTACTCCGTCGGTTTGTTCATACAGGACATCATTTAAACTGCACTGTGTTTACTTATATTTATGTACACTCGCAATAAAACACAACATTGTGCTTTTGTAAAAAAACATTCAAGTAATCCCACCCCCGAAATGGCGCTATTTTTTAAATGAAACTAAAATGCTCACGGCTGCATGGGCAATAACGCGTCTACAGCGAGGAACGAGCAGAACAGAGTGAATGTTTTTTAGTTCATTCCTACTGGACGACCGTATTTCACTTTCGCTTTTAAAGGGATACGCCACTTTAAAATGAAAATTCTGTCGTCATATACTCACCCTCATGTTGTTTTAATCCTTTATGAATTTCTTTCTTCTGCTGAACAGAAAGGAAGATATTTAGAAGAATGTCAGTAACCAGACAGTTTCTGATCCCATTGACTTCCATAGTAGGAAAAAATGTATACTATGGAAGTCAATGAGACCAGAAACTGTCCGGTTACTGACATTCTTCTAAATATCTTCCTTTCTGTTCAGCAGAAGAAAGAAATTCATAAAGGATTGAAACAACATGAGGGTGAGTATATGATGACAGAATTTTCAATTTAAAGTGGAGTATCCCTTTAAGTTAGCGATTTAAAAGCCCCCACCGCGGTGTCACATATCGATTAACCAGTGGGAAAAAATTCTCAGTCACATCGCTAATATATTTATATATAAATACAATATACAATGGGCCTACCTGATTTTGAACACAAGAGGGCAGTATAGCCCTATGTATGACTTTTTTTTTTTACTAAATAGCGCATTCTGGCTGATTTTAAACTTGTACATAATTCTTGAATTGAAAAAAACTGAATAAACCCAAAACTAGTTCTGTTTCGGTTTAGTTCTGATATTTGTATAATTTTATATAAAAATAAATGGTGTATAATTAAATTTTAAGAAGATATGAGATGTTTTGTGATTCCTTTTTTGACATTATTTTAATCCCTCGCCATGTCAAAACCGTTTGAAATATTTAATATCCGTTCACAATTTAGCATCTTTAATGTATTTTCATCGTGTAAAAAAAGTTTGGTGTGAATAAAAAAAAAAACACTTAGCAGGAGTGGGTAAAAAGCAGAGGCTGAATTTGCAAATAAATCCACATTCAAACTAAAATATCTGACTTCCTATTGGTCGAAGCTAATAACTGTATATTAGAAAGTTGTCCGGCTCGATGAGACCAATGTACGTACTGATTTTTGTAACTGTGGGTAAAACTAACCCCCCCACTTTTGTCAAAAGCATTTTGAAAGTGACACACTTCCTGCTGCCAGTTGGTGGCGCTATAACTTTGACTCACAATAGTTACATCCATCTGATCGGCCTCTTACCACGAACACACTGGTGAAGTTTCATCAAGATCAGTTAATGTATGCAGAAGTTATACCACTTCGTGTTTCTCTTTTCTCGCCATAAATTCGTTTCCTCGCCACGGCCAAACCGTTCGAGATATCAAAAATCCGTCCGCAATTTAGAATCCTCAATGTCTTGACTTCATGCACACCGAGTTTGGTGGGGATTGGATGAATTCTCTAGGAGGAGTACTTCGCATTCCACAGCAAGCGTTTTCCAAACAACCCATAATAGCCGACTTCCTGTTGGGCTGGCGTAAAACTTGACCGGGGGAAAGTTGTTCGGCCCGATGAGATCTATATGTGTACCGAGTTTCATATTAATTAATGCAAGCGTGTTTGATCTATGGACCAAGTTTTGGGACCCCCGTTCAAGGGGGCGCTGTTGAGCCCCCCTGCCACGCCCGGGTACCAGCTTCAGCCCGTCCCTGATGGCAGGGGGTTCTGACTTGTGTGCAAAGTTTCAAGAGTTTTTAAGCACGTTAAGGACCCCAAAAGCCCCTGAAACCTTGATTAACAATATAAATGCAATAGTCAAATCCCCCCCTCCCCTCACACACACAGAGACACAGAGAGAGGGAGAGAAAATTCTTCAGAAAATCCACATTCAAACCAAAATATCTCTCTTCCTGTTGGTCGGAGGTAGTTAATGTCAATTAGAAAGTTGTCCATCTTGATGAGAACAATACACATACCAAGTTTTGTTGCTGTTGATAAAACTAACCCCCCCACTTATGACTAAAGGTGGCGCTACTGAGCCCCTCACCACGCCCGTTTCTGAAACTTTGCACATGTCTACGGGCTAATAAATGTGATGTGTCTGTCGAGTTTCATCCAATTTCAAGTATGTTAAGAGTCTCAAAAGCATCAAAAAAGAATATTAAAGTTTGAAGCGTTGCCATGGCAACAGTATTAAAGATATCAAAAATCCTTTCACAGGTCTATATCTGCCGTGTGTTTACATTATACACATAAAGTTTGAAGCAAATCGGGTAAAAATAAGAGGGTGATTTCAAAGCATTTTGAAAGGGACACACTTCCTGCTGCCAGTTGGTGGCGCTATAACTTTGACTCACAATAGTCACATCCATGTGATCGGCCTCTTACAACGAACACACTGCTGAAGTTAAATCAAGATCAGTTAATGTATGCAAAAGTTATTACACACTTCCTGTTTCCATTATTCGCCATAAATTCGTGTCCTCGCCACAGCCAAACCGTTCGAGATATCAAAAATCCGTCCGCAATTTAGCATCCTCAATGTCTTGACTTCATGCTGACTGAGTTCGGAGGCGAATGGATGAATTCCCTAGGAGGAGTACATTAAATTCCACAGCATGCGTTTCCAAACAACCCATAATAGCCGACTTCCTGTTTGGCTGGCGTAAAAAGTAAAAGTACGAAAGTTGTTTGGCCCAATGAGATCTATATGTGTACCGAGTTTCATATTATTACATGCAAGCGTGTTTGATTTATGGACCAAGTTTTCGGACCCCGTTCCAGGGGGCGCTGTCGAGCCTCCCTGCCACGCCCGTGTCCCAGCTTCAGCCCGGCCCTAATGGCCGCGGGTTCTGACCCGTGTGCAAAGTTTCAAGAGTTTTCGAGCACGTTAAGGGCCCCAAAAGTGCCCGAAAGGTTGAAAAAAAAATAATAATAAATAATCCTTAGAAGAACAATAGGGCTCTGCGCCCTTTCAGGGCTTGGGCCCTAATAATAATAATAATAATAATAATAATCCTAACGAAAACAATAGGGCTCTGCGCCCTTTCAGGGCTTGGGCCCTAATAAACAGAGCAATTCCAAGAGGGTCCTCACACCATCGGTGCTCGGGCCCTAATAATGTTATTTCAACATAATATATCGTTATTTCAACTTAATATGTGTGCGTGAAATAAACAAGATGTGCATTTGTAAATCCGTTGACACGCATGCATTGATTTTTATTAATAGTGTTTTCTGTCAGATGAAGATGAAGTTGACAATCGCCATCTCTGAACGCGGCTAGAGAGAAATGCACATAATTGATTACATGATCAGAGATTTCTTTTCGTTTTGAATTGTGTCTTTTAAAGACATTTCAAACTTCTTCTTTTTTTTAGATATATTTCTCATGTCTGTATGGGCATACACTGAGTTTCGGTTAATTTATATGATGAGATGCGCTCCAGTTCACGTGCAGTGCAATGACCGTGCCGGCGCCTCAGTCAGGATTATACTGACTGCTATACATGATCAAGTTCACGGATAAATGTGCGTGCATTTATTAATTATTATCTTAATGAATAATGCAACAAGGACGAAGCATGTAAACTCCTTTGTTTATTCAGAATGGAATGTAT
This sequence comes from Rutilus rutilus, assembly GCA_021464565.1. Lineage (NCBI taxonomy): Eukaryota > Metazoa > Chordata > Actinopteri > Cypriniformes > Leuciscidae > Rutilus > Rutilus rutilus. The sequence goes on along the minus strand of JAJAQA010000001.1, from coordinate 62,789,536 downwards.
TGCAAATGGATCCGAATAAAGAAAACAATGCAGAACAATGCAGAAAATTAACAATGAACTTTGAATGGCCGGAGTAGGCCGGCTACTCTAATATAATTCAACAAAGTTTTGGAATAAAATATTTTTTAAACAAAATAAATATTTTTAAAGCCTAGTATCCCGCCCCGGTGTGATGCGTGCTAGTGGAGGAGATCAATTCAAACATTTTTAAAGGCTAAGAGTATGAGCCACAGCTGCCCAAGATATCTGTGAAAAATAACTGCCTAAAGTTGTCGACCCCCTGAACCACATTCAGCATTTAAAAATACAAAGAATTAAAGTATTGATCAATAAAAAAAAACATACAAATACATAAATACCTTTGTGTTGGACAGAATGGTGTCAGTCTCATTGGCCAACATAATTCAAAACAGACCTAAAGAAATAAAATAAAATATAGTAATCATCAGGATATCATGTTATCATAATAGTTAAATGACTTATTATTATAACTATGACCATTATAATATTGTATTAGTCGCCTATTATTTAGCTGATTATTTAGCCTACAGGCTTCTCAAGGACAATCTCACTGAAAAAACCTGGGCTTAATGATTTTAAAATGTGAGACTTATTTCAAAAGCATAAATCTTACAGACCCCAAACCTTTGAACAGCAGTGCATTGTATGTTTGAGGTGGTTTTGCTTACTAGTCATATGGTTCATAGAGATTTTCTTGGTGTGCAGCAGGCCATCACAGCATGATGATCTAGGAACATAATGCTATTTGTCACAGAGCCAACAATATTACATGTGATAGGTTTATTACAAGGAACCAAGCTAGAACAGAGGTGAAAATGCAGAAAAGATAAATATATACAAATCTTAAGATAATATATTGTGAAATAAATGCATATGGAATTATCATCATGATTAAACAATAACTCACCCCTTGTTGTAGAGTTTTATTTTTTCTCTCGCTATTCTGAAATCACATTTTAGCAATATTGGTAAGTGACGTCACTGATTAAGTTAACAATACAGTGCATTCTTTTAGGTTAGCCTAAATAAATTAGCTTACTTCCCATTGACAAATTACCAGCAAAATTATCAAAAACTGTTATCTACACTAAATATGTGTTTAAAAACCCAAACTTTCATAAATAAGACCTCAACTTAACGTAACTTAGGCCTAACGTTCTCTTCGAAAACGGTTAGCTGCTAGCGTAGATGCTAACGGACTTTTTCAAAGACATAAAACCATTTCTATAAAGTAAATATTCAACAGAAGCGTGTCAATTACACGTAAGAAATGTGTCAGGGGCGTTTGTGTGTATTATTTGTGAGATTTTGTTGACTAAACTTACCTGAAAGCAGTGAAACCAACAGCGAGAGACGGGAGTTTTGTTGTTTGTCAATTGTCGATGACCATCTGCTCTCGCGCAGCGCACGTGCTCCAGTGTTTGATCACGCGCATGCGCATTAAAACACTTCAAAGTCACGCAGCATTTAAATAAACATATAGAATTTAAATATATAACATAATTTAAAATATCATTAATAAAAAGTTATTGCGAATAGATCTGAACGTTGTTGGTTATCTTATAACCTTAGGGGACCGTACTGACAACGTTGTCAGTTGGTAGCCTAATCTGCCTGTTAGAACGTTCTCAGAACGTTCTCTTTAGGTTATAAAAATAAAACCTAAAAATAACCTCCCAGAACGTTCTGGGAAGGTTCTCTTTAGGTTATAAAATAAAACCTAAAAATAACCTGCAGGAAACATTCTGGGAAGGTTCTCTTTAGGTTATAAAAATTAAACCTAAAAATAACCTGCAGGAAACGTTCTGGGAAGGTTCTCTTTAGGTTATAAAAATTAAACCTAAAAATAACCTACAGGGAACGTTCTGGGAAGGTTCTCTTTAGGTTATAAAAATTAAACCTAAAAATAACCTGCAGGAAACGTTTTGGGAAGGTTCTCTTTAGGTTATTAAATAACAACCTGCAGGGAACGTTCCCAGAACGTTCTATTTAGGTTATAAAAATTAAACATAAAAATAACCTACAGAGAACGTTCCTAGAACGTTCTTATTTGGTTCCAAAAAAATAACCAAATGGGAACCATATGGGAACGTTAGGGGAACGTTCTGTGTTTGCTGGGATCAACCAGTTTAGAGGCATTGCACTTCTAAAAGTGGAAGGGAATTTTTTTTTTTTTTTCTGTGGTGGCCAAGCGTTTAAACAACTACCTCCTGAACAACTGCTACATCAACACCAGTTGCCAGAAGGCAGGCATCCCAGGGTTCCCTGGTTGTGTGGAACACTCAACCATGATCTGAGACCAGATTCAGACAGCCAAGCGGGAAAAATAAGATCTCCATGTAGTTTGGTTGGATCTGGAGAATGCTTATGATTCCATTCCCCATCAGTAAATCACCTTTACCCTGGAATTCTTTAACATACCACCCAGCATTTGGAACCTCATCTCCAATTACTTCAGCGGCTTCACTGTTTAAAAAGACCGGTACCTCGACCTCACAGCCGAATGCAGAGTGGAGCCGAATGCAGAGCTCAATCATTTAATTCTGAAAATAGTATACTGTAGAATCACAGGCTGCTGTAATCAACAAGGTAAACCTAACTCTCTAAATGAGCTTTGTGATTCAGGTCAAATTATGATTATGTCAAAACATACCAAACACCACCTGATCAGCTTTTCTTGTTGTTTATCTGGCTGGTATAACTCAGTTACAGCAGCCAAACTAAATCTAACATTAATAGATTAAGGGTCAAGAGCCCAACTAAATCACACACTGATCTCCATAATGGTGACTACAATTGTGATTTTTCTCCTTCAGTGATTCTGCTTGTTAACATCAGGTGTCTTCAATAATGCTCAATCATCACTCAATCAATCACTTAATTAGCTCATTAACTTTAACACTCTTGAGTCTGGAGCCATATAAACTCCCAGGAGAGTTCATTTAACACTGGAGTTTTTGCTGTGCAGCTGATTTCACTAATTAGTTCTCTCTCCTGCTGAATTAACAAATCCAGGTGATTGGAACAAAATACTGAGGAGGACTTTTACTTTCTGAACCTGGACTTTCCACCTCTGGTCAGCGGCAGGGGGCGGCAGGGAGACGTCCCTGCCGTTGCTCCACCACCGTGAGATGGTCCTGGATTAATGGAGCGAAACATCAATGAAGGGTGGCTCCCAGCTGACGACCCTGCAGCTACTCGCAATGGCACCGTCAGAGGTGCAGTAAACAGAAATGCTCAGCAGGCAGTCGCTTGCCTGTGCTACCACCTACCATGATTCATTTTTATGCTAAGCACTTTGCAATATGTAAACATCCAGACCTGAAGTCAGTGGACTGTAGCACCTCTGTGAAATACATGACTTTGCATTTGTGTGAGGAGACCTGCAGAGAGGCCAGAACATCAATGATACACGACCGACTGGATGAAGTGCATGTTGGAGTGCTGTAGACGCCACTGCTGGATGTAGAATCCAGGCCAGCGCGTCACATGAGAGCCCTGATGGGAAACGAAAGTAGAAAGAAGTTTGTCTCTGAAGACTAAAAAATTACTGTTTAATGTTATTTTTTTTATTTTATTTTTTTATTTTCATAATTATTTCATAATGTATTTTGTCAAGTCAGAGCATGTTTGTACATAGCAAAATCCCCAATGTTAAATTAACATTTCTCATTGTTAATGTAATCCACACTCTCAGAATGTTTTAAGTAACACTGAAGCAGTGTTAAAGTTAATGAGATAATTAAGTGATTCATTGAGTGATGATTGAGCATTATTGAAGACACCTGATGTTAACAAGCAGAATCACTGAAGGAGAAAAATCACTAATTTTAAGTCACCGTTATGGTGATCAGTGTCTGCATTAGTTGGGCTCTTGACCCTTACAATTTTAACTCTGTATTTAGTTTGGCTGCTGTAATTCAGTTATAACAACCAGAAAAACAAAGAGAAAAAGTGATATGATGGTGTAATCAATGTAATCCAAAGAATTTCTTAAAGTTGTTCTGAAACCCAAAGTATATATTATTTTCATTTAGACATACAGACATCAAGAATCAGCCTTTGAATCTCAACAATGGTGACAATTATAAAGCATGTTGCAGTGCATTCTGGGTACCAACCAAACTCATTCATGGCTCCCATCTTGCATTGCTGTGTGAATAAATAATGAGGTTAATTTTCTTGTTAATTTCCTTTATTCTTACTTTATTTCTGCTGTTTTTATGTGACTTTTTAGTAACTTGTTTTCTAATGTTCAGAGTTGATCTGTTTATCTGAATAAGCTGTTTATCACCATTGCTGAGATTCATATGCTGATTCTTGATGTCTGTGTGTGCCTAAAAAAACTTAAAAAAAGGTTGTTGTTTTATTTGTATCATAATAACTTTAGAAATCCTTTGGATTACACTGAAAATGTTAAAATTATTATACTGTACAAGGCCAGTGCTGCTCTTATTAATAAAGTAAATCTAACTGACTAACTGAGAGATCAGGCTCTAAATGAGTTCAGTGATTCAGGTAAAAAAAAATATTATGCTAAAACATAACCACACCACCACATCACATTTTCTCTTTGTTAATCTGGCAGTTATAACTCAATTACAGCAATCAAACTAAATTGAAAGAAAATGTAAGGGTCAAGAGCCCAACTAAAGCAAACATGGATCATCATAATAGTGACTTTACAATTTGTGATTTTCTCCCTCATGATCAATCATCACTCAATTAATCACTTAATTATCTCATTAACTTTAACTGCTTCAGTGTTACTTATAACACTCTGAGAGTGGATTATATAAACGCTGAGCAGTGTTAATTTAACACTGGGGATTTTGTTGTGTATAAGATGGAAATAAGTACAGATGTGCACTTTAAACAGAACTAGACTAACAGTATTTGTCTTTCACACTGAATGTCTTCATAAAACCAACAGATGGCACCACTTATTAACTCACTGTATATGAAAGTGAACTTTGCCCAGCTGAAGGAAACAGTAAAAGCTGTGTTGTTGAATGTTGTGTGTATGAGCTGTACCTCATGTGGAGATCCCTTCAACACACTAGCACTCTTGTAGATTGATTCATTCCACAGTTTAACCTCCTCGTTTTCCAGATCCTCGGCCGTACGGTACAGAGACTTGGGAACCAGACCTTCCTCAGAACATCACACTGAATTAAACATGAGAAACACAGACATTCAGATTAGATTATAGTCATATTTTTGATCATTTCAAACATATATCACAACAGCATGGTCTCATGTCATGATGCTATTACATTATTTTAGTCTCACATTCCAGGAGAAAAACAACACATCACAATATTGCTATTTTTGTTATAAGTACTCTTTTGCTCAAGTATGCTGAAACATACTGCTGTTTACAAGGGTATAATGCCTGTTAAAGTGCCTTAGAGGAGCATCTTTTTGTCACAAACCAATGACTTTTTATGATAAATATATACACAAAGATCAATATTTAAATAGAAGTATGCAAATTAATATCTGGGAATGAGTTGTTGGCCTAGGGAAGGTGCGTGACATGTCCTATCACTTCTAAACAGAGTTCAAGCTCAATGATCCCACATGTATCAACAAACAGGCTCACTCGTCTGACAGAAATAAAGTCAGTCTGGTTAGTAATAAGTGAAGCTGGTGTAACAAATTAGCTCAAAGGGGAAATATTAATAATAATCCATAATTACCAATTATGATTAATTATTAATATTTGGGTCAGTTAATTAGATTAACTTTGAGGTAAGCCAAATTAATATTACAATCAATTAATCAGTTCCAATGAACTCTTTGATTATTCATTTATTCTAAGGAAAATGTATCTTTCATGGTCGCTGAAAAATAATTATTCCTTATGTACAGCCATTGGAGCATGTAACAAGATCAAAATCGTAAAAGGGACTTTGTATGCCAACAGAGGATCAGAAACCAAATTCATAATTGTGCACACGTTTTATTAACTAAATCACAAACATAACTAAACTAAACAAAACAAACAAACATACATACATACATTCATCCATCCATACATGCATAGGTCAAGTGGTGAGTGTTATGGAACCGGAAACAGGAAATAGAACTATGGAGCAAGATCTATTTTAGTATGAAAAGAACCATCAGCTGATCATTTTCAGAACACCTCATTAAATTGATATACTTGCATGGTCAGTTGCAATTGTGGACAATTCTTGAAGTGGTTGAAAAATGAGTCCGTTGGTGGGTCTGTGAGGTTCAAAAGTCATGGTGCAAGTTGCAATCGTTTCTTCTCCGTTGGATGAAGAAGATAGAATGAACTTGTATTGTCGCTGTTCTCATGGCTGGAGTGCAGATTGTGGCCTACACGCTCTGGGCCGGCAGGACACAAAGAGCACATGGTGAGAGTTGCGAGGGACTTCGTCCGTGTTGAATGAAGTCACTGAACTCCTGCACAGCAAAAACTCCAGTGTTAAATTAACACTCCTGGGAGTGTATATGAGTCCACACTCAAAAGTGTAAAGTGTTAAAATATGAGTGTTAAATTAACACTCAAGAGTGTTAAAGTTAATGAGATAATTAAGTGATTAGTTTAGTGATGATTGAGCATTATTGAAGACACCTGATGTTAACAAGCAGAATCACTGAAGGAGGAAATCACTAATTGTAAGTTACCATTATGGTGATGGGTGTTTGCTTTAGTTGGGCTCTTGACCCTTATATGTTTACTTTAAATTTTGCTTGTCTGCTGTTATTGATTTATAACAGTCAGATGAACAAAGAGACAATGTGATCTGATGGTGTTGGTTATGTTTTGACATAATCATGTTGTGATCCGTAAAACAAAACTTATTGAGATGGCTTAACTTGTTAATTACAGCAGCTCTGTGATTCTACAGCATATGATTTTCAGTATTTTTCATATAATCCAAAAATATTTCATAACCATTGTTCTGATCAAAAGACTTTCAAATGAATTTATTTAGAAACACAGACATCAATAATCAGCCTGTGAATCTCAACAATGGTGACAATAATAAAGCATGTTGCAGTGGCTGCCACCAATCACAACTCATTAATGGCTCCCATCATGCATTGCGGTCTGAATAAATTATGATCTGAATTGTCTGTGTAATTTACTTTTCCTAATTGAATATTCTGGTCGTCACCATTGTTGAGATGCATAGACTGAATCTTGACGTCTGTGTGTGCCTAAAAGAATGATTTTTTTTTTTCAAAACAACTTTTAAGAAATCCTTTGTATTATATCTAAAATTCTGGATATTTATGCAGATTCACAGTTATGCTGTAAACAACAACATAAATCTAAGTCAGAAATAAGGATCTTAATGAGTTCAGTGATCAATTTCAAATGATGATTGTCATAATATAACCAACACCATCAGATAACTTTTTTTCTTTGTTCATCTGGCAGTTATAAGATACAACAGCCAAAGAAAATCTAAAGTAAACATATAAGGGTCAAGAGCCCGACTAAAGCAAACACCCATCACCATAACGGTGGCTTACAATTTGTGATTTTCTCCTTCAGTGATTCGGCTTGTTAACATCAGGTGTCTTCAATAATGATCAATCATTACTAAATTAATCACTTAATTAGCTCATTAACTTTAACACTCTTGAGTGTTAATTTAACACTCATATTTTAACACTTTACACTCTTGAGTGTGGACTCATATACACTCCCAGGAGTGTTAATTTAACACTGGAGTTTTTGCTGTGTGAGGTTGTCCTTGATGCTGGAGTGAGCACATGTCCTGGATGCTTCGAAGCCTCATGAAGTGCAGAGAAGGCAAGGAGTTGATTGTTGGACGGTGCAGTGATGGTAGGTTTGCAGTTTTGCAGTCTCCCTTTTTGGTAGAATGAAAGCATGGCAGGCAGTGCTTAGGCCTGTTGGATCCAGGGCCATGGGCCCCAGTGGTGGGGGAGGGGTCCCCCCAACATGACGAGTACAGTGGAGGCCAGCAGCACAAACACAAAAAGTGGGCTGATCTAGTGAAAAGACCCTTTTAAAGCTTGACAAAGGACAGCCCTATGCAGGCTGGTTCACCCAATGAGAAGGGTAGAATTTCTGGCGGGAGTTTCCTCTGTCACCAGGATTTACAAGCCTTTGTCTTAAGCGTGCTCACTCGGACTGGCATGCTGAATTGGTGTTTGATGACACAACTACGAAAGATTCTTGTAATACTAATATGTTGCACAGCTATTGGCATATCATGTACACAATCATTTCGATCTTCAGAGTACCAATTTATCAGGACCAAACATGGTATAAGTGGGTTACATTGACCGTTGGTCCTGTAATAACTACATAGTGTCAAAGAGATCGTAGTATCAACAGAATTATTAAAAGACAAAACACACAACAGTAAATCATTCTCAAATTGTTCTGGAATGCATGTTAATTTCATGTTAGTCAATTCATCAATAAATGAATGCAGGAGAGTCTGTTTTGCAGATTGTTTCTGTCTTTCCATGGTCTCTCTCTTGCATTTGGCCACATTATTTAACACCCATAAAACCTTATCTGATCGTGGTCCTGACAACTAGGACCATCTTGCCCTGTTTGGGGGAAGATGGGATTCCAGAGTGGAGTGTAAAGATTTTTATGGTACATATGCCAAATAAATGTGTCTGATTTGGTCTCAGTTGTTACACTGGTAATGCTGTTTGTGGAGTAATGTTGTTTAATCCTCCTCTGCTGAGATCTTCACAGATTTAATGTCTTCTTTTCTCTTCAGTTGATTTCATCTGAGGCTGTGTCTGAAGTCAGTTGTAGTTCTTGTGTTTCTGCTCGTCTCTTTTTTCTGTTCTCTTCTTTCCTTCAGTGATTCTGCTTGTTAACAGGCTTATTAAGGCTGAGATGACTCCATATTTAATATACACAGGTTTTGTGGCTCAGATAAGGTCCAGTTCTGTTTTTTTTCTTTGCTCTTGGCTGGCATTGCTAGCCTGGTAATACCAAACTCTGCTACTTCGTTTTGCTTCGAGACAGAGTCTGGAATGGCATAATTGAAAAGCGTTTTCTTTCTCGCGGGGGGGGCGCTTGTCTGAAGTTTAAAATCATTGGTTACCCGTAAGCCAATCACATAACGTTTGGTTATGACATGTGTTATGCGCAGGCTCAGCCGCATCTAACTTCCACTGTAAACACATGTGTGATGCGAAAGCAAAACCATCTAGCAAAATACCGGAGTGAACATGGCTGTGAACGACTTTTGCAGATTATGTGAAGTAAATCTACGCATCCACGGTACAATCAGCGTCTACGTCATGGCTTTCAGCCCGCCCTCTGTTCGTTGATTGGCCCGGCTGTTTTGAGGCCGGAGGAAAATGGAAAGATAGGTCGCTATCTCAGACTGAGTACAGAAGCGAACTGAAATTGAGCGGAAGTACGAAGTCTGACGTAGTCAGGCTATGGCATTGCTAAGGCCTGCTTGGTCCGCCCAAGGGCCGTCATTCCACGCTGAATGTGGGCTAGATCATCTTTTCACATGTGCTAGATGTGGGCCGGATCTGGGACGTAAAAATGTTGCTATGTGGTATATAGGAACAGGCAAGCAGACTCAGAATATGAACGTAATGCCCAAAGTTTCACGCTAAGCGATTACCAAAACATATGTAGCTAACCAAACACTTGATTATAATTTAAATTTAATAGTGAATAACTAAATACACTTAAATGTAATATATTTTAAATGTACACTCTAAAAAGAGATGTGTTAAAAAACAACACACAAGATGTGTTGATGGAATTTGACACGTTGTGTAGATTTTTAACACACAATGTGTGTTAAAATGTAACTCTGGATAGAATAGCACTGGGTGGAGGAGAGTTTGTGTTTATGAAAAAAAAAAAAGGTATATTTTATATGGTATCCCATAAAATGCTCTAAAATAAATAAAGCAATATATTCAAATAAATAAATTAAATCTTAATTCATGAAAACTTAACGGGTGTTTTTTTTTCAGCCAATCACATCATGCCTTTTCAATGTCTTTTTCAAATGCTGCTTTCACTTGTTATTAATAACCAGATTAACTTTATTTCTGTCAGACTCTACAGAAGCTCTTATTGAGAATTAACAGGTTTTGGTGTTGTCGATTCATTGAATGTTTCATTTAAAGTCACCAGAATCGTGATTAGTGTCAGCTTTATTTGAGCTCTTGACTCTTTAACATTAGTTTTCTCTGATTGCTGTAAATGTGTATTCTGCGCATTTGAAACAGCAGAATTAATCATGAGAAAAATATGCTCAGATGATAATATTATCATCATGAACATGTAAGATGATTGTTCAGCAGGAGCTCAGAAAGAGTTTAATATTTGAAAGATGAGTGTAATACATAAAAGATTAGCATAATGCAATTAGCTTAAAATTAATTAATAAATACACAGTTCATACAGTCCAAGGTATCAAACAGACCTCAAGAATCAGCGTATGAATCTCAACAATGGTGACAAACGAAATGCTTCATGCCGCAATGCATGCTGGGTGCCACCATAGTGCAAATCTCATCCATGACTCCCAGCATGCATTGCTGCATGAAGCTTTTCATTTGTCACCATTGTTGAGATTCATACGCTGATTCTTGAGGTCTGTGTTTGACTAATTTCTGCTGCAGATTAAAATTTCCAGAAAACATTTATTTATTATTCTGCACTACTGGATAGCATGATGCAGTATCACAAGATCATTATAACTAACAGCACATATATAAATTACATGTGCACCATCCATTTACTCATAAACTTGATCAGATCAGCACTTGCTGATTACAACATCATCAAGAAACATCTGATCATTTTTTTCACTCGCCATAACAAATGTATTTTATTCAAATACAGTTACAGCAAGAAAAAAACTAAAAGAAGAGTAAAGGGTCAAGAGCTCAAATAAAGGAGCCATTAATCACGATTCTGGTGACTTCAAATAACACATTCAATGAAACATCAACATCTAAACCTCAGTTAATTCTCAATAAGAGCTTGTCTATGTAGATTCATGATGTCTAAAACATCCAAATGTTCAAACAAACTCTTTATTAAACGTCACTGGACTCCATAAACACAAGTTAACAAAACGTTTCAGTGTTCGTCCAAACACTCAGTTGTAAAAACACAGGAAGTGACTCTGGCAAATACACACCGACTACAGTCACACGTGACACATATCTGACACAAGTTGTGTAACTATAACACATTAGTGTGTAAAAGGTTTCAACACACTTCTGTGTAAGAGGAATAACACATTAGTTGTGTTAAAGGTAGCACAAAATGTGTAGTCCTTATAAACACAGAGATGTGTTAAGAATCGACACAGGTTGTGTGTTAAATTTGACACAACATGTGTTGTCCCTGAGCACACACACTACATGTGTTAAAATCTACACAACATGTGTTGTCCCTGAGCACACACACTACATGTGTTAAAATCTACACAACATGTGTTGTCCCTGAGCACACACACTACATGTGTTAAAATCTACACAACGTGTCATTTTTAACATCTCTTTTTACAGGTTGTGTTGTTTTCAACTCATCATTTTATAAGAGCGTGCCGACACTCACCATCACTGTGAATGGTATGCAGTGTTTGCTATGTTCTCAAACAAACAGGCCAGTGTAAATACAAGTTATTTATATACAGTATTTTGTCAGTTGCTACATTTTAATTAAATTCAAAGTGCAAACTCGGTTAACTTATCTCTTCTTGAACTTTTGTCAAAAGCAGCATTATCAATTAGGTGTTGAAGTGTAAATAACTGAATAATGTCCAGTACAGTGAGTCTGTCCAGTCATTGAGCTTGAAACATTGTGTTGTACTTTGTGTGCACATGCATTCTGTACTCGACTATTGATTAAACGGTTAATATTGTTGCATCTGGCCCTTTCACTTTATTTTTTAAAATGACACAATTTGTGTGTTAAAATGACTTGCACAGTGAATGAGTTAAAATTAACACAAAACTAGTAGTCCTGGAGCTCACCCACACATGTTAGAGTTCTCAACGGGCCTGAAAATAACAACCCGACCCGACCCGGCCCGTGGCTTTTAAAGCCCGGACCCGATGTAACCCGACACATTAACATGAATTATCTGCCCGAACCCGGCCCGCGGCCCGACGCCGCGTCGGAATTTTTTTTTCTCATACACGTATTATCATGACCAGCAGACGGAAATTCAAATCAACCTTTAATGTTCACGCCTTTTAACAATACAAACAACTGAAACAATAAACTTTAAATATATAAATAGGCTGTAGTAGCAACGGTGAATTCACCTGAGGCAAGTTTACTTTTCACCAACTCCATCTTCTTCTCCAGGCTAAAGGCGTGCACGCAGCGGCGTCAGGTCTGCCCCCGCCCCTCTCCGTGATGCCCTTGCACGCAGCAGCCAGACTTTCTTTACGGTGAACAGCAGCGATGATTAATAAATTTTTTTTTTTTTTTCACTGACTGGAAAAGATTAAGCCCGAGGTCCGACCCGACCCGAGTCATTTGATTATATTTTCGACCCGAACCCGGCCCGAACCCGCGGGTCCTGTCGGGTTTGTCGGGCCGACCCGACCCGTTGAGAACTCTAACACATGTGTCAAAATTTAACACAGGTTGTGTCATTTTTAACACATTCTTTCTAATAGTGTAGTAAATTGCAACTAGGCTACATCATCACAAATTACAAAAACGTTTAAATAAACAACATACAACTTTCAATAGATATTAGGGTAGAGTGGGGGAAAACGCCCCCCTTAAGGAAAATGTGACATTACAGTGAAACAAAACATAAATGTGACTAGAATTGCCATCCCGGTTTTGAGTGACTATGGCAGGAGTTATTCACCAAATATTAAAATTGCTCAGCCTTCATAATTAATTAGTATTTTCACTGAAAATATTTTTGTACAAAGGGGGCGTTTTGCCCCAGCGGTGGGGTAAAACGCCCCCCAAGGTGGGGTAAAATGCCCCCTTTCTTACCAACCAGTTTGCTTCATAGATCAACAGCAAAATTAACAGACAATAGTTTTTAATCTCTAAAGGTAAAAGGCAAGTAATGTATCAACATGTATATATATTAATATTTATTTCAGAAATGTCCAAAATAGCCAAATTTAACTACCTTCCATCAGTGAGCTAAATTTGCTAGCAAGCTAGCTAGTTAATGCTCACTTGAGGTAATTTTTTCATGTTTTGTTCAAATATTTAGATTTTACCACCTAGTTATACTGCATTAAGTGTAAAACAAAGGATTTGATAGACACAAATATTTTATTATAGTAATTATGATAGAGAAACTATGCCCCCAGGGGGGGCGTTTTACCCCTCAGCGTAGGGGGCGTTTTACCCCACAAGCTATGAGTTTTTAAAAAAAAAATTTTTTTTTTTAAATATAATTATATTCCTTATAAATAATATATGATCTCAAACTACAGACTTCACTATTCATCTATCATACATCACTGCGATATCCTGCAGAACAATATTCTCTTAAACACTTATTTACTAATATCTGAAAATTATAGCATTTACCATGTAATCCTCTTCTCTTCAAATGTGTCGCTGGTGTCAGCTTCTCCATAGAGATTTGTATATCCCCATTATCAACGTAGTGCATAGCAACAGTAAAAACCTATATTGACTACTTTTATTGGTTATTTTGGGAAAAACAGGTGGGGGGCGTTTTACCCCAGGGGGGCGTTTTCCCCCACTCTACCCTACATTAAATATTTTAGGTTACCATAAATGCTTGTCAGCAAATTCAGCTCTAACCATATTTCAGAGACAATACAGTAATAATAGAATTATATTATGATGTAATTAAGTCCTACTTAACTGAGTCAAAAATTAAATGTAAAGGTAAATTGCAATATCCTTTAAAACAATGGCATTTAATATAAATGTGAACTATAATAGATTTACATTTAATTGCAACTAAAATGCAATAAAATATCCAAAAACATTTAATTCAGTTATCACTCACTTATTAGGGATATTCTTTAATAAAATCAAGAGATACATTTTCCAATTTTTTTTAGGGAAACAAACACAGTTTTGAGGCTTGAATTGAGGAACTGATAAACCTGATAAAATTAAGGAAAATATTTATTTTTTAGAGAATTAGCTCAATTATGCCATTTTATTAAGAGACACCATTGTTAGTTCCCAGCATGCTTTGCACATGGCTGGAAATGGAGATTAAATCTTGAAATTAAATGTTATTTTATGTATTTTTGAGTAAAGGGAAACATCTGTTAATGTTTAATGTTCAGTTATGTTTGACATTTGAAAGAGTTCATATTATGTTGAAGTTTTGATCATTACCATTGTGCCGAAAAGTATGGCTTATGGTTAGGTTGTGAATAACTGGATATATAAATAGTTTGAATGATGTTGTTTTGTTCATTGAGCAGTATCTCTGTTAATGATAGTGCACAAATATGTTGTGTATTAACAGCATATAGTTTTTTTAAAGTAAAATATAACACAAAATCAAATATAACCAGCACAATTTTGAAAGTAAAACATGCATAAATAAAAAAAGCATATTTCACAAAAAATTCTTTATGTCATGATCGAATAAATGAGGGGATTTTACATGATTTATTCAGGTAGATTCCATGAAAGAAATCAAGCTTTAACTACTCAAAAATATTATGTGTAATATTGTTACCATCATTTTTAATTTAATTAAATTAAGTAAATAACAGTAACATTTTTTACAGTGTACTGGTTCCTCTAACACAGTCCTGTGACTTCTCACATTGTGGACCTTAAAAAGCGAGATTTTGGAGTAAATATTGACAGGCGTACCTGTAGTTTATTGGTATTGTTGACTTAAGACTTGGTCATATGAGCTACTAAGTCAACTGAAAATAAAACAACACATCACAAGACAAGTGTCAAATTTTCAGGAACATATATAATCTAAATGGGGGTCATTTGTACACATTAGCTGAGCTGAAGAGAAACATATTTTTATTAAAATTGCATTTTGTGCAAAACCTGTCCCACCTGCATAAACTTCTCTCTTGTAATCAGTTTTTTCCCTCCAACTCTTACATTTGTTTCATCTTTTTCTCTCTCATAGGCCTATGACAAAAGATTCCCAAACTGTCCGCTGATACCCATGATTGTGAACAGCAACATCATCAGTGAGTGTCATAGTGAAGATGGGGTGACACAAGTGATTGAACGCAGGTGTACCGTGGACTTCGAGGCTCTTCGGCTTCTAAAGAGGGTATTTCATCTTTTAGTCCAAAATGTCCAAAATGTCATAAACTGTGACACTGTGAGCGTTCATTTGACTAACATTTGAACATTAAAATAATACAAGAAGTTGTTTCCTGCGATTACTGTATATAATGTTTATTGGCATAGTTATTTATTTGATGTTCCTAAAAGAGAAATGACCACAGTAAAATTATTTCAAAAATCTCTTTTGATTTTATTGAAATTGGTATACCACAGGTTTGTCACAACATGTGGGTAAATAAATTAAATACATAATAGATTACTTTTTTAGGTGAACTTGATTATGATTATGATTAGGGATGCACCGATTGGGAAATTCTGGGCCGATACCGATACCGATGTTTAACATAACAACTTGGCCGATGGCCGATGACGATGCCGATGTTTTTTCTTTTTGTTATTTATTCCTTCTTTTGTGCCACGGAAACATACAAGTCTTTCGGCTCTTGATCACACTATCCTAGAATGAGCACAAATTCAATCAGACCAATTTATGAAACAAAAAAAACCTTTAATGTCACTTTCGGGTTGACAGTTATAACCTTATTTATAAGTTCTTTTTCAGTTGTTATGAGGAGCAATATGACAGAGAAATTTGGTAATCATTGTCTGACCCAACAAAAAAAAACATTATAATATTCATTTTATTTTTCGTGTTCGCATTTATGAGGGAAAAAACACGGGTGAATGTTCATACCAAAATATAAAATTTTAAGCGCGCACGCGCTCTTCTGAGAGAGAGAGAGAGAGAGAGAGAGAGCGCCCCGACCGCGCGCGCGCTCTCACTCACTATTCAGAGCGGTCAAGCTTCCCCGTACTTTTTGACAAGCGTCCTTGACAGGGAGGCCAGAGCTTCTTTGCAGCTCAAGTCGGCGGCGGTGTGTACAGTTAACGCTCTATCTGTTGACGGCGCTGAGGGAAAAGCTCCCGCCACTGGAAGAAGCGGTCGCCGCCCATTTGTGTCCTCCTGCGCAACCATCAAAGCCGTGCAGAACGTCTTCAGCACTCGCGGATCGTGCATACTCCGCCGCTTCTTCTGCTACACACCATGGTCGTTCTTTTCTCGAGAAAAGGAGTTTTCTCATAGAAAAATAAATAAATAAATGCGTCATTGTACCCAGCACTTCTGAAAATGCACTTCCGAATGCGTCTCTGTCCCCAGCATATCAAACCAAACTGATGCCCATGTGACATCGGCGAATGTCATTTTTATTTCCCGATGGCCGATGGCAGTTAACGAGGCAAATATCGGCCGTTACCGATGTTCAGCCGATGCATCGGTGCATCCCTAATTATGATACATGGCTGTGTGTACAGACACCCGGAGAATGAAGACTGGACCTGTTTTGAGCAGTCCGCCAGCATGGACATCAAATCCTTCTTCGGCTTTGAGAGCACCGCAGAGAAGATCGCAATGAAACAATACGCCGCCAGTATTAAAAAGGTGTGTGTGCATTGGTTGGTTGGTTCCCAGATAGCAACATTGTCTCGGCCCAGATCCGTCCCATATCTAGACCATGTGGAATGATGATCTGGCCCATATGCAGTGTAGAATAATCACTTGGGCAGACCTGGGCGGATCACTTGGGCAGACCGGACTGATCACCATAATGATTTCATCTAAGGCTGTGTCAGTTGTATTTCTTGTGTTTCTGCTCGTCTCTTTTTCTGTTCTCTTCTTTCCTTCAGTGATTCTGCTTGTTAACAGGCTTATTAAGGCTGAAATGACTCTATATTTAACAGGTTTTGTGGTTCAGATAAGGTCCAGTTCTGGTTTATTTATTTGCTCTTGGCTGACATGTGGCATTGTTATGGCCTGCTTGTGGCCCAGATCTGGCAAGCAGGAGCGGCCCGCTCAAGTGCCGTCATTCCACGCTGCATGTGGGCCAGATCCGCATTCCACAAGTGCCAGATGTGGGCCGTATCTGGGCCAAAATAATGTTGCTATTTTGTAAGATTTAATAAGTTGTTATTAAATCTGGCTAAAGTCTAAAACATTTGAAACATTCTGTTTTTATATTTCACAAAATAAATGTTTACTTTATCTAGATCCAGACAGTGATATTAACTGATCTGCCAAGTTTCTTACAGCTTTATTTTCAAGAATCTTCTTTTAGAATATTTTATGTCTATCATCAGGATCTGTTTTCTTGTAACGTCCTGGTTGTGGCTGGCTTGCGTGTAAAAGTATGTTTATGAGTTTGTGTACGTAAAGCCAATGTTTACGCAGCAAAAACTCCAGTGTTAAATTAACTTTCATGGGAGTTTATTTGACTCCACACTCAAGAGTATTAAATTATAAAAATATGAGTGATAAATTAACACTGAAGCAGTGTTAAAATTAATGAGATAATTAAGTGATAAACTGAGTGATGATTGAGCATTATTGAAGACACCTGATGTTAACAAGCAGAATCACTGAAGGAGAAAACTGTAATATTTAAGTCACCATTATGGAGATCAACATTTGAAATATTGTGATAGTAAAATAATGATTATGCTAGAACACAACCAACACCTCCAGATCACTTTTTTTTGTTCACCTGGTTGCTACAACTGAATTACAACAGCCAAACTAAATCTAAAGTTAAAAATGTAAGGATGAAGATTCCAACTAAAACAAACACTGATCACCATAATGGTGATGTTTATTTATTTATTTTTTATTCTCCTTCAGTGATTCTGCTTGTTAACATCAGGTGTCTTCAATAATGCTCAATCATCACTCAATTAATCACTTTATTATCTCACTAACTTCAACACTGCTTCAGTGTTACCTATAACCTATTAAACTTATACCTACACTGTAAAAAATTTGCTGTAGTTTTGCAGCTGTTTGCCAGTAACTTACTGTAGATTTAAATCGATGTTATTTACTGGCAACAGTTTGCTCAAAGTTAAATGAACATTAAACATTAACAAGTCTTTGTCTTTACAGAATAAAACAATAAAATAACAACCTAATGCAAAGCATTCTGGGAATCAGAAATCTTCATCAACCTTTTTCTGTTTTTTTCCTTCAGATTTTGGTTCCCAGAATGCTTTGCATGAGGCTGTTATTTTAGTTTTATTCTGTAAAGATAAAGACTTGTTAATGTTTAATGTTCATTTAACTTTGAACAAACTGTTGCCAGTAAATAACATCAATTTAAATCTACAGTAAGTTACTGGCAAGTAGCTGCCAATAATACTGTAATTTCTACAGATTTGTTTAACAGTGTATTAACACTGGGGATTTTATTGTGTAGATGTTTTATGGAAGTATCTCTTTGGGATCAACACTGTAAAAAGTGATATGATCAGTAAGTTATGAAAACGTATGTTTTACTTTTTTTTTTAACTCAAAATAAGTTAAGTAATTTTCAACTCAAGTTATTAAATATTCAACTCATTTTTTTAATTCAGTTTAATGTAATGGAGTGGTTTGGTCATTCAGGTTCAGGAAAGATAAAGATGATCTGCATTGCTTCAGGGAGATCACCACTATAATAAATGCAGGATGCTGTCACGGTGTTGTTAAAGTTATTCAAACATATTCCACTTGGTTGGGTAAATATTCTAAAGAACAAATATTCCTGCCAAGGAATGCCCAAATGTTTGTTGTTCACAGCAGGTTCAGAGGGGGAAAAAAACAGACAATAGCAGGAATTAAATTGACTTCAACTTAGGGCTGGGCGATATATCGCACGATATTGTTATGCACATCTCATCAGTAAAGCCGGTTCCTTGATTAGTAGTAAATCGCCATCACCTGCTTTCAGATGGAGCGGTGTTAAATTAACACTCCTGGGGCTGGGAGTGTATATGAGTCCACACTCAAGAGTGTAAAGTGTTAAAATATGAGTGTTAAATTAACACTCAAGAGTGTTAAAGTTAATGAGATAATTAAGTGATTAATTTAGTGATGATTGAGCATTATTGAAGACACCTGACTAGCATCTGATTATATTTTCTCTTGCTGTTCTCGCCATAACAAACAGACACAGCTGCCTGAGAAAAACTAATGTTAAAAAGTCAAGATCCTGACTAAAGCACTCACTGATCGCCACAATGGTAACATCAAACCAAACTATTACTTTCAAATAAGTAATCAACATCTAAACCTCTGTTAATTCTTAATAAGAACTTCTGTAGATGTCTGACATAAATAAAGTCAGTCTGGTTAGTAATAAGTGAAGCTGGTAATGCTGTTTGTGGAGTTGTTTAATCAGATCTTGAGAGATGTAATGTATTTTATCTTCAGGTGATTTCATCCAAGGCAGTGGCTGGAAGTAGTTCTTGTGTTTCTCTTTCCTTCAGTGATTCTGCTTGTTAACAGCAGGTGTTCATCATTAATGCACAATCATTATTCAATCACTTAATTATCTCATTACCTCCAACACTGATTAAGTGTTACATTAAACAGCCTGTAGTGTGCACACTAAGCAGTGTTCATTTCATCTGGGCAAACCCATGTGGGGCCTACATGGAAACTGGGGGCAAAACTGGCTGGGTCCCAGTTAGATAGCCCAGGTCAAACCCATTTGGGCCCCACATGGCTGTGCTGGCTGGGTTGTTCTGAAGAGTGTTTTTTTTTTTTTTTTTTTTTTTTCATTTAGAAACACAGACATCAAGAATCAGCCTGTGAATCTCAACAATGATGACAATTATAAAGCATGTTGCAGTGCATTCTGGGTACCACCAATCAAAACTCATTCATGGCTCCCATCATGCATTGCTGCAGGAATAAATAATGAGGTTAATTTTCTTGTTAATTTCCATTATTCTTACTATTTTATTTTATTTCTGCTGTTTTTATGTGACTTTTTAGTCGCTTGTTTTCTAATGTTCAGAGTTGATCTGTTTATCTGAATATGCTGTTTATCACCATTGCTGAGATTCATACGCTGATTCATGATGTCTGTGTGTGCCTAAATGAAAAGCTTCTTAAAATTATTATTATTTTAGTATCAGTATAACTCAAGAAATTGTTTGGATTATACTGAAAATGCTAAATATATTATGCTGTACAAGGCCATTGCTGCTAAAATCAATAAAGTAAACCTAACTCAGAGATTAGGCATATGAGATCAGTGATTCAGGTCAAAAAATGATTATGTTAAAACACAACCAACCCAATCAGATCACATTTTCTATTTGTTCATCTGGCAGTTATAATTCAGTTACAGCAGTCAAACTAAATCTAAAGTAAAAAATGTAAGGGTCAAGAGCCCAACTAAAGCAGACACTGATCTCCATAATGGAGATCACCAAAATAATCACCAAATTTGTGATTTTATCCTTCAGTGATTCTGCTTGTTAACATCAGGTGTCTTCAATAATGCTCAATCACTCAATTAATAACTTAATTATCTCATTAGCTTTAACGCTGCTTCAGTGTTACTTATAACACTGAGGGAGTGTGGATTGTATAAAAACTGAGAAGTGTTGATTTAACACTGGGGATTTTGCTGTGTATTTTACCTTTATTTTACAGAGCCACTCCTATGAAAATATCCTGCTCTGCCACTGGTTTAGAGTGAGAATGTGTTGCTCACTCACAGTGTATAAATATGACCAAATCCCTGACATCTGTTCAAGAGTGACTCCTCATCCTACAGCAGACGTATCTCAGGCACCCAGGATTTTTTCAGTATTGACAATGCACCTGCACTGGCTAATATGTTTCCTTGCTTCAATGTGTAAGTAAATATTGTTTAATGATAAAACTTTACAATTAGGATCAGATTGTTACTATAAGTTAATACATTAAGCATTAAAATGACAACAATTAACATTTTTAAAACAACTGTTAATCTTGATAATGTTAATTTATAGTTATTGTCATTCATGTCTGCACTGTTAAACATTTTAGTGTGAAATTACATTGTATTCTGGGTTTATGATTGCATTAATTTCACAGAATTTCACAGCAGGACTTTTCTTGTATCTAACTGCATTAAAAAGTGATTTTATTGTGAGTTTACAGTATTGGAAAACACAATTTACTGCAAACAAACAACACCATACTGTATTTCTACAGTGCATATGTACTATGAAGGCACCCAGCATGCAGTGTGACATGAATAGATTATGCTGAGGAGTTTCTAGATTCGGTAACACTTTACACAGCAAAATCCCCAGCACTGTAAACCCTAACGCTCAAAATAATTAATTGGTTTGAGTTGGACAAACTTAAATTAAACTAATTAGTTCAGTCTAATTAACTTTTATGAGTATTTAGCACTTTCTTTTTCTTTCAAGTTCACAGAACTGATATATTTAAAGTAAACTGAACTGTTTCATTGTTTTGAGTTTTATGAAATTATTTCTTTTAATTTAGACAAACTTAAGTTTAACTGAAACGGCTGGGATGTCTATTTCCCAGCATGCTTTGCCGATGGTACTTGAAAGGGAGAGTAAATGCTAAAAAAAAAAAAGTGTAATATAATGTGTTTTTTATTGTGTGTGCAAGATTAAGTGGGACATTTAGTAGTGATTAATGTTGTGTTATGCTAATTTAGAAGAATTTCTGTTAATGTTGGTTTTAAAAAACTATTGTATTTTATTGTACAGTACAATCATAACATAGTACAGACATTATCTTAATTCCATAATGTCCTTAAACATAACAATATTGCTGGCGATAAACTGAGAAAGTGCGCGTCCGGTGTGCGATACCTCTAGTTGTCCTAGACGCGACGCAGCGACCTTTAGAGTTAATGAGATAATTAAGTGATTAATTGAGTGATGATTGTTTGATTATTGAAAACAACTGATGATAACAAGCAGAAACACTGAAGAAAAGAGAAACACAAGAACTACAACTGACTTCCAGACACAGCCTTAGATGAAATCAACTGAAAAGACATGAAATCTCTCTTATTACAAACCAGTTTGACCTTATTTCTGTCATTCATCTACAGTACTTTTTGAGAATTAGCAGAGTTTTAGATTTTGATGTTTTATTGAAAATATGTGGTCACCATTATGGTGATCAGTGTTTCCTTTAGTTGGGCAGTTTGACTTTATCTTTTTTATGTTAGTTGTTGTCTTTGTAACAATATTTACCAAAACACATAATTTGTTGCAAAGGAAATCATAAAATAAAGATGATCAGGTGGTATATGTTTCATTGTCAGAAATAAAAATATTTGACAAATGTCATCATTAACCAAAAGAGGTTACTTTTTAATACTCTTTTTGCCAAAGATCAAACATTCTGAATTTTAATTTCTAAATGCATTGCGAGAAAAGAAAACATAGTGAGACATACACTAACATCAAGAATCAGCTTATGAATCTCAACAATGGAGACATGCTTCATGTTGCAATGCATGCTGGGAGCCACTATTTTTATGATTTGGTGACTCCCAGCATGCATTGCTGCATGAAGCATGTCACCATTGTTGAGATTCATATGCTAATACTTGATGTCTGTGTGTTTCTAAATTTTTTACAACAATGAATTTTAAAAATCAAAATTCAGAATGTCTGATCTGTGATATGAAATCATTGTTGGTGAAAATAATCTCTTATCAAAAAATAGCCGTATTTGATCAGTGATGAGATTAGCAAATTCTCTACTTCAAGATGGTTAAAACTCTATCACCTGAATCCGTGTATCATTCGTTCAGTCGTTTTTTTATTTAATATTGAAAGTAGAAAAATGAGAAAACAGTTCCTTTTTCGATTTTCATTTTTTCCAAAACAACGAAAAACAAGAATTCAGCTTGAGTTTTCGTTTTTCGTTCTGATGTAGAAAAATGTACAAACAGCTGGAATATTCGAATTTTACACATGGGTGGGAATGAAACGCCCCTTTCATTTGATTTGTCAGCCGAAGATCAAACTGTCCCGTCATCAGTTCTTCCTCAGTTCTGCACTGCAGAATAAGAGTCCTCGCTTTGTGATTCTTAACGCGTTTATTGCAACTACATTTCATCTTTTTTTTTCATCAAATAACCAGACTAACATGGCTCGACACAACCCTTACTGGGAAAAACACTAGACAGGGCTTTCTTCTGTGTAGACCAGGAGTTCTCAAGTGCCAGGGGTTTGCTATTTTCCTATTTCTGAACTGTAAAGTCACGTTTTTTTTTTTTTTTTTATCATGAACCACGCTGTGTTTTATTCTTAAGTGACTATATAATGCATTTTACTTAAAATAATCTAAATGTTGACTTTGAAAAGTAGGCGCGTCAGAAGGCTATTCACTCTATTTTGGTTCATTTTTGGTGTGCGCCAGAAAGATGTTCAAGGAGACTGAGACGCGCTAAAGCAGCGCATCATATTGTTTTCTTTATTTTCCAAAGGCATGACATTTTGTAGTCATTTTGAATGTAGGCTACACAAATAAAAATATAAATGTTACTGTTTCGAATGACAGAGTATTAAACGACAGAATATTAAGTTATTTCCCCTGCTGAGCAACAAATCCAAGTGATGTCGCCGGCGCATCGCTCGCTCACACAGCATCTCTAGGAGGCTATTATCAGTTCACTTCTGGCATGGCTAACATCGCAGCCTGTTCATTATTAAAATAATACACAGTCAACCAAACATATAAAAAGTTATTCTGCTTAATTTAATTGGTCTGTTGTACAATATAAAGGCTGTGCCGCACAGTAGGCTACTTGCTGTTATTCCAAACTCATTTCCCTTGCTGTGAAGATGCTGATTTAGCCTATACGTGTATTGGGACTCGACTTAAGTATAAAGCCTTCTTTACATTACTAGTTAGCATCCAAATGTTACATTGCAAATATGGAAACTTTGGACCGAATGAGAGATGCGCGAAACCAACGTCGGTACAGTTTCAGTTTCGATTCAAATAAATTCGTTTAGGCTTGGCGTTTAAAATTGGCTAAATGTTGTTTATAATAAAGGACAAAATAGGCTATTTTTATAAGCTATTAGGCTATATTTTTATTATACGTGGCTACTTATTTTTCATTCTTGTTGTTTTCTGAATAGGCCTACCATTCATTTAAGGATTTGACATAGGCTACAGTAAGGGGAAGTAAAATACGCATAGACATAGCCTATATGTTATTAATAGTGTTTATAATGTTAATGTTGCATTTTATTTACCGATCTTTTACACTATTTCTGAATAGGCTAATAATAAAATGCATTTGTTTCCCTCTCAACATGACCCGGTGCGCTGCGTACAAGCGCACATCTTTGAGATATAAATTAATACATTTTAATAAAACACAAGGCCTACATCATAAAACTCAGAAGAGTATGTATTTTAATATCTCTGTTGTTCTCTGTTCTCCGGTTGTTAGATAGTCAGTCTGAATGTCATGCGTTTACGTTAATATAGAAATATTATATTGTCAATGCATTATTCTTTTCTTTTTGTATTAGTGTTAAAAATATTAAATTTACAACTAATTATATTGATTTCTATCTTCATTTATTATTTAAAAAAAAAATTACTGGGCGAGGGCGACCATGTAGGCTAACAGCCGTCATTTAGGCATACCCAGCTGATGCAAAGCGTAGGTGAATTTATATCTACACAGAAGAAAGCCCTGTCTAGTGTTTTTCCCAGTACGGGTTGTGTCGAGCCATGTTAGTCTGGTTATTTGATGGGAAAAAAAGATGAAATGTAGTTGCAAAAAACGTGTTAGGAATCACAACGCGAGGACTTTTATTCTGCAGTGCAGAACTGATGAAGAACTGATGACGGGACAGTTTGATCTTCGGCTGACAAATCAAAGGAAAGGGGCGTTTCATTCCCACCCACGTGTAAAATTCGAATATTCCAGCTGTTTATACATTTTTCTACCTCAGAACGAAAAACGAAAAATCAACCTGAATTCTTGTTTTTCGTTTTTTTGGAAAAAATGAAAATCGAAAAAGGAACTGTTTTCTCATTTTTCTACTTTCAATATTAAATAAAAAAACGACTGAACGAATGATACACGGATTCACCTGATCATCATTGTTTCTGGCTTCCTTTGTAACAAATTATGTGTTTTGATAAACACTGTTACAAAGACCTAGCCTTGTTTAAACCAGACCATTCTCAGTAGTAACTGAGTTATGGTCTGGAAAAGCTTCATTAATAACTCATTTCCAAAGGGGCGTCACCAACGGACGTTGCTCAAATGCCTCTGTGCGCAATTGGATAGACCTAAAACCAATCAGAGCGATCGTCATCGTGTAAAGCCATATGCTGTGTCCCTAAGTTACACTACGCCATAAAAGTATGTACCCTTTTTGTGAAGAAAAGGTATTTACTTTTGAATGTGTAGCAAAAAAGTAGGCAAGCTTTGGGACATACTACTTCGTCATCTTTATGGGACAGATCTGTCGCGTGCATCCTGTCACATAAACTGCCCTGTCTATCATCTTGTCACAGTTAAAATCCTCTATTAAATCTAATTTAATTTCCTACCGTTTCGGGGAGAAATGTAGTAGCACATTCATCTGCCAGTGGGTCTTTCATGAAGACTGTCCTCGTGTTTGCGATTTTAATATAATAATGTGCGCTTCACCAACGGACGTCGCTCAAATGCCTCTGGGCGCAATTGGATAGACCTAAAACCAATCAGAGCGATCGTCATTGTGTAAAGCCCGCCCCAACATTTCTGATTGGTGCCGCGATTTCGACGGATTAGAAATGGGCTTGAATGAGCTCTTTGCCAGACTACTTGCAGAGCAAATCTAAATTTGCCGGAAGTTGTCTGGGTTTTCCCAGGCTAACAAAGACCTCAAACTTGCATTTAAAATAGCAACAGTCAAACTGCCCAATGAAATGAAACACTGATCACAAAATGGCGACTTTACAAAACCTATTATTTCCAATAAAACATCAACATCTACACCTCTATTAATTTTCAATAACTAGTTGGTAATAAGTGAAGCTGTTTGGAGTTGTTTAATCCTCCTCTGCTGAGATCTTCACAGATTTAATGTCATCTTTTCTCTTCAGTTGATTTCATCTCCTGAAGTCAGTTGCAGTTCTTGTGTTTCTCTTTTCTTCAGTGATTCGGCTTGTTATCATTAGGTGTCTTCAATGCTCAATCGTCACTCAAATAATCACTTAATTAACTCATTAACTCTAACACTGCTTCAATGTTACTTATAACACCCTACTGGTGGTTCCCATATAAACACAGAGCGGTGTTAAATTAAACACCTGGGATTTTACTGTGCAGCATCCACCTGGATGACAACCTTTGGCTCTGCTCTCTTTTATCTAAACTCATTACTTCAGACTTATGTGCCATCCAGTAACTTGCGCTCTGCAAGCGAACAACGTCATGTGGTGTCATCTCAAAGAGGCACAAAATCTCTTTATCTGACCTTTACAATGACTGTTCCCTGCTGGTGGAATGATCTGCCTAACTCAACCAGAGCTGCTGAGTCCGTAGCCACTTTCAAGAAACGGCTGAAGATGCTTCTTTTCCGACAGCACTTGATCCAGTAATACTAACACTTTCTCTTCTATTGTATTATTTAAAAAAAAAAAAAAAAAAAAAATAAAAAAAAATAACATGTACTGCATTAGACTGAGAAGGGTCATAGCACTTGCATATTGTTGTCCTACTGTTAGTTTAACTGCCTCTATTTTTCTTATTTGTAAGTCGCTTTGGATAAAAGCGTCTGGTAAATGAATAAATGTAAATGTAATGTAAATGGATGATGCGACGGCAGCCATACTACGCTAGAACACAGTATGATGAAGTCAATCTGTATATATGAATGGCCATGATGGAAAGAGAGCAATGGGCAAATCTGGCCAGGATGCTGGGGTTAAACCTCTACTATTTTCCGAAGGACATCCTAGGATTTTTAATGACCACAGAGAGTCAGGACCTCGGTTTAATGTCTCATCCTAGGGACGGTGCTCTTTGACAGTATAGTGTGTGTCCCCACACAGCAAAAACTCCAGTGTTAAATTAACACTCCTGGGAGTGTATATGAGTCCACACTCAAGAGTTTAAAGTGTTAAAATATGAGTGTTAAATTAACACTCAAGAGTGTTGAAGTTAATGAGATAATTAAGTGATTAATTTAGTGATGATTGAGCATTATTGAAGACACCTGATAACCCTGATAACCCTATCAACCTACCCTAACCCTGACACCTAACTTGCTCATCTGACAGTTATAACTCAGATACAACAGCCGAACAAAATCTAAAGTAAACATATAAGGGTCAAGAGCCCAACTAAATCAAACACTGATCACCATAACGGTGGCTTACAATTTGAGAGTTTCTCCTTCAGTGATTCTGCTAATTAACATCAGATGTCTTCAATAATGATCAATCATCACTCAATTAATCATTTAATTATCTCATTAACTTTAACACTCTTGAGTGTTAATTTAACACTCATATTTTAACACTTTACACTCTTGAGTGTGGACTCATATACACTCCCAGGAGTGTTAATTTAACATTAGAGTTTTGCTGTGCATCACTTTAGTGGAGGCGTTAGGACCCACACAGACCACAGGGTAGTGATGGCAGTCTGACACTGAAGCTTTGAAATGTGCTTCAAACCATTAACTACAATTCAATTTGAACCACTGCTCCGAAGGTTGCTTTGGTATGGAAAAATCAGCAGCAACTGCTTCATCCTCTGAATGAATCACCTGAGTGGTTCGCAGCACCACTGCCACACGCAAACCAGTCTGTGCTGCCACTGCAACTGGCACCGCATCGTTTCAAGTCTGAATTGTAGCGCGCTCAAAGCATAAAAAATTAAATGCACAACATTGCGTTTGGTTTGTAGTAGCCTATACTACAGTGACAAGCATTAGTTTGTTCGTTTCGATTTATTTTCATTACTATGGAAGCATCTAGGAAGAGAGGTCATTCTGCCATGTGGGAAAACTTTATTCTGATCGCTCCTGATAAGGAATGTGCGCTGGCTGTAAAAGCTGCAGTCGGCAAGATTTTTTATCATATTCACTGAAACCGACACTATGCTCTGACAGAACAACATAAATCAGCCGGTTTTAGAAAAAAAAACCTGCGCTTCTACCTCCACCTATAGAGCCTGTTATTTGTTATGCAAAAATCCACCGCTTCCGGTTCTTCTGGTCCAATCAGCGCAGGGCTCTGTGAGATCTGACTGTCAATCACAGTTCGTGCACATGCCACAGATCCCCCCTCCCCCACGCACCTTACAATATCACATGCACATTCCTGAAGTTCGCAGGTGTGTTGGATTGTACGAAGCATGATGGCGGAGAGAAAATCTACTAACAAGCTTCCAATTCCTCGGTTATTGCTATCTATGGGTAGATTAGCCAGAGAAGCCTACCTCCGAGTCCATGGTTTTGATCGATGCTGAAGAGACGGACGTGTTCACAGAAAATCTGGTGCACACGCACTGACGAGCACAAACTCGATTGGAGGGTGCTTGGTGGTAGTGGGTCAATGTCTGATCTGTGATATGAAATCATTGTTGGTGAAAATAATCTCTTATCAAAAAATAGCCATATTTGATCAGTGATGAGATTAGCAAATTCTCTACTTTAAGATGGTTAAAACTATATCACCTGATCATCATTGTTTCTGGCTTCCTTTGTAACAAATTATGTGTTTTGATAAACACTGTTACAAAGACCTAGCCTTGTTTAAACCAGACCATTCTCAGTAGTAACTGAGTTATGGTCTGGAAAAGCTTCATTAATAACTCATTTCCAAAGGGGCGTCACCAACGGACGTTGCTCAAATGCCTCTGTGCGCAATTGGATAGACCTAAAACCAATCAGAGCGATCGTCATCGTGTAAAGCCATATGCTGTGTCCCTAAGTTACACTACGCCATAAAAGTATGTTCTCTTTTTGTGAAGAAAAGGTATTTACTTTTGAATGTGTAGCAAAAAAGTAGGCAAGCTTTGGGACATACTACTTCGTCATCTTTATGGGACAGATCTGTCGCGTGCATCCTGTCACATAAACTGCCCTGTCTATCATCTTGTCACAGTTAAAATCCTCTATTAAATCTAATTTAATTTCCTACCGTTTCGGGGAGAAATGTAGTAGCACATTCATCTGCCAGTGGGTCTTTCATGGAGACTGTCCTCGTGTTTGCAATTTTAATATAATAATGTGCGCTTCACCAACGGACGTCGCTCAAATGCCTCTGGGCGCAATTGGATAGACCTAAAACCAATCAGAGCGATCGTCATTGTGTAAAGCCCGCCCCAACATTTCTGATTGGTGCCGCGATTTCGACGGATTAGAAATGGGCTTGAATGAGCTCTTTGCCAGACTACTTGCAGAGCAAATCTAAATTTGCCGGAAGTTGTCTGGGTTTTCCCAGGCTAACAAAGACCTCAAACTTGCATTTAAAATAGCAACAGTCAAACTGCCCAATGAAATGAAACACTGATCACAAAATGGCGACTTTACAAAACCTATTATTTCCAATAAAACATCAACATCTACACCTCTATTAATTTTCAATAACTAGTTGGTAATAAGTGAAGCTGTTTGTGGAGTTGTTTAATCCTCCTCTGCTGAGATCTTCACAGATTTAATGTCATCTTTTCTCTTCAGTTGATTTCATCTCCTGAAGTCAGTTGCAGTTCTTGTGTTTCTCTTTTCTTCAGTGATTCGGCTTGTTATCATTAGGTGTCTTCAATGCTCAATCGTCACTCAAATAATCACTTAATTAACTCATTAACTCTAACACTGCTTCAATGTTACTTATAACACCCTACTGGTGGTTCCCATATAAACACAGAGCGGTGTTAAATTAAACACCTGGGATTTTACTGTGCAGCATCCACCTGGATGACAACCTTTGGCTCTGCTCTCTTTTATCTAAACTCATTACTTCAGACTTATGTGCCATCCAGTAACTTGCGCTCTGCAAGCGAACAACGTCATGTGGTGTCATCTCAAAGAGGCACAAAATCTCTTTATCTGACCTTTACAATGACTGTTCCCTGCTGGTGGAATGATCTGCCTAACTCAACCAGAGCTGCTGAGTCCGTAGCCACTTTCAAGAAACGGCTGAAGACGCTTCTTTTCCGACAGCACTTGATCCAGTAATACTAACACTTTCTCTTCTATTGTATTATTTAAAAAATAAAAATAAAAATAAAAAATAACATGTACTGCATTAGACTGAGAAGGGTCATAGCACTTGCATATTGTTGTCCTACTGTTAGTTTAACTGCCTCTATTTTTCTTATTTGTAAGTCGCTTTGGATAAAAGCGTCTGGTAAATGAATAAATGTAAATGTAATGTAAATGGATGATGCGACGGCAGCCATACTACGCTAGAACACAGTATGACGAAGTCAATCTGTATATATGAATGGCCATGATGGGAAGAGAGCAATGGGCAAATCTGGCCAGGATGCTGGGGTTAAACCTCTACTATTTTCCGAAGGACATCCTAGGATTTTTAATGACCACAGAGAGTCAGGACCTCGGTTTAATGTCTCATCCTAGGGACGGTGCTCTTTGACAGTATAGTGTGTGTCCCCACACAGCAAAAACTCCAGTGTTAAATTAACACTCCTGGGAGTGTATATGAGTCCACACTCAAGAGTTTAAAGTGTTAAAATATGAGTGTTAAATTAACACTCAAGAGTGTTGAAGTTAATGAGATAATTAAGTGATTAATTTAGTGATGATTGAGCATTATTGAAGACACCTGATAACCCTGATAACCCTATCAACCTACCCTAACCCTGACACCTAACTTGCTCATCTGACAGTTATAACTCAGATACAACAGCCAAACAAAATCTAAAGTAAACATATAAGGGTCAAGAGCCCAACTAAATCAAACACTGATCACCATAACGGTGGCTTACAATTTGAGAGTTTCTCCTTCAGTGATTCTGCTAATTAACATCAGATGTCTTCAATAATGATCAATCATCACTCAATTAATCATTTAATTATCTCATTAACTTTAACACTCTTGAGTGTTAATTTAACACTCATATTTTAACACTTTACACTCTTGAGTGTGGACTCATATACACTCCCAGGAGTGTTAATTTAACATTAGAGTTTTGCTGTGCATCACTTTAGTGGAGGCGTTAGGACCCACACAGACCACAGGGTAGTGATGGCAGTCTGACACTGAAGCTTTGAAATGTGCTTCAAACCATTAACTACAATTCAATTTGAACCACTGCTCCGAAGGGGGAGGGGCATGAGAGTTGTAAACATTCAAAATTTTGGCTAAGTCCCCTCAATCTGCCAGACTTGCCGACTGCAGCATTAAATATTATTATTAAGTATTAGGCTAAATGTAGAGTTATAGAACTGTAACTATCAGTAGCCTATATAATAGCTGTTTCAAGTCTGTATAAAAACATCTGAACAAATTTAGAGGTTGTGAGCAATAAAAGAAACGGGTTCATTCCAAAAAGTGTGGAAAAAATGTTGTTCCTTAATAAAAAATTGAGTGTTCCCTATCCCACACCCCCCCTGGCCATAGTTAAAAAAGGGTATTTTCCCAGCACATCCTCTGTTTCCCCAAGCACTCTCTCCCCAATACCCAATAACACAAAACACAAATTCATGAATCTTTATTTGTAAAAAGAATGATATTCCATTCTTAGTATACGTGTGTGTGTGTGTGTGTGTGTGTGTGTGTGTGTGTGTGTGTGTGTGTGCGCGCGCACTAGATTTATTTCACTCGTCTTAAAGCCTCCTGTCCACTATTTTAGATTAGATGCACTAATTTAGATGCAGCCTTGGCACTTCACCAGGTGAGGTCGCTGTTACTGAAGCTTTGAGTAATGAATCCATTTTCAAAACAATGCTTCTACGGCCCTGTCCCAAATGGAACCCTAAGCACTCGCGGTCTTCCTCTGAGTCCGCACTTTCGTGACGTAATGCCGCTTTGACTATCGGGAAGAAGTCTGCTGCGGAGCCCGCATCAGCGCAGGCTTGGCAAAAGTGTGCATCAAGGGCGCAAATCGACCACATGGGGGCGCTCGCGAGCACCCTTCTGAGATCTAAAAATGACAAATGGGACACACTGCAGTCTCACGGACTTAACGGACACACGCACACAGCAGCCAATGTAAGTCCACAAGACCGAAAGTGCATATGAAGTGTGCCATTCGGGACAGGGCTTACGTGATTCAGTGCTTGACCAAAGCTTCATTTGCCCATCACTACCACAGGGTGAGCGCCCCCTGCTGACCTCTCTAAAACCTCCTCCAGCAGCAAAATGGTTTTCCCAGGAGGTCTCCCATCCAGGTACTAACCTGGCTCAACCCTGCTTAGCTTCAGTGGGCAACCAGTCTTGGGCTACAGTCAACTAGTCTGGGCAACTAGTCTTAGGTAATATGGCTCTTAAAACTCCACCCTCTGTGCCAGCAGCAGCATCTCATTTGCATTTAAAGGGATACACATTAAAGCGGTGCGTTTTTCTCAGCCCCAAAAAATTATAATTTAAACTTGCTGTAAAAAATTATCTGTTGAGTATTTTAAGCTAAACCTTCACATACACACTCTGGGGACATCAGAGACTTATTTTATATCTTGTGAAAAGGGGCATGTTATGACTAACTCAGAGCCATAACAACAGATAGGAGACCATGCCACAAACAAACGGTGCAAAACATAAATTTATTGTGTATAAAACACAAATTTAAACAACAGAACCAAATATGGAGTGTGAACGTCAGTATCAGTAGTGCAGGGAAGGTGCATGGGTGTATTGTTTTGTGCGAGTGCAAGTGTTGAGTGTAAAACTAAAAGACAAACTTAAATAAACTTAAATGTGCATCCATGTAAAATCCTGGCGTCCCGAGCGAGGCGTGAACACGGACGAGCAGCGTTCGAGCCTTGAAACACCAGACCCGAGCAGGAAGAGAGAGATCAATGCAGCAGAGAAGCTCCTATTTAAACGCCAACTTCCCAGGTGACAGCAATCAGGCCTGAAAGAGAGGAGGGGCAGGAGAACGACCAGAAAGGCCAACGGCCGTAACACCCCCCACTAACAAAACAGGGACCCTAAGGGTACCCTTGAGCTACAGGAATCCCATGATACTAAGTTTATCAAATTTTGAGGCATATCTTACCTAACATATTGGAGATCGGGACAACGCGTCTGCCACCACATTGTCCCGTCCCTTGATATGCCGAATGTCCAAAGTGTAGGACTGGAGGTGGAGAGCCCAGCGCATCAACCGTTGGTTAGGAGTCTGTAAAGTGCTAAGGAAAGTCAGAGGATTATGGTCTGAGAAGACTACCACCGGACCAGAGCCCAGATACACACTAAAATGCTGTAACGCCCAAATAAGAGCAAGCGTTTCTTTTTCTATGACTGAGTAGTTTAGCTGATGGAGATTCAATTTCTTAGAAAAGAAACACACAGGCTTGTTAACCCCCCCATCATCTTTCTGCAGCAACACCGCGCCAGCCCCAACCATGCTGGCATCCACCTCCAGATGAAACTCACGATCCCACCGAGGAGCAACCAGAACCGGAGCATTTGAGATTAGCGCTTTAACCCTCTCAAAGGACTGCTGGCATACCGGAGACCATACATACTTTGCCTTCCCTTTCAGAAGATCTGTTAAAGGTGCGACCACTGTAGAGAAATTCCTACAAAAACACCTATAGTAGCCCACCATACCGAGAAATCTCATGAGTTCCTTCTTTGTCATTGGTGATGGAAAATCATCAATTGCACAAACTTTAGCACGCACTGGTCTCACCAAACCCTGGCCAACAACTCGACCCAAATAGACCACCGTGGCCTTAGCGAATTCACACTTTGCCAAATTCACTGTTAAACTAGCATGAGCTAGACGCACAAACAAAGCTTTAATACGCTCCAAATGCTGTTCCCAGTTGTCAGCATAAACCACCACGTCATCTAAATACACTGCGCATCCTTCCAGGTCACGCACCACCAAGTTCATTAGGCGCTGGAAAGTTGCCGGCGCATTTCTTAAACCAAAAGGCATAACATTGTAGGAGTATAGCCCACCTGGTGTAATAAAAGCAGCAATCTCCCTTGTCCTGTCTGTCAATGGCACCTGCCAGTAACCTTTAAGTAAACTTTGCCCCCCCCCCACTTGATCAACACAATCCTCCATACGAGGAAGGGGGAAGGAGTCAGGCTTGGTGACTGCATTCACTTTACGAAAAAGAAGGTGTATTGTCTGACTTTGGGACCAAGAGACAGGGTGACGCCCAACTAGAGTCAGAGGGAACTGCTATTTTATTATGAACCATGTACTTAATCTCATCTTCCAGGTTTTTACGCTTCTCTGGGTGAACACGATAGAATCTTTGCCTAATTGGCTTCGCATCTCCCACGTCTATATCATGCTTTAGTAAAGTTGTACGTGATGGTGTGTCTCCAAATAGGCAAGGGAAACTTCTAATCAGCTTAACTAGCTGTGCCCGCTGACATGACTCTAAATGACCCAAAACGCTTTCCAATTTATCTAAAGCTTCCTTATTTTTCAG
This sequence comes from Rutilus rutilus, assembly GCA_021464565.1. Taxonomy (NCBI): domain Eukaryota; kingdom Metazoa; phylum Chordata; class Actinopteri; order Cypriniformes; family Leuciscidae; genus Rutilus; species Rutilus rutilus. The sequence continues at coordinate 62,754,840 of JAJAQA010000001.1, read as the reverse complement.
CCTACCAGACACCATAACCTCATCAGGCCCTGTTAAATCTTCCATCTCGACCCCAACTGAGGATGATGGCATAGCCAAACAAGCAGGATGAGTTTTGGACAACTTTAACTCCACCTCACTCCCAAAAGGCTCACGGGAAACATAAGGTTTCAAAAGGTTAACATGGCATAGCCTGGCCTTTGTCCTACGAGCTGGAGTAGAAATTAAGTAGTTTTGATCAGAAAGCTTCTTTAATACAGAAAATGGTCCAGAAAATTTTGCTTGCCACGGAGAAGTAATTATAGGCAAAAGAGCTAAAACCTGGTCACCTGGGAGAAACTCTCTATGCTCAGTCTGACAATCATAACGTTTCTTCATCTTAGTTTGTGCCCTGTCTAAATTTTTCCTGGCCACTTCCTGAGACATATAGAGCCGATACCTAAACCCATTCACAAAATCCAGTAGGTTACTTGGAGGCTGAGCTTCCTTCCAGTTGTCCTGCAACAGAGCCAGAGGACCCCGCACCTTATGACCAAAAATCAGATCATTAGGGCTAAACCCTGTACTTTCTTGGATTACCTCTCTAGCAGCCAGTAGCATCCACGGTAAGGCCTCTTCCCAATCACCCTGCATCTGAACACACAATGAGCGCAGCATGGACTTGAGTGTTTGGTGAAACCGCTCCAAAACACCCTGGCTTTGAGCATGATAGGCAGATGAAAAATTATGAACTATGTTCAACTGTTTCAGTACTTGAGCAAATAATTTTGAACAAAAATTTGACCCTTGATCTGACTGAATGACCCGTGGAACTCCAAAAATAGAAATAAATTGGGACAATGCACGAACCACAGACTTGGCCGTTATACTACGCAGTGGGTAGGCTGCAGGATACCTAGTACTTTGACACATCACTGTCAACAAATATCTGGCACCTGATTTTGATGGAGGTAATGGACCAACACAGTCAATAAGAAGATGTTCAAATGGTTGACTTATAGCTGGTATTGGACAAAGTGGAACGGGCTTCAAAACCTGGTTAGGTTTACTTGTCAATTGACAGGTGTGACACGACTTAATGTATGCAGACACATCCCTTTTTAAACGAGGCCAGAAAAAATACAGCAGAACCCGGTCATATGTCTTCCTAACACCCATATGTCCAGACTGGTCATGAGAAATCTGCAACACAATATTCCAATACTTTAAGGGAACAACCACTTGATAAATCGAATCTCCAACAAAACCCTCAAACTGTGGGGTCCATTTTCTCATCAAGACATTATTGTGCAAAAAATAACAATGAGAACGATTTCTGACCTCTGCAATAGAACAAATCTCATCCATACAAGACTTCAAAGTGCTGTCAGTTTCCTGCTCCAGCATCAGCTCATCATGAGAAACAGACCAGGGGATAACAGGTAGCATTAAGTGAGAACTAGAGGCCACAGTTTCAGAGTGATCACTGTCCAAACGTTTTGAACGAGTTACTGCACAGGCACTAAACACATCAGGGAAGTGTACCTCACTCTCATCAGGCTTACTGCACACCAGAGGAGTCACCGTCACCTTGGCAGGTGGAGAAACATCGGCCCACACTTTATCACCGGCTATGTCATTACCCAGGATCATAGCGACGCCATCCACAGGTAACGCTGGGCGCATGCCAACAGACACCTCACCCTGGAAGAGATCACAGTGCAGCATCATTTTGTGTTGTGGTACATTCAAAACATTTAAACCCATTCCCATTACAGGAATGCTTGAACCCACCAAGGTTTCATTTGAAAATGGCAAAGTTGCAGCTACAATAAACGAGTCAAACGCCCCAGTGTCACGCAAAATTTTTATGCGCACTTGCTCTTTGCTTCCCATTAATGAAACCAAACCTTCTGTAATAAAAGGCAAATACGATTTCAAATCCGGATTGCCTTCTCTAGAGCTTCTTACTAACTCCTGGTCAGTGACAGATGCAGCACACATCACAGGGTTAGCCCTGGGAAAAGTTTGCTTTGGACGAGACTTAAGAGCATAACAATCATTTTTCCAATGTCCTCGCTTATGACAGTAATTACAGATTTTTTCTGAGTCCCCTGAAACACGACCACTTTTATCCTCAAACGGTCTACTTGCCCTTTTTTCATAAGGGCCAGCACCACCTCTTGAAGTATGAATCAAGAAATAATCATCAGCCAGCGCAGCAGCTTCCCTAGCAGACTTGACTCCACGCTCACTAATATAGGTGGCAATGCACTCCGGCACAGAGTTTTTAAACTGCTCTAAAATGACTAACTCACGGAGGTTTTCAAAAGAATCAACCCCGGCCGCTGAGCACCAGTTGTCAAAATGCATAGCCAAATCACGCATAAACTCTAGATGTGACCTATCTCCACGTCTCCAACCTCGAAAACGTAGTCGATATGCCTCTGGCACAAGTTCATAAGTTTTAAGAATAACAGTTTTAACCACAGAGTATTTACCACAATCAGCGCTGCTTAAAGCTGAAAAAGCTTGTTGTGCTTTTCCTGTTAACACACACTGTAACATTAACATACGTGTGGAGTCAGACCAACCTCGAGCCTCTGCCAGACGCTCAAACAGGGAAAAAAATGTCTCTGGGTCCTCCTCATTAAACCTGGGAACTAACCTCAAATCACTTAAGTCATCCTGTTTCATGCTTACCTGTGCCACCAGGGGGCGATCAGCCCGGAGTGCCTCACCCTCCAGTTTACCTTCTCTGATCAACGCCAGTCTTTGTCTCTCTACATCTAACTTCTCCCGCTCTAAATCCTGCCTCATTCTTTCCATCGCCTGCTCTTTCTCCTGCTCAGCTTTGACACGTAACAAAAGCAACTCTTTCTGCTGCTCAAACGATAGACCAACTGGACTTACTCTTCCCGATAAAGACGACTCAACCAAAGTGTCAACTTTACCCGGCATCAAGACCCCATTTTCCAACAATTTCACCTTCAAATTACCTTTAACATAATCCTTTGTCTTTCGGACATCACCTATATCGACCTTATAATACTCTGCAATCTTGATCAATTGTTTCTTAGTACAAATATCTAACCCACATTCATGTGGCGATTCAATAAAATCTTCCACCACTTCATCCATGGCTAACAAATTCACCAATAGAGACGAGAAGCTTAACGTTTAAGTGACAAATTTGTCAGTAACGTTACACACACACAGGCTTTCAACCACAGCCCAAGGACGGCGTTTCCCGCTAACTACCTAGCCCAAAAGCTAACTTACTGAACCCTAGTCTTCGTGAGGCGTAGCGGTGGGTTTTTATGCATTTACAACCCGATGGCCCAGTAAAGGCGACCAGCACGCTGGCAACCCCCCCGAAACCACGGAAATGCTCCCGAGCCGACGTAGGGAAAAGGAAAAATGGGAAGCTCTACCCGCCGTACCTCCACACTAAAACAATAGTGCAGCGAAACCCCTATTGGGAAACGCTGCTATGCCTACAAGGGAAAACGCCAGCCCAAAACTTTAGAAGTGCACATTAACAAACTGTCACTTACCTTCATACGTCTCCAAAAAAATAGTAACTACTGCCAAAACACAAGCCCAAACACTCCCGCTCGAGAACGCCAGCAAACAAATTACAACTAATCAAACTCAGGCATGTCTCCAAGAGCGCAACAACTAACCATATAAAGACAATGACGTCACGGGATCTCCCCCCAACCGCCAATCAAGATGCACAGGGCTTCACTCGCTCTCATGTGCCCCTCAAGCGCTCCTAAACTTACTAAATCAAAACACAATGCGCGCTAAAGAAAATCTAATTACTAGCAACAAAACGCGCAAAACCAATGGACGAGCCCCCACTTTGTTATGACTAACTCAGAGCCATAACAACAGATAGGAGACCATGCCACAAACAAACGGTGCAAAACATAAATTTATTGTGTATAAAACACAAATTTAAACAACAGAACCAAATATGGAGTGTGAACGTCAGTATCAGTAGTGCAGGGTAGGTGCATGGGTGTATTGTTTTGTGCGAGTGCAAGTGTTGAGTGTAAAACTAAAAGACAAACTTAAATAAACTTAAATGTGCATCCATGTAAAATCCTGGCGTCCCGAGCGAGGCGTGAACACGGACGAGCAGCGTTCGAGCCTTGAAACACCAGACCCGAGCAGGAAGAGAGAGATCAATGCAGCAGAGAAGCTCCTATTTAAACGCCAACTTCCCAGGTGACAGCAATCAGGCCTGAAAGAGAGGTGCCCTTTAACTCTGGGGATTTTGATGTGTAGAACTACAGTAACCATCATGTTTACACACAACGCCTCTGCACTTCAATTTGTTTCAACATTGTGACAAAGCAGCTGTCAGTCAATAAATGGGAAAACGAAGTAACATGCATTACTTATTTGAAAAAGTAACTCAGATATGTTGTTGTGAATTTTAAAAGTAATGCGTTACTTGACTAGTTACTTGAAAAAGTAATCTGATTACATAACTCAATCTACTTGTAATGAGTTACCCCCAACACTGCCCCCCATCTAACTTTTGTTTTGTTTTGTTTGCAGCATTTACAGCATCAGATACAAAAACCCTATTCCTCCCGCTTGAGACATCTTCCTCAACTTCCTTTACAGGTAAGAACACAACACTTGTAATACAAAAAATACACTTAGTGGTTGCAGTATACTACAAAACTGTAGAAACCTTTTCTTTATTTCTGTTATACGCCTACAGCAGTTCTTATGAGAATTAAAAGAGCTTTAGATGTTGATGATTTATTGTGTCATGTAATATCACCATTATGGTGATCAGTGTATGCTTTAGCTGGGCTCTTGACCCTTGACTTTTATGTAATACTGGTTCACTAAAAACTTCAATAGATACCTATTTATTATAAACACTTAACTCAAAAATAACTATTAAATAAAATTACTAGAAAACTTGCTTACTAAAATCAACTTGAAAATGCTATTTCATGAAACAAAGTTGAATCCATTTCTTTACAATTTAAAGATACACTTATTTTATCAGTTAATAATGAAAGTATGGTGGTTGAAAGCTTCTGGCAACATTAAATCCAGAAGAGAAGACAATTCTTGTAAAATAAAGGAAAAAGAAACAAACAAACAGGATGCACTTTTTGCCATCTATGCCTTCTTTCTGGACCACATCACTCAAATGAAATGCGTTCACAGAATTACTAGAGTAGCATATTACAATAAGAGAACTGTAAAATTAACATTAAACTCACAGCAAATGTCCTACTGTTAAATTAACAATGTTCAGTTTTGATATGAGTCCACACTGAGAGTGTTATAAGACCATGTCCACACTAATACGTTTTTGTTTGAAAACGTATATTTTTCTCTCCGGTTTGGCCTTCCGTCCACACTAAGACGGCATTTTTATAAATGAAAACGAAGCTTTTTTGAAAATGCACTACAAAGTGAATACATTTGAAAACACTGTTTTCACGTTGTAATGTGGACTGTGAAACCGGTGGTATTTAAAAACGATGACGTAAATTTAGTCTTGTGTTGCATATTGTACCAATAGATATTCATGTTTATACCAGTATTGTGCCTGTTATGTGCTATACACTTTCACACTGTTGCTAAAAATATTCTACATTGCACACTCTTCATATCACAGTCCTGCAAAGATGACAGAATTTACTCACATTTGCTGTCCTGCGGCAATACATGAGAACAGTTTTAGCATTTTAGATCATATGGTGACTGCATGCGTCCTGGACCGCATCAGTGAATGGTGAGATATTTTACTAAATAAAATGATCTTGTCAGAAGAAATGCGCAATAACTTCTTTATTTATTTTTCCATCTGAATCATATCAGTGATCTATTGTGGGGGTTTTACGCATGCGCAGTAAACGTGGATTTAGCGTTTTCAGGCGTTTTTCAAAACACTGAAGCAGTGTTGAAGTTAATTAGGTAATTAAGTGATAAATGAAGTGATGATTGAGCATTAGTGAAGACACCTGGGGCCCTATCTTGCACCCAGCGCAATTGACTTTGTACACCGACGCATGTATCATTCCTATTTTGCACCCGCGCAAAGCGCGCTTTTCCTTCCACAGAAGCACGTCGCTAAACTAGGGAATGAACTTGCGCTCCTGGGCGGTTCAGCGCAAAAAAGGAGGCGTGTTCCGGCGCAAACGTTCCTTCATGCTATTTTGCAGGTTTAGAAAACAATTGCGCCACTAACCAGGAAAAAATAGTTTAAAGTCAGTGGCGCGTTGCGCATGTTATTCATATGCTATTTTTAGGGCGCATGCTTGGCCTTAATCAATGTAGCGTGTGCACAACGCGCATACACTTTGATTCTCTCATCTACACAGAAGCAGCAGTTTTCATTTTTGCAAATCATACATTATTACGATAGATAGATAGATAGATAGATAGATAGATAGATAGATAGATAGATAGATAGATAGATAGATAGATAGATAGATAGATGCTATGATAGGAATCCGCTTTAGAACAAGCGCGCCTGCTCTTAAAGGGAATGTGAGATGACGCTCTGATTGGTTTATTTCACGTTACGCCCAAACCACACCTATGAATAATGAAGCTCTTCAGACCAACCCATTTTAGATTTGCGCCTGGCGCATGAGTCATTTATCCCGCCGGAAAAATAGCAACAGCGCCAAGACCCGCCCACAAAGTTACTTGCGCTTTGCGCTTTGACACTTGCGTTTCAGATCGTTAAAATAGGGCCCCTGATGTTAACAAGCAGAATCACAGAAGGAAAGAGAAACACAAGAACTACATCTGACTTCTGACAACAGCGTTTTGGGTGCCTGAAGACACAAACGGGTTTCAAAGTGCAAGTTTTTGAAAACGGTCTCCGTGTAAACAACAAAAATGGCGAATCTCTGAAAACGAAGAGATCATGCACATGCGTATTATGTGTTCAGTCTATAGTGTTTCATTGCCATCTAATGGCCTGGCAGCAGAATACAGGGTTTTTAGTTTTCACGGATATGTGTGAATGGGGATCGTTTTGACATTGGCATCGTCTGTACGGGGATAACTCAAAGGAAAAACAACTCCATTTTAAGCATATTGTTGTCGTGTAAATGTACGCTTAGATGAAATCAACTGAAGATAAAAGAAGACATTGGCTGCATCCCAAATCTTAGGCTACTGACTTCTTGTCTCACTGCCCTATCAGGCAATGACTTTGTAGGCAGTGTTTGCGCACAGATGTTCCTCACGAAACTGATTTCTGACAGACTTCGGAGGCTGCGTAACTGTTTAATGATCTACAGCAAAATAGAGCGAGCTTTGGTGAAAACTAAGTGAATATTTAATAATAATAATAGTAATTTCTCGCTAGAAATGATATCATAGGTGGAAAACATAAAAAAATTACATTTACTCACAAACTGATGACCAGCCACAACTTTCAGACGCCATCGTAATTTTTCAGCTGAACTCACAGAATGTAAAGCACAGGATTGTGGGAAATCAAAGGCAATGAAGGATACATCTATGCTGCCTTCAAAAATCGATCAAATGAAGGTTCTCTTACGAGAGTTCTCTCGTACTGTGTTTTATCAAAACGCTACGGGAAAAGTCTCTTTTCACGAAACACTGAAGCAAAAATTATCCTTTATATGTAAAACGCGTTGCGGCAGCAGCAGACAGCTGAAGCAAGACGGCTTGTCTGCTCATTGGCTGCTCTGCGGCAACTGCATAAGCCTATCGAGCGCAGGCTGATGCAACATCAGACCAATGAGGGCGCTTCGCGCCCTCCTCGCCACTTCCCGCCGAGACGGGCGTGGCTTACCTCTATAAAAGGAGCTCGAGAAGGCTGACTCACTTGATTTTAATCTAGCCCTCGAAGCCGCTGGCCTACGCCGCCTTCTACAGCCGTACCTGCTGCGCTTTCCGACGCCCATATCCTTTATTGTGCTCTGTTTTGTGTGTGTGTGTGAGTGTTCTCGTAGCACTCACCCCCTAAAAGAGCGGCGTCTATCTAAAGATGCCTAAATCCTGCGGCTCGTGCAGAGAAGCCTCGGCCTCGAGTGGTCTGCACCGGAGCCCCCCTCTCGCACCCGGCTCGATGGTAGCTTCCTTCCAGGTGAGCGCAATTCTCCGGAATCTAAGCCCGCTCCTTTTCTTCCTGAGTTACATGAAGAAGTTGCGAAGGCCTGGAACGCGCCCTACTCTGCGCGTACGCGCTCATCTGTGTCGCCTGCATTCTCCTCACTGGACAAGGCGAATGAACGAGGCTACCTCTCTCTGCCGCCGGTGGAACAGGCTATAGCGACCCATCTGTGCCCGCCCTCTGCTGGACGGCGGACTAAACCGGTGTTGCCTTCAAAAGCCTGCCGCATGACGTCGACGCTGCTCGCGCGAATATTCTCCGCCGCTGGGCAAGCCGCGTCAGCGCTACACACCATGGCTACATTACAGATTTTCCAGGGTGATCTCCTCCGTAAATGGGACGAGGTTGGACCTGATGCTGTCTGTATTGCGGATTTGAGGAGTGCTTCGGACCTCACGCTCCGAGCCACCAAAGCTGCCGCACAAGCCATGGGACGCTGTATGGCTTCCGCCACTGTCGCTGAGAGGCACTTATGGCTGACGCTCACGGAGATGGCCGATTCCGAGCGCACCGCGTTTCTCGATGCCCCGCTGTCTTCCACTGGCCTTTTTGGTTCTTCTCTCTCCGAGTTCGTGGAGAGATTTACCGAAGCCCAGAAAGCGTCTCAAGCCTTCAAGCACTTCCTACCGAAGCGCTCTGGTTCCGCGGCGGGTCGAGACAAACCGCCCCCGTGAACCTCACAGCCTCAGCCCCCGCCTTCGGCCTCCTCTTCGCAGCAGCCTCAACAGCGCAGCTCGAGACCCCGCTCTCGATCGAGCGCCCGGCGCCCCGCGCGCACACCGCGACCGAGGATTGTGGTGAAACCAGAGGCCCCGAAGAAGTCCTAGCCCGCCTAGGAAAGCGCAGGTGTGTGAGTCCCGTTGCGGCCGGCCTCCCACCCAAGCGCCTCGCTGTCTCAGCCCCAAGCTTCGCGGCTGTCCCAGCGTTTTCTGCAAAGCGCAAGCCTGTACAAGTGCCCGTTTGCCTGCACTCAAAAGCCGTTTTTACGGCTACCCAGATATGTCTCGAAAAGAGTGTGATTTCTGGTGTCCCGGCCACGGCCGATGGTGCTATAAATGTAGTGTCGATGCCCACTCCTCTGTGCCCATCCATACACATAAGCACAGCCCTGCACTCAGGGCTCGCGCAAATAAAATCGACTCAGGTCGATTGCGCCCCCCCACATAGTAAAAGTGCCCACTACTCAGTGCCCACGAACACTATGTCTATCAGATCACAGGCTCTCTGTAAAAACGAGACCTGTGAGCGCGCGCGCTGCTTACACAAGCAGCGCGCCCCAAGCAGTAAATGTGCCCGCTCCCAGCCCACATCTACTCGCACACATGAGTCCCATGGGGCTCGCGCAGCTCTCCCTCACTCAGTCAAACACTGTTGTAAGGTCGAGGGCGAGCGCTCCGCCCGCTGTATTAAGCGCGCCCCCCGCCTCAAATGCCGCAGGCATAACGCCTATGTTTGTGAGCCCCGTAGCACCTCTGTCGCACGGCGAACAGAGCGCGCTCTGTATCCGGCCCTTAGCCAACCATGCAGATGCATGGGCAGCGCTTCCAGGGGTTTCGGACTGGGTCTTAGGCATTATAAAGAGAGGCTTCTCGCTACAGTTTTATCGACGCCCTCCGCGCTTCACAGCGCGCGTCGAAACTTCGGTACCGCTGAATGTAGCACACCTACTTTGCGCCGAAATATCAAAACTGATAAGCAAAGGGGCGATAGAGCTTGTTCCCCAAGTTCAAAGCGAACAGGGGATATACAGCAGATACTTTCTAGTCCCCAAAAAGGACGGCGGTATCAGACCCATTCTGGATCTAAGACGACTGAACAGAGTATTAGTGAAACGCCGTTTCAAAATGCTCACAACCAGCAAAATTCTCACGCATGTTCGCCGAGAAGACTGGTTCATGTCGATAGATCTGAAGGACGCGTATTTTCAAATACAGATAGCGTCACATCACAGGCGATTCTTGAGATTCGCCTTCGAGGGTCAGACATACCAGTATACAGTCCTGCCTTTCGGCTTGTCCCTGGCACCTTGTACTTTTACGAAATGCATGGACGCAGCGCTCGCTCCTCTCAGACTCAGAGGCATGCGAGTGCTGAACTATTTGGACGACTGGTTGATCCTAGCCCAATCACGATCTCAGCTCATAGAGCACAGAGCCATTTTACTCGATCACCTCGAGAATCTTGGTATCACGGTCAATTGGGCGAAGAGTTCACTGAACCCCAGCCAAACGATTCCGTTTCTGGGTATAGTTCTGGACTCACAGTCTATGACAGCGCGGCTGTCGCCACAGCGCGTGCTGAACATTCAGCGCGCGGCGATGTCTTTCCGCCGCGGCGCTTTCACCCCGCTCAGAAAATTTCAAAGGATGCTGGGTCTCATGGCCTCAGCATCGTCAGTTCTCCGGCTGGGCTTGCTCCGCATGCGCCCGCTGCAGTTCTGGTTGAAAGCGCGGGTTCCGCGCAGAGCGTGGGTGTCCGGTCATTTACGCCTCAAGGTCGATCAGGACTGTGTCACAGCCCTGGTACCTTGGATGGCGAACGACTGGTACCAATCAGGTGTAAGCCTGGGGACTTCCTCTAGGGTGAGGATGGTGTCTACGGACGCATCCACCTCGGGATGGGGAGCGCTGCTCGAGGGCAGACCGTCCTTCGGCCTATGGTCGGAACGGGAAAAGCTCCAACACATAAACTGCCTAGAAATGCTGGCAGAGCACAACGCGCTGACGCGTTTTTGTCCCCACATCAAGGACCAACACGTCATAGTCCGTTCGGACAACATGGCAGTGGTGTCCTACATAAATCGCCAGGGCGGTCTGAATTCCCAACCCCTGTACAGGCTGGCGAAACGCCTCCTGCTATGGGCTCAGCACAACCTACGCTCGCTGAGAGCAGTACATGTGCCCGGGCTGCTGAATGTGGGCCCGGACAGACTGTCCAGGAACAACGTTCCTACGGGCGAATGGTCTCTACACCCACAAACAGTCCGGCTGTTGTGGGAGAGATTCGGCAAAGCGGAGGTGGACCTATTCGCGTCCCGCGAAAACGCTCACTGCCCCGCATTCTTTTCAAAGACCGACAGCGCGCTGTCCCAAAGGTGGCCGCGCTGCCCGCTATACGCTTTTCCCCCCGTCTCCCTCCTGCCTCAGGTGTTGGAACGGGTCAGGAAAACGAAATGCCCAGTGCTGCTTGTAGCACCGTTCTGGAAGAACCAGGCATGGTTCCCAGTTCTGATGCAGTTAGCAGACATCGCTCCATGGCCAGTGCCGTTGAGGAGAGATCTCCTCTCGCAGGCCAGGGGCTCGATCTGGCACCCACACCCGGAACTATGGTCCCTTCATGTGTGGGCGCTCAACGGATACCCGTTGGTCTCGCAGAGGGAGTCATGAATACCATCACGGAGGCTAGAGCGTCGTCAACCAGGCGACTCTACGCTTCAAAGTGGTCGGTTTTCTCCGGCTGGTGTACAGCTCGGAGCCTTTCACCCCTCGAATGTGAGGTAACGGAGGTTCTCTCCTTCCTACAAGAGCTGTTGGATAAGGGCAGATCCCCTTCCACGCTCAAAGTGTATGTGGCGGCTATTTCAGCGTTCTCCGGTTCAACGCTGGGTCAGTCACTAGGAAGGAATGATTTAGTCATCCGCTTCCTCAGGGGAGCTAGGAGACTGAATCCACCCAGACCTCCATCAGTCCCTATGTGGGACCTTTCTACGGTCCTGGCGGCCATGAAAGGTGCCCCTTTCGAGCCTATCCAGTCAATCAGCCTCAAACATTTGTCTTTCAAAACAGTGTTTTTGATGGCTCTCGCTTCAGTGAAGCGCATAGGCGATCTGCACGCGCTCTCCGTGAGCCCGACGTGCTTGGAGTTTGGTCCTAATGACTCTAAAGTCATACTCAAATCTAAGCACGGCTATGTGCCGAAATCCCTCAACACGCCTTTTCGGGCTCAGGTCATTTCCCTGGCTGCCCTGCCGGCGTCGAGTGAGGAAGGGGACTCGAGTTTTCTTTGCCCTGTTAGGGCTTTAAGAACTTATATGTCCCGCTCTGCTGCCTTTAGACAGACAGAGCAGCTCTTTGTCTCGTTCAGCGGACGTTCCAAAGGAACGGCTGTTTCGAAACAAAGTCTATCCAGATGGATAGTTGACGCCATAGCGCTGGCTTATACTGCCAAGTGCATTCAATGCCCGTTGGGAGTCAGAGCGCACTCTACGAGAGGCGTTGCCTCCTCGTGGGCTTGGTCCAGCGGGATTTCCTTACAGGATATATGTACGGCGGCAGGCTGGGCCTCTCCGTCTACATTTATCAGGTTTTATAACCTAGAGGTTCCCGCCTTACAGGCTAAGCTTTTGTCGGTGTAATACTATACCGACTATACTGGGCTGAACTGTGTAAGACCCACGTTTTCCCACATTAGTGCAGGCTCCCTACCCTGGCTATGTGATGTCATATTCGCGTCTGTGGACATGTCTATATAAGGACGGGTTCTTATATAGAAGAGTTCTTACCAGAACCAGGAAGTATGACCATATTAGCCCAGTTCTGTCAAAACTGCATTGGCTCCCTATTAAACATCGCATAAATTTTAAAATATTGCTGATTACTTACAAAGCACTAAATGGTTTAGCTCCGCAGTACTTGAGCGAGCTCTTAACGCATTATAGTCCGTCACGTCTATTGCGATCTCAAAATTCCGGCCAGTTGATAATACCTAGAATATCAAAATCGACTGCTGGCGGTAGATCCTTTTCTTATTTAGCACCAAAACTCTGGAACAGTCTTCCTACCATTGTCCGGGAAGCAGACACACTCTGTCAGTTCAAAGCCAGATTAAAGACACATCTCTTTGACCTAGCATTTACATAATACATTATAGACTTCTATAATTTAATGTTAGGCTGCATAGATTAGGTCAGCCGGAACCGGGAACACTTCCCATAAATCCTGATGTACTCGTTACATCATAAGAAGAATGGCATCTACGCTAATTTTAGTGTGTGTTTATCCCGAGGTTTTCCTGCAGCCTGCCGGATCCAGGCCGTATCCAGATCTGACGAAGGACCTTCGCCTGGACCGATGACAACGCAGTGCTGAAGTGCCAACTAGTCTCTCCCTATGGAGGATCCCTCTACCACTCTACAGATAAGGCGTTGTCGGGAAAATTAGTTTCGTGTTCCTACCCCAAAGCAACAAAATAAAATAAAATTCTTTATCAAAATTTATAAGGAAAGACAAGTACTTTGTTTAGGCTTGGCTTGTAGGGAATTCCAAACCTGCGTATTTTCAAACGCACATAACTATAGAACCCATTCTAAATGCGCATGTGAACGCCATCAGCGTTTCTCACAGGTTCGCGTTTAAAGTCTGTGTAGAGAGAATGGTGTCGTCTTAGCGGCCCCTAATTTAATAACAAATTATCGTTGCGACGGAAGCAAATCAATCAAAACTAACTTTAGATGGAAAATAACTTAACTCTGCTATAAAGCCAAAACAATATCTGCTACCTTAAATTATCCGCTTATCTCTGTAAAGCTGCTTTGAAACAATCTACGTTGTTAAAAGCGCTATATAAATGAAGATGACGGAGGAAACCCCTCCTGTCCTGTAGACTCTCCCTGTGAGGTCATGTTAAGCCTGCGGACGCTACAGTATAGGGAATTAAGGCTTCCCCCCCTTATTCCCTGACTCTGTGTGAGTCTATCTGGTGATTATGCACTGTATGCCTGAAATAGCTTCCGGTGATCAGTGTTTTTATCCCAGCACGCACGGCGTTTTGCAAGGGGTTCCCGTAGCGTTTTGATAAAACGCAGTACGAGAGAACTCTCGTAAGAGAACGTACTCGGTTACTAACGTAAACTCGGTTCTCTCTAGAAGAGGGAACGAGTACTGCGTTCCCTTGCCGTGCATTTGGTTCACTCTGGTTCGCTTCGGCGATCAAAATCAAGTGAGTCAGCCTTCTCGAGCTCCTTTTATAGAGGTAAGCCACGCCCGTCTCGGCGGGAAGTGGCGAGGAGGGCGCGAAGCGCCCTCATTGGTCTGATGTTGCATCAGCCTGCGCTCGATAGGCTTATGCAGTTGCCGCAGAGCAGCCAATGAGCAGACAAGCCGTCTTGCTTCAGCTGTCTGCTGCTGCCGCAACGCGTTTTACATATATGAAAAATTAAAGGATAATTTTTGCTTCAGTGTTTCGTGAAAAGAGACTTTTCCCGTAGCGTTTTGATAAAACGCAGTACTCGTTCCCTCTTCTAGAGAGAACCGAGGTTACGTTAGTAACCGAGTACGTTTTTCAGGAGACAGGAAGTGAAAATAACATTGCATTCAGACATGCCTTTATGCCTTCATACCTTGGAATTCGTCCTCAGAAGGACATTTATCAGTTTTCGGATACAGCCATTAAATCTCTAAAGATCTCAGCAGAGGAGGATTAAAAAACTCCACAAACAGCATTACCAGCTCTTATATAAAGCCAAGAGTCAAACTGCCCAACTAAAGGAAACACGGATTACCATAATGATGACTTTACAAAACCTATTATTTCCAATAAAACATCAACATCTACACCTCCATTAATTCTCAATAACTAGTTGGTAATAAGTGAAGCTGGTAATGATGTTTGTGGAGTTGTTTAATCCTCCTCTGCTGAGATCTTCACAGATTTAATGTCGTCTTTTCTTCAGTTGATTTCATCTCCGGAAGTCAGTTGCAGTTCTTGTGTTTCTCTTTTCTTTAGTGATTCTGCTTGTTTTCATTAGGTGTCTTCAATACTCAATCATCACTCAATTAATAACTTAATTATCTCATTAACTCTAACACTGCATCAGTAGGCGCGTTTCCATTAAAGATTTGCGCAAAACTTATGCGATTTTTTTTCTAAATATCGATAAAAAACTATTGCCAAATGATGGCATTTCCATTAACCAGAATCCAATATTTCTGTCATTCTTTTGTCTTATATGAATTTAATAAAGACATGCCGCCGCGCCTTCTAAGTCAGGTGACTGTAAATGTGCAAAAACTGTTTCCATTGCAGTTTTGTGAAATATAAATTTTTCGAATTGCCTGAAAAACCACCTCATGCGAGCGTAAAAACTTTTTTGCGATAAATGGGAGTTTTTGGCGAAATTGGCATGTTTCCATTGGGCGTATTTTCAATTCGCAATATCAGTTTGCGCAATTTGAAGGGTAATGGAAACGCGGCTAGTGTTACTTTTAACACCCTGCTGGTGGTTCCCATATAAACACAGAGTGGTGTTAAATTTAACACCAGGGCTTTTACTGTGTAGTGCTCTGAGGAGGATTAATTTAACACCATAGGTGTAAAATCCAGGGGTCAGAAAGTAAAAGTCCTGCGATATGTTTATTCCACCCAATGAACTCAGCCAGCTGATTTCACCAATTAGTTATATCTCCTGGCTGAAGAATTGTACTAATTAGCAAATTCAGGTGATTAGAAAAAAATACTGAGGAGGACTTTTACTTTCTGAACCTGGACTTTAACACTTCTGTTTAACAATGGGGTTTTTGCTGTGTATGGTCACTTCTTATTTGTGTAAATATCAAGAACATTTTGATGACTCCCTAAGAGCAATAGTTGACGTTTGATTTTCTGTGTGTTTGTGTATGTCTGACAAGAGTAAGAAATGAAGAAGGATCAATGTTAAAACATAAAATTATCTTTCATGTGTGCTTGGAGAATATATTCTCTGTGTTTCTGAATTTCTTATTCCCACAGGGCGGGTGTCAGATGCTAAAGTCTGCAATTCAACACAACATGCTGAAGCTAAAATTAACCTTTGGAAATATCTCGGCTTAGAAAACAATAACTTTCAGAATGAAAGAATGTGGCCCCTGATGTACAACTACAAGTACTACCCCTACTATGAAAACCACTCTGTACACACTTATGTGGACATATATGTGTCCTCCATCACCAATGTGGTATGAGTCCAGCATTATTTATCTTCTCATTCAAGTCATCATGGGATGTCAAGTAGTTGTAGTATCATCTCTCATCACATCTTTTTATCTACAGAATGAAAAAGCCCAGAGTCTCTCAACACAGGTCAAAATGATAACTGTAAGTGTTTTAAAAACCTATTTCATTCTTATTTCACAAAATTGTACACAATTTACAGAATATTGTAACATGATCAGTTTTATTTAATTTTCAAGCAAACATTATCTTGTCACAAAACAGCACAGAACAAACTGGTAAGTTGCAATGATGTTTATTAACACTGGGAACAGTCACGGCAGGTGAGTTTGAAGAGATATGAATAACGGTTGCAGAGTTTATGGATGATATGGATCTGACTGAGTCTCTTATCTGTTTCAGGATTGTAGATGACAAGATGGGGTTTGATGACGGCAGCAGGATGGCAGACGACGACGGAGGATCCAGAGGACAGGCTGATGGCAGGTAAGTCGAAGAAGGTAAGTAGGGGTTTTGCATAAGCAGGAGTATAGAAGAGTCAGTAAGTTGAGTAGGTATCAACGAGACCTGACAAGGGACTGAGGGAACTGGAGGTGAATATAAGGAGTGCGGGAAGTGGCAGGAGATTGATGACAGGTGGTGAAGACAGGTGCAGGTGATTAGTATTCCGGGGATGCTGATCGGGTGGGTGGAGTGTAGAGAGCTGGCGCTGACGCTGATGTATCCGTGACAGTACCCCCTCCTCCATGGCCAGCTCCTGAGGGCAAAGAAGACCGACGACGGGGACGACCACGACCTCTCGGCGCCGGACGATTGGGATTAGCAGAGTGAAAGTCCTGTAAGAGTGTGGGATCGAGGATGTCATCACGGTGAACCCAGCATCTCTCCTCAGGACCAAAACCTTCCCAGTCCACGAGATACTCTAGTTGACCGCCCCGTCGTCGGGAGTCGAGAATGTCCTGGACCCGGTAGATGTTGTCGACTTCGGGATCCACTGGAGGAGGAGGTACCACATCAGCGCCAGACTCTGTGGAAGGAGGAAGAAGAGGATCAGTGTATGGCTTTAACAGGGAAACATGGAAGGAAGGTGAGATGCGGTAGTGAGGAGGGAGTGATAACCGGTAAGTGACATCATTGATCTGCCTCTGTATCGCGAACGGACCAATGTACTTGGGACTCAGCTTGCGACAGGGCTGTCGGAGACGGATGTCCCTGGTTGAGAGCCAGACCTTTTGCCCAGGTTGGTATAATGGCGTAGCTGATCTTCTTGCATCGGCCTGGCTCTTGTGTCTCCGAACAGCCCTTTGCAGATGGACGTGTGCTGAGTCCCAGACCCTCTCGCTTTCCTGGAACCAATGATGGACTGCTGGAACATCGGAAGGCTCACCTGACCAAGGAAACAGAGGCGGCTGGAAGCCGAGTATGCACTGGAAAGGCGTGAGACCAGTGGTGGACTGATGAAGGGAGTTTTGTGCATACTCGGCCCAGGGTAGATACCTGCTCCAGCAGTCTTGATGATCATGGCAATATGACCGCAGGTATCTCCCGATTTCTTGTATTTTTCGCTCAGTCTGGCCGTTGGACTGGGGGTGATATCCAGACGTTAGGCTGACTGAGACTCCCAGAAGATTGAAGAAGGCTTTCCATACTCTGGAGATGAATTGTGGACCCCGGTCAGATACGATGTCTTCTGGTATTCCGAAATGTCGAAATATCTGAGTGAAGAGAGCCTCAGCCGTTTCAAAGGCAGTTGGCAGACCAGGCAGAGGAATCAGTTTGCAGGCTTTCGAGAATCGATCGACGACAACGAGGACACAGGTGTGAGAGTCAGAAGAAGGAAGGTCCGTGATGAAATCTACCCCGAGATGAGACCAAGGCCTGGTGGGTACTGGAAGGGGTACCAGTTTACCTTCTGGAAGATGTCGAGGGACCTTGGCCATGGCACAGACTGAGCAGCTCTTCACGAATCGGGAGACATCCTGGGTCATATTGGGCCACCAGTACCGTTGTTGTACAAGCGAGAGGGTCTGTTGGCTGCCTGGGTGCCCAGAGCCCGGAGATGTATGGATGGAGTCCATGAGGGACAGACGCAGACGAGTGGGTACGTAAGTCCGTCCCTCAGGACCTCCCGGCGGAGCAGGTTCAGTACGGGTAGCATCAGCAATGTGATCGTCTAAGCTCCACTGGATAGGACTGACAATCACGGCTGGAGGGAGTATGGATTCTGGAGTTGAACTGACGATATCAGGTTGATGCAGACGAGAGAGAGAATCAGCTTTGACGTTCTTGTCCCCAGGACGATAGGTTACTTTGAAATTGAAACGGGTGAAGAACAATGACCAGCGGGCTTGACGAGTGTTGAGTCTTTTGGCTTCACGGAGGTATTCCAGGTTGCGGTGATCCGTGATGACTTCGAAGGGGTGTTGTGCTCCCTCCAGCCAGTGTCTCCACTCTTCAAGTGCTAGCTTGATTGCCAGCAGTTCCCGGTTGCCGATGTCATAATTCTGCTCCGCCGGGGACATCTTCTTGGAGAAGAAGGCACATGGATGGAGTCGAGGAGGCTCCCCCTGCCGCTGCGACAGAACCGCTCCTACCCCGGTGCGTGAAGCATCCACCTCGACGAGAAATGGCAGATCTGGGTTGGGATGGACGAGAGTAGGAGCGGAACTAAAGGAGTGTTTCAACTTCTCAAAGGCTAGTAGGGCTTCGGTGGTCCAGGACAGAGACTTGGCCCCTTTTTTCAGAAGAGAGGTGATGGGTGCACTGATTTGACTGTAACCTTTTATGAATCTGCGGTAGAAGTTCGCAAACCCCAGGAAACGCTGAAGTTCTTTCAAATTGGAGGGTTGTGGCCAGTTGGTGACGGCATCCACCTTCCTCTGGTCCATGGTGATTCCATGAGGAGTAATCACATACCCCAGGAAATGGATAGTTCTTTGATGAAACTCACATTTCTCCAATTTAAGATACAAGTGGTGTTTGCGCAGACGATGGAGGACAGACTGGACATGGCGGTGGTGCTCAGACAGGTTGGCAGAGTAGATGAGAATATCGTCTATATAGATGATGACGAATTGATGCAGGAAGTCTCTGAAGATCTCGTTCATAAACCCCTGGAATACTGCGGGAGCGTTGGACAACCCGAAGGGCATGACCCTGTATTCATAGTGGCCTGCAGGGGTGATGAACCCAGTCTTCCACTCGTCTCCCTTTCTGATCCTTATCAAATTGTAGGCACTGCGAAGGTCCAGTTTCGTGAATATCTGAGCACCACGGAGTTGTTCCAAAGCTGCTGGAACCAGAGGAAGGGGATACCGATACTTGACTGTGGAGTTATTGAGGGTCCGGTAGTCAATACAGGGGCGCAAGCCTCCGTCCTTCTTGCCTACAAAAAAGAAGCTGGAAGCGGCAGGGGACGTGGATGGCCGGATGTAATCTTGACGTAGGGCCTCCTCAATATACTCCTCCATGGCCTTCTGTTCCGGGATGGACAGTGGATAGATCTTACCACGCGGCAGCACCGCCCCAGGCAGCAGGTCGATCGCGCAGTCCCATGGCCGGTGTGGTGGAAGCTTGGTGGCAAGTTGCTTGTTGAAGACATCCTGGAACGCCCGGTAGATGGCTGGGACTTCATGGTGTTGATCAGTGGCTGGACTTTCGATGGAGGTCGAACCCATAGGAATTTCCCGAACTGAAGAAGAAGAGGAGTGACGAAGTTTCTTGACTTGAGTCAGACACTTGGAAAAGCAGCTGTTTCCCCATTGACAGACCTCTCCCGTAGCCCAGCAGATGTTCGGGGAATGTAGTTCCAGCCACGGGCGTCCCAGGATGATTTCTGCCGTAGAGCCCTCCAGCACCAGAAAGGACAACTCCTCTTGATGAAGACAACCAATCTTCATAATGATGGTTGGACTGCTGTGGCAGATCTTCCCACGACCGAGCGGTTTCCCGAGGATGGATTGAACCTTAAGAGTCTGAGGAATGGCTCGCTGACGGGTTTGAAGTTTTTGCAGAGTGGAGAGAGAGATAAAATTTCCAGCGGACCCAGAGTCAATTAAAGCTTGCGCTGAAAGAGATTGTTTGAGGTAAGAGATCTGAACAGTAGTATATTGCATTTGAGAAATGGGAGACTGCAGACGTACTGTACTCACCGCCGGTCGTGGGGGACGAACTGGACAGGTGATGAGCAGATGACCCGCGGCTCCACAGTAGAGACATAGACTATGGTCCATGCGACGCTTACGTTCAACCAATGATAGGTGTGCAGAACTAATATCCATGGCTTCTGGTGCTGAAGGGCTGGCAGATGATGCAGGTCGAGGAGGAGGCAGTGCAGAAAGATCGAGCTGACATGCGGTGCGACGTTGATCCACCCGGATGGAACGTTGAATGAGATTTTCTAACCCAATGATGTCATCATGAATGGTCAGTTGCAAACGAATCTCGGGCTCTAATCCTTGACGGTAAGCGGTAATGAGAGCCGGTTCATTCCATCCACTGGAAGCTGCCAGTGTGCGAAATTGAAGTGCATACGAAGAAACAGAGGATTTGCCTTGTCTTAAACGGAACAACTGATCATGAATGGTTAGTGCGTTGGAGACTGGAGAAAATACCTCCCGGAAATGGCTGATGAAATTAAGTGTTTGAGTTACACTACCTTTTGCGTCCCAAAGCGCACGTGCCCAAAGCAGAGCGCGTCCAGTGAGAAGAGAGATGAAAAAAGTGACCTTCGCTCTCTCAGTGGGAAATTGTGAAGCATTCATTTCCATGTATAGCTCGAATTGAAGTAAAAATCCGCTGCACTCCCCCTCCTCGCCTGAGAAGGGCGCTGGCCGGGCCATGGGACTGACAGAGGCAGATGAAGAAGAATGGATGACGGGTGATGGTGGAATGACATGTGAAACACCGGCGTTCTGAATGGGGATTTCCTCTTCGCCGTGATCTGTTGGCTCGTGCATGTTGGTCAGGTCTTCTGTCACAAAACAGCACAGAACAAACTGGTAAGTTGCAATGATGTTTATTAACACTGGGAACAGTCACGGCAGGTGAGTTTGAAGAGATATGAATAACGGTTGCAGAGTTTATGGATGATATGGATCTGACTGAGTCTCTTATCTGTTTCAGGATTGTAGATGACAAGATGGGGTTTGATGACGGCAGCAGGATGGCAGACGACGACGGAGGATCCAGAGGACAGGCTGATGGCAGGTAAGTCGAAGAAGGTAAGTAGGGGTTTTGCATAAGCAGGAGTATAGAAGAGTCAGTAAGTTGAGTAGGTATCAACGAGACCTGACAAGGGACTGAGGGAACTGGAGGTGAATATAAGGAGTGCGGGAAGTGGCAGGAGATTGATGACAGGTGGTGAAGACAGGTGCAGGTGATTAGTATTCCGGGGATGCTGATCGGGTGGGTGGAGTGTAGAGAGCTGGCGCTGACGCTGATGTATCCGTGACATATCTGTCTTAATCATTCTGAACTTCATTTAACTTTCCAGGCGTGGCCAAATATGAAAATGAAGTGGAACCCAGGCGATTTTTGTAAAATTACAACATTTGCAGCCCCCAAATATATGTTTTGGACTCCAGACATTGGCATAATGGAAAGGTATAACAAAAAATGAAGAATTTAATGAAATTGTGCTTTAAAATAACAGTAATCTACTGGCAACTGTGGTTGCCGGCAATGTACTGTTAATTTACAGCTTTCCTTTTTTACAGTTTGTTACTGTAAAAATACCATGGAAGGACTGTAAAAAATTGCTGTAAAAAAACTGCCACATTTTTTCCATTAAAACAGTAAAATACCGTTGAAAAAAATGCATTCTGGGTGATATTTGTTGTTTTCGAGAAAATAGCCTACAGGAATATACTGTGAATTAACAGTGCTCAAAGTTGACACTCAGAGGCTGTTTTCCCAATCACACCCTATACCCTCATTCACTATTCCCAACATTAGTTCACTAATATAGTCCACTTGACTGAGTGAATAATTTCATAATTAATTCAGTTCAATTTCGAAGTTAATTCAAACACTGATGAACACCTGCTGTTAACAAGCAGAATCACAGAAGGAAAGAGGAACAACAAGAACAGAAAAAAAAAAAAAAAAACTGAAGATCTCAGCAGAGGAGGATTAAACAATGAACACTTCACTTCACTGCGTATGTTTTGTATATATGATTATGGTATCACTGTGATTTTACATATCGAGATCTATCAGAGTTTTGACAACCAGAAAATATGAAAAATATGTTTTTTTTTTTTTTTTTTTTTTTTTTTTTATATTTCGAACTTCAATATCTTCAATATCTAGAATGACAAAAATCGGCATTTGAATCTCAACAATGGTGACAATCAAAAAAGTGTCATACTGTAATGCATGATGGGTACCAGCATAGTACAAAACAAATTGTGCATGACTCCCAGCATGCATTGCGGCATGAATAAATTATGCAGCTGAATTGTCTGGTTATTTTCTTTAATGTTTACTTTTTGCTTTTATTTTTGCTGTTTGTTTTGTGTTGACTTTAAGTAGTGTGTTTTGTGATGTTCAGATTTGATGTTATCTTTTTTGTTGATTGTCACCATTGTTGAGATTCATTGGCTGATTCTTGATGTCTGTGTGTGTCTAACTGAAACATAGTTCAAAATCATTTAGTGAATGATGAGTATAAAAATCCTTCATAACTGATTGCAGCACTGCTTGACCTTTTTACTGTAGTTTCACAGTGCAGAAATATAAAATTAAGCTGTATTAAAAAACACATTTTTTGATAAATGATTAGACTCTGGATGAGATCAGTGATCCAAACATTATGTGGTGAAATATTCAAAACATAACCAGCAAAACTTGAACAAATTTTTGTTGGCTTTGTTTCTGCTACAATAAATGTGTCTTAATAACACAGTTACAGCAGACAAAGATAAACTAATGTTAAAGTCAATGGTCAAGAGCCCAACTAAAGCAAACACTGATCTCCATAATGGTGACATCAAATGTAACATAACAACATCTAAACCTCTGTTAATTCTCAATAGGAATTTCTGTAGATGTATATGAAAAAAATAAATAAAGTCAATCCGGCTAGTAATAAGTGAAGATAGTAATGTTATTTTTTAATAACATTGTTTAATCCTGTTGTTTAATCCTCCTCTGCTGAGATCGTGAGAGATTTAATGTCTTCAGTGTCTGAAGTCAGTTGTAGTTCTTGTGTTTCGCTTTTTTTTATCTTCTTGTTGTTCCTCTGTCCTTCAGTGATTCTGCTTGTTAACATCAGGTGTTCATCACTAATGATCATCAGTTAATTAATCACTGAATTATATCATTAACTTCAACACTGCTTCAGTGTTACTCCTACACCCTGTAAACTGAAGTGGGGTTGAAAGGGTTAAATGTGTCAAATAAAAAACAGAGAGTGAAGCGTAATTTAACTGGTAATCAACTGTAAATTCATTTAGATTACTGTAAAATCAAGGAAAAACAGTAATATAATCTAAAATGTAACAGTCAGATTTACTAAACAAAAGAAGTTAATTTCACTAAAATATTAGTAAAAGTTCATAGAAAAAAGTTATGCAAAGTCAATAACTGAAAAAGAGAGTAAATATTAAACTGAAGTGTTTTATGTGTCTTTGCACAAGATGATATAGGAGAGATCTGTTTGTTTATTTCATTAGTTTTGTGGGTCACCATTGTGCTGGAGAGTCGAGTCTGTGCTTCAGTCAAAGATGAGCAGAGAAATGCTGATGTGATGCTGACGGTTGCTTTATTTAAAAGCAGTAACTCTAGATTGCTGATGCATTGACAATCTCCTTGCTAAGTACTTTAGCACATACTTGATGTATTGAAATTACATTTTCTATTAATATCACTTTATATCACTATATGTCTTATCAATATCACTTTTGCTCCCACAATTAATGTTAATTTTTTTTTAAAGATTTTATCCAAAAATTAATGTTACAATGTGGTGTTGGTTCAACATAATGCTTGCACTCTCAGAGAATGAATCACAACTATAACCAGAGGTGAGTAATCCAGGGGTCAAAGAGTAAAAGTCCTGCCATATGTTTATTCCACCCATGAACTCAGTCTGCTGATTTCACTAATTAGTTCTGTCTCCTGCTGAATTAGCAAATCCAGGTGATTGAAACAAAATACTGAGGAGGACTTTTACTTTCTGAACCTGGACTTTACACCTCTGCATAGCAATGCCACATGTCAGCCAAGAGCAAAGAAATAAACCAGAACTGGACCTTATCATAGCCAAAAAATCTGTGTATATTAAATATGCACTGTAAAAAAATCTTTTGTTGACTTAACTCATTATTTTTTGTTATCTTTTTGCATGGATTTTTTTGAGTTTTACTAACTTATTTATAAAAGTGTACCTGACAAATTTGGATAAGTTTACCTGACAAGTTATAAAGTACAATGAACTGATTTAATTTAGTTAAGTAAACTTCGAATTTAAGTTCAGTCAACTAAAGCTAAGTTTTCTAAACTACATCCAATAAGTTCAGCAAACTAAAGATTAGTTTTCTAAACTACACCCAATAAGTTCAGTCAACTAAAGTTAAGTTTTCTAAACTACACCCAATAAGTTCAGCAAACTAAAGATTAGTTTTCTAAACTACACCCAATAAGTTCAGCCAACTAAAGTGGTGTTTTAAAAACTGCAGCAGTACCAAATAATGAATTACTACTAGAACATTAATTTGTAAAATACATTTGATTTAAAAAAATATGTAAAATTGACGATCACTGATACAATTTACAATAAGTTAATTAGTTAAGTCACCTTTATTTATATAGCACTTTTTACAATACAGATTGTATCAAAGCAGCACAGTGATAACATGAAAATAATACAACAAAGTTTGTTTCTAGGAGAAAATTGCGTCATCTTTCACCTTAAGTAAGGCAAATCAATAATATTGTTGAATATTAAATGTCCCTAACTAAGCAAGCCAAAAGCCAAGGCAACAGTGGCAAGGAACCAAAACTCCATCAGGTGACAGAATGGAGAAAAAAAACCTTGGGAGAACCCAGGCTCAGTCACTCAGTTCACCTCTGGGCAAAGAACGAACAGTGTATGATTATGATTCAGGCAGCATTACAGGTCAGAAGTCAGATTGGATCAGAACATTCAGAATATTATCCAGTTTCATCTGACTGGAAGTCGGAGTCACGCCGGTATGGAGACGAGTTTGTTGAGGATCAGTGCTGATGGCTGTAGTGTCGATGAGGCCTTCACAGGGCTGATGAGGCTGGCACTTCAGGGATGCGTTGTGGACGTGTCCAGGCGCAGGTCCACCACCTGATCTGGATACGGCCCGGATCCGGCTGACTTCAGTAAACCTTGGAATAAACAAAAAGACTAACATTAGCGTAGATGCCATTCTTCTTATGATGTAACAAGTACATCAGGTGTTATATACAATTCAATTTTTTTTTGCAATGAACTGCAATGAAATTGCAGAAAACAACCTTGTGAAAAGGTGTTTTACACCTGTCTCAATGCATGTCTTGTGGATTAATCTGTTACATTAAACAAGATCAACCCACAGCATTCAATATAGAAACATCCTTTGTTCCAAAAGATACCGTTTAAACATTGTTTAACACATTAAAGACCTATGAATTGGCTTAAATGCCATTTTAATATCAACTAAGTTACCAATTATTTATGCTCTCAAGCTTCAACAAATTCATCACTCTAAAATGCCACTCCCACAACATACCAACACATGAAACATCCTGTTCACAACATTCCTTTCAAAAAGAAACTATGAAAAGCATTAAAGGTGTTGTTCCAACCCTGTAAGACTTTCGTTCATCTTCGGAACACAAATTAAGATATTTTTGATGAAATCTGAGAGCTGGCTCACTCCTTCATAGACTGCTGGGTAATCGATATCTGCCAGCCCAGAAAAAATTGTAAAAACATTGTTACAATCGTCCAAGTGACTACAGTGCTGCCCTACAAAGGCAAAAGACCTTAAGTCGCTAGAGTGTGGAACTGAGAAAAATGACTTTAAAGATTTTTAGTTGTCCCGCCAAATTAATTATAGGTAGGACACTGGAAATCTGGCAAATAGATGTTTTAGTAATGGAAATTATATACATAAAAAAATCTTGAGCTCAAACTTGACTTTTGACCACTATTTTAAAGTTACTTTACTCTGCCTTTGTATTGTCAGCAAAAAGTGAGAAGTCATGCCAAGGCAAAAGGCAGTAACTTCCACATTATCAATATTTAGTTGCTGATCACCATTAACAAAATCATTATAGTACACACCTGTATAAAATCTAGTGATCATGGCATTTATTTTGTATGATTTACAATTATTTATAGCCATCTACTTATTGCTATCCTGTGCTTTGGTTGCATTCTGATGGCATTATTAATGACATGACAAAATACCTCCTATTAGTCCAGCGTTGACTCGACCGCGTTTAGGGCGGGGCTGAAGGCGAAGTTTTGGCACTCTGCCAGCTAGTTTGGCGAGCTTTAATTCTTGGTTGTATTCATCTGATACGGCAATGTGTAACGTTTTTCTGTCAACTCTGCATAATCCTTCGCGATCGATATCGCACGTTTGTCGATGGAGCAGACAAATGTTCTGACCGCTCTGAGGACATCAGAAGTTAGAGCGACTGATGGCAGCTGTACAAAGTACACAGGCTACACCGTAATTTTAATTTTAATGGACATTAAAACAAAGGCAGATAACCGTACAATCTGGTAGGTAGCATTATTTGATTGAACACCGGCACAGTAACTTCATATTGACGCGCGGCTAAACAAAGGCAGAACACCGCAACTCGTAATTTGAGCGTTCCAAAACAAAGCCAAAGAGCGGTAATTGATGTTACGGTGTTCTGCCTTGGTTTCTCATGGGCTTTTGGAAGTTACTGTTAAGACAAATCATTATTTTCTCGAAAAAAAAAACGGAATTGATTCAAGATACTTATCCACATGATAAAGAAGGTCTTGAATGTGCCAAAAATATAAATAACTCATTTTCGACCAAAAATGAAGTTACGGTCTTTTGCCTTTGCACGGCAGAGTGGCTCAACCTTAAGTTTATCAAGTAACGAGAATACTTCGTAAAAAAAAGAAAAGAAAAAATACTTTTTTCAACTATTCTTTTTCTTCTGTGTGGGCCTCAAAATGAGT
This sequence comes from Rutilus rutilus, assembly GCA_021464565.1. Lineage (NCBI taxonomy): Eukaryota > Metazoa > Chordata > Actinopteri > Cypriniformes > Leuciscidae > Rutilus > Rutilus rutilus. The sequence continues at coordinate 62,727,634 of JAJAQA010000001.1, read as the reverse complement.
TCACGAGAGCGCCACAACCATTTCCAATATCAATAAAAACAGTAACATTTAAAAGTACAGATATAATAAGTTACTTATTTTACACACATCAATTCAAATTGATAGTTAATTTTAATGATTGCCAAAGATTGCAGTGAAAACTCACCTGTATCTGGTGCTCTGCAACTTATGTAGTGACTGAGGTGATAAATCCGGTTGGTGAACAAGCTTTTAGTCAACTTGACGGAACCTGTGAGTCAACACGAGGAAATACAATGAGCGAATCTTCTATGTGCAAAACACTCTGATTTGAAATACACTCAATAATCTTAAATTTGTGACAATATCATGACTAATTCACCCTATTATCAAGATTTCTTAAAACATGAACATAAGCGTGATGACATGGCGCAAGATCCAAACTACGAATAGAAATAATGAAAACATTCAAACCACAGACGTATTAATTGTACATCACCCATATCGATTCAATATGACATTTACTTTTGTAATTCAAAGATTGTGGTCAAAACTTACGTATATCTGGCGCTCTGCAACTGAGTTGAATTGAAGTGACTGAGGTAAAAAAGAAAGAAAAAAAGACTCATATTAGCTTGTGCAAAAATGGCATTATATGACCCCTTTAAATTTGTGACAACATTGTGAATAATTCACCCTATTATCAAGATTTCTTAAAACATGAACAAAAGCGCATTGAAATGGCGCGAGGCAAAATCCAAACACTGAATAGTAATAATGAAAACCGTGACATTTCAAACCACAGACGTATTACTTGCTATTTATATCACCCATAACGATTCAATTTGACAGTAACTTTTTTTTTAATTCAAAGATTGTGGTGAAGACTTACCTATATCTGGTAGAGCTCTGCAACTGAGATGAAACTGAGGTAAAAGAAAAAATCCTGTTTGGTCCGGTTGGTGAACAAGCAGCTTTTAATCAACTTGACTGAAGCTTGAACACAAGGAAGTAAAAAAATCAGTGAATCGTCTATGTGCTCAAATCCATCCATGATGGATTGAATCTGACCATGAATAAAAACTGCTAGACAATTTTAATTAATCTGTGCTCATAATTGTAAATAACAGGTTAGAGTGATATAATAATAAAAATGTAACAATACAAAGCAATTTTGTTAGTCGGACAGCAACAAGAATGGAAATAAAGCAAGTCAAAGTGCTTTCTTGCCGTTTCATTAACTAAATAAAATACAAGATAACTTGGGAAACTAAATGGTATTCAAACAAAAACTATTTTTGTGTGTGTTACCTGATGAATGACTCTGTTCTTTGAAGAGCAGCAGTATTTGAGAAGAATGGCAGCATTTACAAACTGGCCTGAAAACAATCATATATATAACTTGCACAGTACATTACATCATAATAAAACTAAGTACATGGTAGATTTCTACACTTACTAGAACATTAAAACAAACAAATGGAGTGATACACTGCACTTTAACAAATATGATATATTTTTAAGTACATAGCTAAAACCTTTTCGGCCTTGTCTGCCTCACATCAATCAAAAGTCAGCTTCCTTCAGTGCTGTTTCTGAAGCCTCTGAGGACAGTTGAGAAGAAAGTGTCTACTAATTTGTCAAAGGAGAATACGTTAACAACTCAAGCACACTAGCTAATTAATTAACAGTTAATTAATTAATAAACGTGAATATTTAACTAATGACTAACTTAGAAATGTGTGTAGTTACAGTTGCAGATGCTAAGTTAAGTAACATCAGTTAGCAGTTAACGTAACGTTACCTAACTAAGTTAGACTAACGTTAACTAAGATAGCTAGACTTATTTTACAACATAAACACACTCAATTTAAATCAACACCAAATCTTATGTTTTGGTAAATACTTTATTTAAAAAGGTTTCATGAATTTGCACTTACCCTCGTCTGATATAGGCTAAACGTCTGAAAACACTGGACGATGTCAGCGTACGCAGTAACGAAGGCAGTGGGCTATAAAATACGGTTCAGATAAAATATGGCATTGAAAAACTTTGCCGTTGTTTTATGGTAAACATGTTATTTACAATGATTTTATGAATTCAAACTTACCTTCGTCTGATGTAAATCTCACAGAAAATACCGGACGTTATCAGCGCGCAAGATTTGAATGGAGCAGGAGCGGGAATTAACGGCTCGAAAACAATGTCGGTCTAGAAAATACAGTAAAAAATAAAAACGTTAGAACATTGAACAAATGTTGTCGTTATGTTCTGGCAAACATGTTATTTAAAATAGTTTTATGAATTCACACTTACCATTCGTTTTCTCAGAAAATACCGGACGCTCTCTGCGGCTGCGCGCGCAAGAACTGCAGTGAGTCAGCGGGGGAGGGGGAGAAGAGGCTCGAGAGTCGGTTCAAAAAAAGATTCCATTTACAGCCTGCGTCAGTCTTGTGTTTATATACTGTCTATGGTCTTGTGTGATTCAGTTCCAAATGCGAAGCCTGAAATGTCCGTAGGCTACGTGATGGACGGGCCGGCTCCGTTTTAACCCCGAAATTACTGTTTTTATGCAGTGTCAGTGCCTCTGGCCTGCTGCCTGCATCAGCAAATTCACGATTAACAAAAAAACTACTGCCTTGTGCATCGACCAATCAGCGTGTTGTCAAGGCAGAATTTCAGGCACAATCATATTAAACAGACACATAGGGAATCATTTAAATTACTTGACATTTTGAGTGCATAACACTTAAAATCTTAATCTGAAAGATTTTTGCTGCCAGATGAGTACATTAAAATCAAATGTTTAATTTTTGATGCAAAAACTTGTAAGTAATGTTAAGTTATGACAACTTGATTTCTTTATTAACGACAACATTGGGGTTTACAGTGTAATGTTTTTAATGTACACACTAATAAAATTGAAGTTTAGGTTTTTATGCAGTCTACCAGACAGCAAGATATATAGATAAATTAAGTTTAGTTTACTAAGTTTAGTTTACAAATTTACTTCTAATAAAGCATTAGAGTATAATTGAAGTAAAACCAGCAGAAAATTTAGTGCAGTTGTTTCAACTTACATTTATAAGTTAAAATAACAATTATACTTGTTAATTCAACAGAAAATCTAGTGCAGTTGTTTAAACATACATTTTTGAGTTAAAGTAACAATTTAAGTCGTTCATTCAACTTTCAGTCTAGTTGAGGACAAGAAAACTTAAAAAATTTTGTTGTCTGGACAATCTAGTTATCTCTACTCACAAAAATAAGTTGAAATAACTAAATTGCAAAAATATTTTTTACAGTGTGGAGTAATTTCAGACACAGCCTCAGATGAAATCCACTGAAGAGAAAAGAAGACATTAAATCTGTGAAGATCTCAGCAGAGGAGGATTAAACAACTCCACAAACAGCATTACCAGCTTCACTTATTACTAACCAGACTGAATTTATTTCTGTCAGACGTCTACACAAGTTTTTATTGAGAATTAACAGAGGTTTAACTCTAATGTTTTTCATTTGAAGTCACCATAACAGTGATTAGTGTTTCCATTAGTTGGGCTCTTAACTCTTATTTAATGTTTTGTCTTTTTTGGCCGCTGTGACAGTGTGTTTATTAAACACATTTGCAGCAGCAAAAAAAGCTAAAGTGAAATGAGATCAGGTGATGATGGTTACCTGTTGATGGTTTTATAATCATCATGAAATAGACTGATTCACTGAGGTATTTAAATCTAACAATTATGTTGTTCAACTACTATATTCACATCACAAACTCTGTGTTACTGCAGCATGAGATCCAGCAATATAACAATCAGTTTAAATCTGAGCAGAATCACTGCCTGAAATCAACTGAAAATAAAATAAGACAATAAATCTCTCAAGATCTCAGCAGAAGGACATGACTCCATATTTAATATACACAGATTTTGTGGCTCAGATAAGGTCCAGTTCTGGTTTATTTATTTGCTCTTGGCTGAGATGTGGCATTGCTATGGCCTGCTTGTGGCCCAGATCTGGCAAACAGGAGCGGTCCACCCAAGTGCCGTCATTCCACGCTGCATGTGGGCCAGATCATCTTTCCACATGTGCCAGATGCGGGCCAGATCTGGGACGTCAAAATGTTGCTTTGTGGAAATTACTTTTGCATTTACATTTGATTTGAATAATTGCTGTCTCCAATCATCATGTCTTTAATTATCAGTGCTAATTTATATTTGATCCATTTAGCATCAAGACAGAGTTTGGAACTAAGGAGTCTCCATATGTGCTGTTGTTCTGGTTCGGCTTTACAGTCTCAACTGATGTTTTAGCTCTGACCACGACCTGCAAGATGGATCTCTACAGATTTCCCTTCGACACCCAAAACTGCAATATAACACTTCAGTCTACAGTGTATTCAAGTACATCTGAAACACATTAATCAGTTTAGACAAACAAACACAAGATAACATGTTTTTTTCTTCTAAACTATTTGACTTATATTAAAATATAAAATAATAAAATATTCATGTCTGTTCCCACAGATCAGGAGATTAAAATGGGTACCTTTTTTGCTGATAATCATATTATTAACAAGTCGAAAGAGATCTTTCAGAGCCAGGGAGAGTGGGATCTCATCGATATAACTAACAGTAATCATACCATTGATGATGATATTGGATGGCGTAAAATGCATCAGCTGATCTTTAAGGTACAGCACACTGGATATGGAATGTAAACCAATATTGAATATATAAATACAATTATTTTACTAAACAAAAACAGCTTGTTTATGAGTTTGTGAAAAATATGTGTAATAAATTTAATTATTATATTTTAAACCTAAAAAAATTTAACTTAACCTAAATTAACCATTTTATTATTTGTTTTTTGTTTGTTTTCAATTATACACCAAAGTGTGAAATCAAACTATAATATATTATAGTATACATTATTTTATCTGTTATTTAATGTAAATTATATGTAGGTGTTGCTCAAGAGAGTATATTCTTTAATAATATGGTTCACACACCAGAGGTTGAACAGATGTGAATCTGTGAATGTGAAGGGAAATGTGTGTATGTATATCAGAATGAAATTATTATTATTATTTTTCAGCATTCATTTAATTTATTTTTTTGGGGAATAAAGCATTCATATTGATAAAAAATATATAAATTCTAAGGATATTCACTTTTCACAGTGGCAGATAAGTGCAAAACAAATCACAACAATGAAAACATACACCCGGCACAATGCGGTGCCAGGCACGGCACAAGTGTCTTTTACTAGTTTCAGCCCGACGCAGTTATTATTTTCACTTCCTGCGCCACATTGTTTAAATAGCAAATGCATTTGCGCCCATGAGTCTGAAAACAAAGTGTGTTCAGGTGCACTCACGTAAAGATCTGTTTCCTCGCTAGAGAAGTGTTCAGTTTTTCCACCGTCAAATTCCATCATGGAAATAGCGAATCCGCCATCGGGTGAGCGCAACTGGCTTTTAAAGGGAATGTGAGAAGAGACTCTGATTGGTTTATTGCACGTAACGCCCAAAACACACACATTACTCATTAAGAGAATAGGGACAACACTTTTAGACCATGCACCGGGAGCGCCGACCATTTTTCCCGTCGTTAAACTAGCAAAAGTTAGAGAATAACACTAGAGAATACCCATAATGCACTGTGAGAGTCATCTGCTAAATGAACTCAGTTTCCGATTTAACTCACTCGTTTTCATTCACTCCCTCAATTGGACTATATTATAGGTGTAATGTGGAAATGAGGGTAGAGCACAGCCTCTGTCTTTATAAATGGTTCACTGAATGATTGAATCACCCGATTCATTCAAACACGCAGATTCATTCAGTAATGAAACACCGCTAGAAAAGGAATGTTGCTTTTGTTAATCCATTAACATGTGTTTAAAAAACAAGACAAATATGGCAACAATATCCTGAGTTTAAGTTTACAATTCTCACTGTGTACAATACTTTTTGTGATGAGGGATGACACTATGATCTCTTCTCTGTAACTAACAACTGTGCAAAGTTAATCTCCACAGTGTGGAAACCAAGTATTCTCCTTCATCACCACCCACAGATTAACAAGAGATTCTCTCTCTCTCTCTCTCTCTCTCTCTCTCTCTCTCTCTCTCTCTCTCTCTCTCTCTCTCTCTCTCTCTCTCTCTCTCTCTCTCTCTCGCAGATCACCATAAAAAGGAGACCTGTACTGTATGTCATCAACATTATAATACCAGTATTTTTCTTCCTTGTGCTGGATTTGATCTCCTTCTTCGTTGACTCAAATGCATCAGACAAAGTGACCTTCAAAGTGACTTTACTGCTGTCTATTTCTGTGATGCTGCTGATTATCAACAACACACTGCCCTCTACAGGGACAGAAATCCCTCTGATTGGTGAGTCTAACATTGACCTGATTATTTAATATTATTAAGAATACAATTCAGTAATTGAATCTCAAATGAAGTCACAACAATCAAACAAAAAGGATTTAAACCTACAGTATTCCCTTAAAAGGAAGTATAGTTGAGAATTTAAGAATTTAATCAGTTGCAAATCCTCAAATCAATCTAAAGTTGACGCCTCCTGTCAAATACAGGGAAACAGAGCACAAGATAAACCTCCTGACTACCAGTTCTTTATTTAATTATTAGTTCAGTGAATTCTTTCGACATGAAGACAGTTTCACACCGGATGCGGAAATCACAAGTCTCCATTTCATTTTCAAAGGCAGTTCCTGTCCCAAATGGCACACTTCATATGCACTTTCAGACTTGTGGATTTACAATGGCTGCCGTGTGTGCATGTCCGTTAAGTCCGTGAGACCGTAGGGTGTCCCATTTGTCATTTTAGGCCTCAGAAGGGTGCTCGCGAGCACCCCCTTTGCGGTCAATATGCGTCCTCGATGCGCACTTTTGCCGAGCCCGCAGCAGACTTCCTCCCGACAGTTAAAGCGGCATTACGTCATGAAAGTGCAAGGCAAGGCAAGGCAAGGCAAGGCAAGGCAAGGCAAGTTTATTTGTATAGCACATTTCATACACAATGGCAATTTAAAGTGCTTTACATAGAAGAAATTAAAATAATACAAAGAAATAAGAATAATTAAAACGGTTTAGAAAAATAAAATAAATACAGTCGGACGAACAGGGGCACAGTGCTCGTTCAGTAAATGCATAGCTAAACAGATGTGCGGACTCATAGGAAGACCACGAGTGCTTAGGGTGCCATTTGGGACAGGGCCAAAGAGAAACACACACAAAGCTGCAAATCAGTTCTAGTGGCGGTGCTCGTACATCCAAACTCCTGTCACTTCCACAGCTCTTTGTAGCAGTTATAAATATTGTAAATATTAATATAGGGTGTAAATATTATATAAATATTACACAGCAATAGCAGTGTGTCCACACTACTGAGTGTTAAAGTTACTTTTCTTCTTTTTGAACTTTTATTGGTGGTTGACAAACAACAAAATGGTGTATTACCATCACCAACTGGTATGGAGTGTGGATCAAAATGACATATCTTCCCCCCCCCCAAAAAAAAAAAAAATATTCTCTCCCACAAATTATTTATTTTAAGATACTGAAAAATATAACATTCATTTCCCAAGTTATTTTGTAAAATGTCTCCTAGTATAAATTGCATTTTTATTTTTGCTATATTTTGCAATAATTTGCATCTGTGTCAAGAAAACATTGTTGATAAATAAAAAAAAATACCCAGCTAACAGCTGGGTTACAAGAACGTTCTCCAAATATGCAGTGTTGGTTCTGGGAACATAAAAAATGTCCAGTTTTCTTGACGTTAGAGGAACGTTTTTTAAAAGGTATAATGTTCCTCAAACGTTCTTTCAACTTAATTTTGATTTAAAATTCAACATTCTAGGAACGTTGATTTGTAACATTCCAAGAACATAAAAATGTCCAGTTTCCTGAATGTTACTAGAATGTTATTTAAAAGTTAGTGTGATGTTCCTGAAACTTTCTTTCAATCATCTTTTGAAAGAGTAATAATAAATAATTATGTTCCCTGTAAATTATTTTTGACTGCATTATAATGATTTCTTAATTCAGAGTATGATCAAGATTGCGTAGGTGAATGTGTTCGGGGAATTTGCCTGTTAAAAGTATAATATTTAAAGCCCCTTAAATGAATGAAATGACTCGAAAAAAGATTCGTTCATTTTGATGAACGAGATCGAACATGAGAGCCAGTAAAATGATCCGAACTTCCCATCACTATTGTGGAGTTGTTTAATCCTCCTCTCCTAAGATCTTGAGAGATTTAACATATTTTATCTCCAGTTGATTTAATCTAATGCTGTGTCTGAAGTCAGTTGTTGTGTTTTTCTTTCCTTGAGTGATTCTGCTTGTTTACAGCAGGTGTTCATCACTAATGCTCAATCATCACTTAATTAATCACTTAATTACCTCATTAACTTTAACTCTGATTCAGAGTTACTTTAACACTCTTTAGAGAGGAACCAAATGTTATCTGAGCAGAGTTAATTTAACTCTGGGGATTTTGCTCCTCTTTCCACTGTGTTGTTAATAATAGTGCAATCATTTCCCCTGTATAAACAGATAACTCATCTCTGATCCTTTTTCCTATTGACAAATTAAATTCTGGAACAGTAAACACTGTTCCTATCTTATTGTCTAATCTCTTAGACGCATCTGTGTATATCTGTGCATACCTGTGGTACTCATTAATATACATCTGCATCTTATATGAAGTACATTTATTATCCTTGTTTTTCTTTTTTAACAGTGTAAAATCTACTGTAGCGTCTGAAAGTAACCAAGGTTTTATTACTGGTACTGGTACTGTTGGACTAACTTTTAACTGACTAACTTTAAGTTCTGTTGCTTTCTGTATTACTGTCCATCTGAAGTTTTTCATTTTCCTCCTCTCTTTTTCCCTAACAGGGCTTTAAAGTATCTAGTGTTGGATGCTCTTGACTATGGCCTTGTAAGTTAACCCTTGCTGTAAAAAAAGGCCAAATTCTGACAGTATCACACCATTTTCTATTAAAACAGTAATGTACCGTAGAAAACAATGCATTCTGGGTTATATTTGTCTTTTTCAAGAAAATAGCCTACAGGAATATACTGTGAATTAACAGCGCTCAAAGTATACATGTCTTTGTGTCCAAATCACACCCTATACCCTCATCCACTATTCCCTACATTAGTTCACTAATATAGTCCACTTGAATGAAAAGAAGAGAGTGAATTCAGACACTGATGTACATCTGATAAGCAGAATCCCTGAAGGACAAGAACATTAAAAAGAGAAACTACAACTGACTTCACTGAGTGTGAAAGCAGTTTACAAACCAGTTTAACATTGTTTCTTTTATACATACAAATGTTCTTGTTGAGAATTAACATATATTTAGTTGTTGATGTTTTATTGAATATAATAAAGTTGGTAGTCACCTTGATGGAGATCAGTATTTGCTTTAGTTGGTCTCTTGTCCCTTGATTTATTACAGTTAGTTTTTCTATGGCTACTGTAATTGTGCATTTATAAAACACATTTGTTATGGCAAGAAACAGTCAAGAGGAAGTTGATCAGGTGTTTTTTGATGTAATGATGCCATGGTCATTCTGGACATGTCTGATTTGCTGATCTCATCCCCATGATTTGAACTTTTGGTTATTTAATCATATATCTGTGTATCTACAACATGACATCAATTTCATGGCAACAGTGTTGCCAGTAATTTACAGTTAAAAAAACAAACAAACAAAAAAACAGTGTATGTCTAAAAGTGTATGTCAAGAAATCTGGACTTCTTTTTACACTGAATATTTAGAGAACATTCTTGTAACAAAACTCTGTTAGCTGAGCAGTTTTCTGTTTTTCACAGGGGTTTTCTGCGGTGTGATCTTCTTTCTAATTGCCATCAGCATGATGGAGACCATCTTTGTGAATTATCTGATGGTTAAAGGAGCTGAGAAGAGATCAGTGGAAACTAAAGCTGCTGTTACTGGACAAGATGGTAAGAACTGGCACAACTTCAGATTATGAGGAACATTTTCATGTATTTTATCATGTATTTTATCACTTTTTCATGTATTTTATATGACTTTTTTTGCTTTGTAACTTTGGTACATACACAGCAAAAAGTCCAGTGTTAAATTAACTCTCCTGGGAGTTTATATGGCTCCAGAGTCAGTGTTAAAATATGAGTGTTAAATTAACACTCAAGAGTGTTAAAGGTAATGAGCTCATTAAGTGATTAATTGAGTGATGATTGAGCATTATTGAAGACACCTGATGTTAGCAAGCAGAATCACCAAAGGAGAAAATCTCATTTTTTAAGACACCGTTATGGAGATCAGTGTTTGCTTTAGTTGGGCTCTTGACCCATAAACTGTAAACATTAGATTATCTTTGGCTGTTGTATTTGAGTTATAACTGCCAGATGAACAAAGAGAAAGTTGATCAGGTTTTGTTGGTTATGTTTTGACATAATCATAATTTCACCTGAATCACTGATCTCATTTAGAGTCTAATCTCTGACTTAAATGTATATTGTTGATTACAGCATCACTGTGATTCTATAGCATAAGATCTTTTTTTTCTAACTAGTCTAAAGGATTTCTTAATAGTTGTTCTGATAAAACAAAATCTTTCTTTTAGGCACATACAGACATCAAGAATCAGTGTATTGATCTCAACTATGGTGACAAACAGAATATTCAATTAGGAAAAGGAAATTAGTAAGACAATTCAGATCATAATTTATTCATACCGCAATGCATGATGGGAGCCATGAATGAGTTTTGATTGGTGGCACCAGAATGCACTGCAACATGCTTTATTATTGTCACCATTGTTGAGATTCACAGGCTGATTATTGATGTCAATGTGTCTAAATAAAGTAAGTTTCTAAGTCTTTTTATCAGAACAATTTTTAAGAAATATTTTGGACTATATTGATAATGATAAAAAATCATTTGCTGTAGAATCACAGGCTGCTGTAATCAACAAGGTAAACCTGACTCTCTAAATGAGAGTTGATATTCAGGTCAAATTATGATTATCAAATCATAACCAACACCACCTGATCACCTTTTTCTTTGTTCATCTGAGAGTTATACCTCAAATACAACAGCCAAACAAAATCTAAAGTTAATGCTTTATGGGTCAAGAGCCCAACTAAAACAAACAATGATCACCATAACGGTGTCTTAAAAAATTTGATTTTCTCCTTTGGTGATTCTGCTTGTTAACATCAGGTGTCTTCAATATTGGTCAATTATCACTCAATGAATAACTTAATGAGCTCATTAACTTTAACACTCTTGAGTGTTAATTTAACACTCATATTTTAACACTGACTCTGGAGCCATATAAACTCCCAGGAGAGTTAATTTAACACTGGACTTTTTGCTGTGTATGCAAAGAAAAGATAATACAATTAATCTTTTTAATCTGAGTAAATACGACTCTGAAATAGGACAAACTGTTTGGATGGATGGATAGATGGATGAATGAAAATAGCATTTGAAGTCTGAACTTAGCAAATGTAAAACCATGCATTATCAAATTCTAAACAAACCACCCCAAAACCACATGTGAAATTCATTTGTTTTTCTATAATTGAGTATGCGAGATTATGCAGACAAAACATTTATACAGAGCTATGCTTTTTTCCTCTCACAGATAGTGTAATAGACCAGCAGAATCCTCCAGACTCAGTTAGAGGTCAGAATGAAGAGCAGTCTTGTACTCCCGACCATCTGAAGGAGATCCTCACTGAGTGTCGACAGAAGACACCTCTGTCCTGGACCAGAGTAGCGAGAATCATAAATGTGACCTTCTTGGTTCTTTACATAATCACTATTATTGTGTTTATGTCTGTGCTTTGGAAGCAATGGTATATTCCATAATGCTTAAAATAATTAATTTGACTGAGTAGGGTAAACTTAAATTAAATAAATTAGTTCAATCAAATGAACTTTTATGAGTATTTAGAACTTTCTTTTTCTTTTGAGTTCACAGAACTGACATATTTTAAGTAATCTGAATTGTTTCATTTAATTTAGACAAACTTTTTCTGTTATGTTGGAATTTTTAGGGGGGTTACCATTATGGTGAAGAGTGGAGCATAAGCTTGGTTTGAGAACAAGTATATGTAACCTATGCTAACTAAAAGTCAGAATAAGCAAAAAAAAATTAAAATAAAAAAATTAGTTCTTGTTATTTTCACATTCTCCATTAAAAAAACTCTTCAAACTGAAAAAATGATTGATCTATTGAAAAATATATTTACACCTACCTGAAGTCAACAGAGTCAAGTCATCTTCATTTATATAGCGCTTTTAACAATGTAGATTGTTTCAAAGCAGCTTTACAGAGATAAACGTATAATTTATGGTAACAGAGATTGTTTTGGCTTTATAGCGGTTCTTTAGTAAAGTTATTTTCCAGCTAAGGTTAGTTATGATTGATTCGCTTCCGTCGCAACAATCATTTGTTATTAAATTAGGGGCCGCTAAGTGATGGCGTTCACATGCGCATTAAGAATTGGTTCTATAGTTATGTGCGTTTGAATATATGTACGCAGGTTTGTAATTCCCTACAAACCAAGCCTAAACAAAGTACTGGTGTTTCCTTATAATTTTTGATACAGAATTTTATTTTATTTTATCAATTCGGGGTAGATACGCAAATTGAGTTTCCCGACAACGCTTTATCTGTAGAGTGGTAAAGGGATCCTCCATAGGGAAAGACTAGTTGGCACTTCAGCACTGCATTGTCACCGGGTCCAGGCGAAGGTCCTTCGTCAGATCTGGATACGGCCTGGATCTGGCAGGCTGCGGGCAGGGCCGTTTCAAGATATTTGGGGGCCCTAGGCAAAAGAGTGAAGTGAGGTCCCAAGTCCTCCCTCAGGAAAATTTTTAAAATTCAGATGGGATTTCTTGTATTCTGGTGCATTTTAAGAGTCATGAATTATCAATTGGCACAGACAGAAATTTAAGCAAAGCACCTAATAAAGCAAAAAAAAAAAAAAAAAAAAAAAAAAACATTTGGTGAATAGCCATACGTTTATTGTTATTGTCATATCATGAAAGTGAAGTGTGGAGGATTCGATATTTACTTTACAGGAAAATAACTTCACTTCCCATAATGCCACAAAGTACAGCAACGTCATACGAAAAACTTCGTATTATATTTTATTCATGAATATTCGTGATTCGGTGGCTCTAAATTGTCAAAACACCATTCAAAATGCTTGCTACGGACGCGAAAAACGCAGACCGTTTTTTTTTTTTTGACGGACGAAAGTTTCGGAAGCAGTGTGCAAGCGTGATTGACATAACGTGAGGTCGTATTTATTTTTTAACGTGCAAAAATTTCGGATGCGAATTTCGGACTCAGTGTGCAAGGGCCTACCTGTTGCGTACGGAACAAAGTGTTGATGGAGAAGAATAGAAGGACAAACGCGAAGGAAAGGGGCATTTTTCTCCAGATGGAATAGAAACACCACCAACGGAAATTGATAGCCTGCGTACACCTAAAATGTAACCGGACTTGATGGATTATTTTGTTTGGACCTAACTGCATGGGAGTAGGACCAGCTCATTTTGTTTGGAATTGACAAAGTTTTTACTGTGACCGCGGGCAGACAGCCGTGACAACACTTCTCTAGCTTTTGCCTTTAGGCCTATACACAGCAAAATCCCCAGTGTTAAATTAACACTCCTCAGTGTTTATATGTGTCCACACTACAGGGTGTTAAAAATTAACACTGAAGCAGTGTTAAAGTTAATGAGATCATTAAGTTAACACTGAAGCAGTGTTGAAGTTAATGAGATAATTAAGTGATTAATTAAGTGATGATTGGCCATTAGTGGTGACACCTGATGATAATAAGCAGACTCACTGAAGGAAAGAGAAACAAGAACAGAAAAAAGAGAAACACAAGAACTACTGACTTTGAACCATTATTGCACTTATTATTTTACCAGTTTGACTTTATTTCTGTCATACATCTACACACGGTCTTATTTAGATTTAACAGACGTTTAGATGGTAATGTTTTATGGAATGTTTCGTTTCATGTCACCATTATGGTGACCAGTGGTTGCTTTAGTTGGGCTCTTGACCCTTTAAATTTTAACATTAGTATTTCTCTGGCTGCTCCAACTCTGTGCTTATAGAGCATATGTGTTGTGGCAAGAGAAACTATGATTTGGGCTGTGTTTACCGAAAACATCTCAAGCCTAATTATGGTCGTATAGACCATTTGTTGCAGTTGGTCTGCAATCAAGTTAGGCTTAAGATGCTTTTGGAAATTCAGCCCTGGTTATGTTTCAATTATGAAATTACTAGGGACCTGATTCAATGATGTCACCCAGCATTATAAACTGGCTATCTAATTGTTTTATTAATTTTTCACTACAGTAGTTACTTCCAGCAATGTTTTAAAGATCTGAAGGATTTAAAATCACACACTGACATCAAGAATCTACATATGAATCTCAACAATGGTGACAATCAAACAAATGCTTAATGTTGCAATGCATGATGGGAGCCACCAATCAGAACGCATCAATGGCTCACATCATGCATTGCAGCATGAATAAATTATGCAGCTGAATTGTCCTGTAATTTTCATTGTTTTTTTCTGTTGGCTTTTATTTTGCTATTGTTTTGTTCTGACTTTAGTAGCTTGTTTTGTGATGTTCAGAGTTGATCTGTTCGTCACTAGTTTGTTTATTGTCACCATTGTTGAGACTCATATGCTGATTATTGATGTCTGTGTGTTTAAACACAATAACTTTTTTGCTCAAAGTATTTTCAAAATTTTTGATATTGCTGTTGGATCTCAAACTGTAGAATCTCAGAGCTACAACCACCAATACTAAAACAAGACATCAAGCATATAGTCAAAAATTTAGACTCTCACATCAGTGAATCAGGACACTACATGATAATGTTTTTATCATCAAAACATATTGTGAGCAGGTCATGTTTTCTCTTGCAGTAACAAATGTGCTTTATAAACACAGAGTTGTAGCAACCAGAGAAAAACTAATATTAAAAAATGAAAAGTGTCAAGAGCCCAACTAAAGCAAACACTGACCACCAAAATGGTAACTTGAAAAGAAAAATTCCATAAAATATTACCGTCTAAACTTCTGTTGACTCTCAAGAACTTTTGTCGATGTATGACAGAAATAAAGTCAAACTGGTAATAATAAGTGCAACAATGTGTAATGACTCGAAGTCAGTAGTTCTTGTGTTTCTCTTTTTTCTGTTATTGTTTTTTCTCTTTCCGTCAATGATTCTGCTTATTAACATCAGGTGTCACCAATGGCCAATCATCACTTAATTAATCACTTAATTATCGCATTAACTTCAACACTGCTTCAGTGTTAACTTAATTATCTCATTAACTTCAACACTGCTTCAGTGTTAATTTTTAACACCCTGTAGTGTGGACACATATAAACACTGAGGAGTGTTAATTTAACACTGGGGATTTTGCTGTGTATGTTCGCAGAGATGTGGAAATACGTCAGACAGTTGTATTTGGAGATAATAATGGTTTACTTGCCACTGTCTCTTTGGCGTTTTTCCTCTTCTTCTTTCTTTCTCTGTCTTTTGGAAAATCCTGAAGGGTATGAGCGCTTCATGATGACATTTTTAAATTTAAATGCCTGCGTAGCACGCTGAGTGTGGGAACGACAGTTTCTCTTCCACTGACAGCTAGTGGGGGACCTGATGGGGGGTGCGCGACGGTGGATGTCACTTCAACATTACAGTGATTAGGGCACTCATAGTGTTTGTCGTTGCATGGGGGAATCCCTCTAGATGGCGATCCCCGATCCAAGATGGCGCCGCGGATGGCTGCCTCGGTGTTGAGCTCTCCAGTTGTTACACTGTTTTTGTTAGTTTGTCCTGTTTTATGTTTGTCATTCGCTATCAGTTATACCAGGGACGAACTGCTGAACATTCGGCAGTGCACACCAACTGATCACCAACCAGTTTTTGATTCTTCTGGCGTTTTGCGGAACATTGTCGTCGGTTGTGCCGCTGCACTGTGGAAACAGTATAAGACGCGCAGGCGTGGGAAGCGAGCCGGCACACTCGTTAAGCTCAGGCAGCGCGGATTCAGAACGGCGCTGCCTAGCATCCATCTGGCGAATGTCCGCTCTCTCCCTAACAAAATGGACGAACTACTTCTGCTCTCACGCAAAAACAAGGACTTTACCAACTCTGCTGCTCTGTGTTTCACGGAAACCTGGCTGAACGAAGCCATTCCGGACAGCGCGTTACATCTACCGGACTTTCAGCTGTTCAGAGCGGATCGCGATATGGAGTCAACGGGGAAAACGCGCGGTGGTGGGACATGCTTTTACATCAACAGAAGGTGGTGTACTGATGTAACTGTGTTAAGGAAGATGTGCTGTCCTGATGTGGAAGTGCTTTTCATTAACTGTAAGCCGTTCTACTCGCCGCGGGAGTTTTCCTCGCTCGTTCTCATCAGTGTTTACATTCCACCGCAAGCACACGTGAGTAGGGCGCTGCAACAGCTGGCTGATCTGATCACAGAAACAGAACAACAACACCCGGACTCTGTTCTTATCATTCTCGGAGACTTTAATCAGGCAAAACTCACACGTGAACTGCCTAAATTCAAACAGCACATTACATGCCCCACCAGAGACAATAATATTTTGGACCATTGCTACACCATAACAAAGGATGCATATCGCTCCGTCGCCAGAGCAGCTCTAGGACTTTCCGATCACTGCCTGGTTCATCTTCTACCAACTTACAGGCAAAAACTTAAAACTGCTAAGCCAGTAATAAGGACTGTAAAGAGATGGACCAACGACACAGAGCAGGTCTTACAAGCCTGTTTTGAATGCACTGACTGGAGTGTTTTTGAAGCTGCTGCCAGCGATCTGGACGAGCTCACAGAGACTGTAACATCATACATCAGTTTCTGTGAGGATTTATGCATCCCTACCAGGACTTACTTATCATTCAACAATGATAAACCATGGTTCACACCAAAACTCAGACAGCTTCGTCAGGTCAAAGAAGATGCCTACAGGAGTGGGGATAGGATCTTGTATAATCAGGCCAGGAACACATTGACAAAGGAGATTGAAGTGGCTAAGAAGAGCTATGCCAAAAAGCTGGAAAACCAGTTTTCCTCCAACGACCCTGCATCAGTGTGGAAAGGCCTGAAAGACATTACCAACTACAAGACACCATCCCCCAGCATCGACAGCAATAAGCATCTTGCGAACGAGCTGAATGTCTTTTACTGTAGATTTGAGACCCCCGATCAGACACCCCATACCCGCCCTGACCATCTCTCTACACAGCCATCAACACCTCCAGCCATCCCCCTCCCCTCCCCCCCTGCACTTCAGATCAGTGAGGATAATGTGCGTCAGATCTTCAGGAAACAGAAGAGAAGGAAAGCACCAGGCCCAGACGGTGTTTCACCAGCCTGTCTGAAAACCTGCGCTGACCAGCTGGCCTCTATCTTCTCACTGATCTTCAACAGATCACTGGAGCAGTGCAAAGTCCCTTTCTGCTTTAAACGCTCCACCATCATCCCAATCCCGAAGAAACCAAAGATCACAGGACTCAATGACTACAGACCTGTTGCCTTAACATCTGTGGCCATGAAGTCATTCGAAAGACTGGTGTTAGCATATCTGAAGGACATCACTGGACCCTTGCTGGACCCCCTGCAGTTTGCCTACAGAGCAAACCGGTCTGTGGATGATGTGGTCAATATGGGACTGCATTACACCCTACAACATCTGGACAAACCAGGGACCTATGCAAGGATTCTGTTCGTGGACTTTAGTTCTGCCTTCAACACCATCGTCCCATCACTGCTCCAGACCAAACTGACCCAGCTCTCTGTCCCTAGCTCCATCTGTCAATGGATCACCAGCTTTCTGACAGACAGACAACAGCTAGTCAGAATGGGCAAAATCACGTCCGACAGCCGCACCATCAGCACCAGTGCTCCACAGGGATGTGTTCTCTCACCACTGCTCTTCTCCCTGTACACAAATGACTGCACCTCTAAAGACACCTCTGTCAAGCTCCTGAAGTTTGCGGACGACACTACTGTTATCGGACTCATCCGGAACGGTGACGAGTCTGCGTACAGACAGGAGGTGGAGCAGCTGGCTCTTTGGTGCAGTTATAACAACCTGGAGCTGAACACGCTCAAAACAGTGGAGATGATCGTGGACTTCAGGAGAAACCCCCCTGCACTCCCTTCACTCACCATCATGGACAGCACTGTGACTGCAGTAGAGTCATTCAGGTTCCTGGGCACCACCATCTCTCAGGATCTGAAGTGGGACACTCACATAGACTCTATTGTGAAGAAAGCCCAACAGAGACTGTACTTCCTGCGTCAGCTGAGGAAATTCAACCTGCCACAGGAGCTGCTCGTACAGTTCTACTCAGCTGTCATCCAGTCCATCCTCTGCACTTCCATCACCGTCTGGTTCGGCTCTGCTACCAAAACCGACCTCCGTAGACTACAGCGGATAGTTCGGACTGCTGAGCGAATCACTGGCACTACCCTTCCCACACTCAAAGTACTGCACTCATCCAGAGTGAGTAAAAGGGCTCGCAAAATCACTCTGGACCCGTCACACCCAGCACACTTTCTGTTTGAACTGTTACCGTCTGGTCGACGCTACAGAGCACCGAGCACAAAAACAACCAGACACAGGAAAAGTTTCTTTCCCCAGGCCATCTACCTCATGAACACTTAAATGTTCCGCTACTGTGGAACAAACATGTGCAATACTTCCCTCAGACATTTCATTATTTCATTATAGCACCTTATAACTTTATATATATTTATAATTTATAATCTTTTTTTTTTATTTTTATTTTTATTTTTATTTTTTATTTTATTTTATTTTTTTTATTTATACCTATGTTACTTGTCTTGTCACTTTATATTGTATGTGTACTGGAAGCTACTGTCACCAAGACAAATTCCTCGTATGCGCAAGCATACTTGGCAATAAAGCTCTTTCTGATTCTGATTCTGATTCTGATTCTGATTCTCTTGTTTTTGGAGGGGCCCTCTCACGGAGCAGTACTGGAAAGTGATAGCGCTGTCTCACTGTGGTGGTTTGTTTACAATGGTTGATACTGTTTGACGAGGGCAGATACACAACCTAAACGACCGTGCGGCCATCGGGGGCCCCCTTCAGCTGGGGGCCCTAGGCAGCTGCCTACCTTGCCTACCCCATTGCGACGGCTCTGGCTGCGGGAAAACCTCGGGACAAAGACACTAAAATTAGCGTAGATGCCATTCTTTTCATGATGTAACGAGTACATCAGGATTTATGGGAAGTGTTCCCGGTTCCAGCTGACCTAATCTATGCAGCCTAATATTGAATTATAGAAGTCTATAATGTATTATGTGAAAGCTAGGTCAAAGAGATGTGTTTTTAGTCTATCTTTGAACTGACAGAGTGTGTCTGCTTCCCGGACAATGGTAGGAAGGCTGTTCCAAAGTTTTGGTGCTAAATAGGAGAAGGATCTACAGCCAGCAGTCGATTTTGATATTCTAGGTATTATCAACTGGCCGGAATTTTGAGATCGCAATAGACGTGAAGGACTATAATGCGTTAAGAGCTCGCTCAAGTACTGCGGAGCTAAACCATTTAGTGCTTTGTACGTGATCAGCAGTATTTTAAAATTTATACGATGTTTAATAGGGAGCCAATGCAGTGTTGACAGAACCGGGCTAATATGGTCATACTTCCTGGTTCTGGTAAGAACTCGAGCTGCTGCGTTTTGAACTAGCTGTAGTTTGATTATTAAGCATGCAGGGCAACCACCCATTAGAGCATTACAGTAATCTAGCCTTGAGGTCATGAACGCATGAACTAACTGTTCCGCATTTGTCAATGAGAGCATATGGCGTAATTTAGATATATTTTTAAGATGGAAAAATGCAGTTTTACAGATACTAGACACGTGACTTTCAAATGAAAGCTTGGTATCAAAGAGCACACCCAGGTTCCTAACCGACGATGAAGACTTAACAGAGCAGCCATCGAGTGTTAGACAGTATTCTAGGTTATTACATGAGGAAGTTTTTTGTCCAATAATTAGAAACTCTGTTTTTTCAGAATTTAGAAGTAGGAAATTACGAGTCATCCAATTTTTTATATCAGCTATGCATTCTGTTAATTTTGTGAATTGGTAAGTTTCGTTAGGTTTTGAAGAAATATAGAGCTGAGTATCGTCGGCATAACAGTGAAAGCTAATTCCATGTTTCCTAATGATATCTCCTAATGGTAGCATGTACAGAGTGAACAGCAGCGGTCCTAGTACTGAGCCTTGTGGTACGCCATACTAAACTTGTGATCAATGAGACATATCATCATTTACTGCTACAAACTGATAACGGTCAGATAAGTATGATTTAAACCATGCTAGTGCGTTTCCCCTAATGCCAACATAATGTTATAATCTATTTAAAAGAACGTTGTGGTCAATGGTGTCAAATGCAGCACTAAGATCGAGTAACACTAATAGCGAGATACAACCACGATCAGATGATAAGAGCAAATCATTTGTGACTCTAACGAGAGCAGTCTCGGTACTATGGTACGGTCTAAATCCGGACTGGAAATCCTCGCAGATTTCATTTCTTTCTAGAAAGGAACACAGTTGTGAGGATACCGCCTTTTCTAATATCTTTGACAGAAAAGGTAGATTCGAGATCGGCCTGTAATTGACTAATTCTGTAGGATCAAGTTGCGTTTTTTTAACAAGCGGTTTAATCATAGCCAGCTTAAAGTTTTTTGGTACGTATCCTAGAGACAAAGACGAATTAATGATATTAAGAAGAGGATCTAGGACCTCTGGAAGCATCTCTTTCAGTAGCTTAGTTGGTATAGGGTCTAACATACATGTTGTCGATTTAGATGATTTAATGAGTTTAGTAAGTTCTTCCTCTCCTATATCAACGAATGAATCAAATTTTTCCTCAGGTAGACTACAATGCACTGCCTGATGCGATACTGTAGTAGACGGTTGCATAGTTATAATTTTGTTCCTGATATTATCAATCTTATAAGTGAAGAAGTTCATAAAATCATTACTGCTGTGTTGCTTGGAAACTTCGGTGCTTGAAGCTTTATTTTTCGTTAGTTTAGCCACCGTTTCAAATAAATACCTAGGATTATGTTTATTTTCTTCTAATAGGGTTGAAAAATAAGCAGATCTAGCAGCTTTTAAAGCCTCTCTGTAAGCAATAGAGCTCTCCTTCCATGAGATGCGAAATACCTCTAGTTTTGTTTTCTTCCAGTTACGTTCCATTTTTCTGGCTGCTCTCTTAAGGGCCTGAGTGTGCTTGTTGTACCACGGCGTTGGACTATTTTCTTTAATCTTCTTTAAGCGCAACGGAGCAACTGTGTCTAAAGTGCTGGAAAAGAGAGAGTTAAAAGTTTCTGTTGTAATATCTAGTTCTTCTAAGCTATCTGGGATGCTGAGATGATGAAACTGATCAGGAAGATTATTAACAAAGCAATCTTTAGTGGCAGAAGTGATAGTTCTAACATATTTGAAACACGGAGTCGGCTTTGCAGCCTTGGCTAAATGCAAATTACACGAGACTAGGTAATGATCTGAGATGTCATCGCTCTGCTGCAGAATTTCAACAGCATCAACATCTATTCCGTGTGATAATATTAGATCTAGAGTATGATTACGATGATGAGTAGGTCCTGACACGTGTTGTCTAACTCCAATTGAGTTTACAATGTCTTTAAATGCCAATCCCACTGCATCTTTTTCATTATCGATGTGTATATTAAAATCACCAACAATTAGTACTTTATCTGCAGTCAATATTAATTCTGATAGAAAGTACGCAAATTCTTTGATAAAGTCTGTATGGTGCCCTGGTGGCCTGTATACAGTAGCCAGCATAAATCTCAAACGTGATTTATCTTTTACACTATATATTTTTACATTAAGCACCAATGCTTCAAAAGAATTATATTTAAAACTTGATTTCTTAGTGGTTTTGAAAATATTACTATAAATTACAGCAACACCACCCCCTTTGCGTTTCAGACGAGGCTCATGTTTATAACAGTAATCTTGCGGGGTGGACTCATTTAAAGTAATGTAATCATTTGGTTTTAGCCAGGTTTCTGTCAAACACAGCACATCTAGGTTATTATCTGAAATCATATCATTAACAACGAGTGCTTTTGAAGTAAGCGATCGAATATTCAGCAACCCAAGCTTTAGCATTTGCTCATCTGTATTATAGCTGTTTTTTATTTGTTGAACATCAATTAAATTTTTAACCTTAGATGGGTTTAAACGTTTTTTGGATTTCCAAGTTCGGGGAACAGACACAGTCTCTATATGATGATAGCTAGGTGAAAGAGGCTCTATGTGATGGGATTTATCTGACCTTGGCGACGCGAGGCCGCTAGCAGACGGTCGGTTTAGCCAGTCTGTCTGCTTCCTGACCTGAGCCCCAGATTGTCATGTTTGAGCTCTAAGACTATGAGCCATATTACTACAGAGAAGAGCAGCACCATCCCAGGAGGGATGAATACCATCTCTTTTCAACAGGTCAGGTTTGCCCCAAAAACTTTTCCAATTGTCTATGAATTCTATATTATGTTGCGGACACCACTTAGACAGCCAACCGTTAAGCGAACACAATCTACTAACTATCTCATCACTCCTGCGAACAGGAAGGGGGCCAGAGCAGATTACAGTCCGGAGATTACTGGCGGAGTCGAACATCATTAGTGCCGACGTGAATACCCAGCCAGCATACCCATATACCCATATATACCCATATAAACCTCACACATAATCAATGAGCTAAGCCACTACATGATGATTATACTCTTATCATCAATCAGCTTACAGCATCTGATTATATTTTCTCTTGCTGTTCTCACCATAACAAACAGACACAGCTGGCTGAGAAAAACTAATGTTAAAAGGTCAAGAGCCCGACTAAAGCACACACTGATCGCCACAATGGTAACATCAAATCAAACTATTACTTTCAAATAAGTAATCAACATCTAAACCTCTGTTAATTCTTTTCTGTAGACGTCTGACATAAATAAAGTCAGTCTGGTTAGTAATAAGTGAAGCTGGTAATGCTGTTTGTGGAGTTGTTTAATCAGATCTTGAGAGATTTAATGTATTTTATCTTCAGTTGATTTCATCCAAGGCTTTGGCTGGAAGTAGTTCTTGTGTTTCTCTTTCCTTCAGTGATTCTGCTTGTTAACAGCAGGTGTTAATCAATAATGCACTATCATTATTCAATCACGTAATTATCTCATTACCTCCAACACTGATTCAGTGTTACATTAAACAGCCTGTAGTGTGCACACTAAGCAGTGTTCATTTCATCTGGGCAAACCCATGTGGGGCCTACATGGAAACCGAGGACAAAACTGACTGGGTCCCAGTTAGATAGCCCAGGTCAAACCCATTTGGGCCCCACATGGCTGTGCTGGCTGGGTAATGATCTTAGAGAATTTACGATTAGCATTAGCCAGCACTTTTAAATTTGCTTTGATGTCAGGCGCTCTGGCTCCCGGCAAACATGTGACTATGGTGGCTGGTGTCTCTATTTTCACGTTCCGTGTAATAGAATCGCCAATAACTAGGGCACAATCATTCTCAGTGGGTGTTTCACTGAGCGGGGCAAATCGATTTGTTATGGTAATCGGAACGGAAGAGTGGTTTTTAGATCCGTGACTAGAGCGATCCCTCACTGTCACCCATTTGCCCGGCTGCGCAGGCTCTACTTCAGCCGGAACCGACTCATGTAAAGTGTTCACTATGCTAGGCGCATCCAAGGCAGTATTTAAATCTCTAGCACTCTTACTATCCTCAATTAAGGTTTGGATGCGTGTTTCTAATTCTGAAATCTTCTCCGTCAGCCTAACTGTCTCCTTACATTTATCACATATAAATCCTATATTGCCGACAGAGAAGGCTATGCTAAACATGTGACATGAAGTGCAGGTGACAATAACAGGACAAGACATTACTCACCGTGTTTGTTGACTGATTCTTACTCACCTGAGCTTTTTATGAACTCAAAGGCGCGGGCGTGCGAGAGAAAAATAAATAAATTAAAATAGCTGAGCGCACGGGTGGCGCATTAACAGGCTAGCGAATTACTAGCGTGTTGTGCTAATAGTACTAGTAACAGAAGCTAGCGATGTCAGGTTACTCTGAGATGTTGGGTAAGATGTAGTAGTATAAACAACTAGAAATGGTAGTAAATGATGGTTCAAAACAAAGAGATACAAGGCTAAGACGGAGCTTACAGCACCGAAGCAAACACACTCACAGCAGGCAGCGAGGCAGACAGGAGCAATCGATCAGCGATTGCTTCAGAAAAACTCACCGAATGATGCTCTCTTTCTGTTCATGATTGATCTGACTAGTGTACCTACAACTAACAATTTCATCAGCTAACATCATTAGAGATTCTGTATCTGCAGCATCTTCAACCTGCAAAATTCAACAGTGGAAGAGATGGTTAAGAATCATAAATAAATATGATATTAACCTGACACACACTCAGCAAATGATTACTTACCCCAGCCAACACAGCCATGTGGGGCCCAAATGGGTTTGACCTGGGCTATCTAACTGGGACCCAGCCAGTTTTGTCCTCGGTTTCCATGTAGGCCCCACATGGGTTTGCCCAGATGAAATGAACACTGCTTAGTGTGCACAGTACAGGCTGTTTAATGTAACACTGAATCAGTGTTGGAGGTAATGAGATAATTAAGTGATTGAATAATGATAGTGCATTAATGATGAACACCTGCTGTTAACAAGCATAATCACTGAAGGAAAGAGAAACACAAGAACTACTTCCAGCCACTGCCTTGGATGAAATCAACTGAAGATAAAATACATTAAATCTCTCAAGATCTCATTAAACAACTCCACAAACAGCATTACTAGCTTCACTTATTACTAAGCAGACTGACTTTATTTATGTCAGACGTCTTCAGAAATTCTTATTGAGAATTAACAGAGGTTTAGATGTTGATTACTTATTTGAAAGTAATAGTTTGATTTGATGTTACCATTGTGGCGATCAGTGTGTGCTTTAGTCAGGCGCTTGACTTTTTAACATTAGTTTTTCTCTGGCAGCTGTGTCTGTTTGTTATGGTGAGAACAGCAAGAGAAAATATAATCAGATGCTGTAAGCCGTAGTGATGGGCAATCCGGCTCTTTTTCGCGAGCCAGCTCGTTTGACTCAGCTCACTGAAAAGAGCCGGCTCTTTTGACTCACAAACGGTTCTTTAAAAATATATGTTTTAACTCGCTGAAAGTCCATCACACAACTGTGCAACGTGAATATTCACATTTATAATTGTCCATAACAACCCAAAAATGTGTCTGCTTGCCTTGCACATCTAATTAATGGGCAAAGTTATGACTATTTTTCTTACCTTCTTTTTTTTAAATTGTATGGATGTTATTGAGCTTGTAGAAGTTTAGCGCTTGTGTTCTTCTGAACATCTTGCGCTGCAATTAGCCTACACGATGTCATTTCTGAGTCATATCAGACCATAAACTATCTCTCTTTTAAATGCCTATTCCACAAGTGGAAGGCTACGATTGACTGTTTTAAAATATAATAATTCATATCGAAACAAAATAACCCAGGCAGTCTCATCTACGAGACGTTTAGGCCTCCTCCAATAGTACTGACAGCTGGGCTCATAGCTTGCAGGTTTTGGCAAACTTTTTTCATTTGACTGGTTCAACCGCCCCCCGCCCGAATGTAATTAAAATATTATTTTACATCACATCATCCGCCCGATCCGCGGTTTATCCGCATCTCGAGTGTGTGTGTGTTGGCTCGGCCCACCCTCCTGCAGTTTAATTGGTTGACATCACGTGTATGATTGACAGGAACAGAATGTGAGGCTGACCAGACAGTCGAAACAAATGTGTGTGCGCTTTTAGGCCTATATAATTATTTTTTTGTTGGTCTTTGAATTAGTCTATCATTTTAAATACAATTAAAATCATTCGTTATTTCATTATTAGCCTACATAATGATTTCATTTCTATAGACTATATTTTTAAAAATAGAGTCGGCTCTTCAGATATGCGAGCCGGCTCCCGTCGTTCACCTACAAGAGCCGGCTCTTAGATCCGGCTCATTCGCGAACGACCCATCACTAGTAAGCCGATTGATGATAAGAATATAATCATCATGTAGTGGCTTAGCTCATTGATTATGTGTGAGGTTCATATGGGTAGTATGATATTCATTTTGTTTTATTGTTGTGATTCTACAGCAAGAGAATAATAGAATTTAATCAGAAAGTCAAATGATTTTTAACACCACTTACATATTTTAGGCTCCTCCTAATCTTGCTCACACACAGACATCAAGAATCAGCATATGAATCTCAACAATGGTGACATGCTTCATGGTGCAATGCATTCTGGGAGCTATGGATAAGTTTCGTATGATGCACCCAGAATGCATTGCACCATGAAGCATGTCACCATTGTTGAGATTCATATGCTGATTCTTGATGTCTGTTTGCGAATACAACTTTCAGTAGTCCAACATGTGTAAATGGGGTTTTAAAAATAATTTGATGTTCTGAATAAACTGTGCTGGATCTCTTGCTGTAGAATCACAACAATAAAATAAAATGAATGACATACTACACGTACAAACCTTACACAAAATATCAGTGAGTTAAACCACTACATAACAATGCCTATATTCTTATCATCAATCGGCTTACAGCATCTGATTACATTTTCTCTTGCTGTTCTCACCATAACAAACAGACACAGCTGCCAGAGAAAAACTAATGTTAAAAAGTCAAGAGCCTGACTAAAGCACTCACTGATCGCCACAATGGTAACATCAAATCAAACTATTACTTTCAAATAAGTAATCAACATCTAAACCTCTGTTAATTCTCAATAAGAATTTCTGAAGACGTCTGACATAAATAAAGTCAGTCTGCTTAGTAATAAGTGAAGCTGGTAATGCTGTTTGTGGAGTTGTTTAATCAGATCTTGAGAGATTTAATGTATTTTATCTTCAGTTGATTTCATCCAAGGCAGTGGCTGGAAGTAGTTCTTGTGTTTCTCTTTCCTTCAGTGATTATGCTTGTTAACAGCAGGTGTTCATCATTAATGCACAATCATTATTCAATCACTTAATTATCTCATTACCTCCAACACTGATTCAGTGTTACATTAAACAGCCTGTACTGTACACACTAAGCAGTGTTCATTTCATCTGGGCAAACCCATGTGGGGCCTACATGGAAACCGAGGACAAAACTGGCTGGGTCCCAGTTAGATAGCCCAGGTCAAACCCATTTGGGCCCCACATGGCTGTGTTGGCTGGGACCCTACAGATGAGAAGAGAAGATTCCAGATCCAATACATCCTCTTTGCTCAGAAAACTGAAGTTAACTTCTCCTGCACAGAGAAAGTTGTAGCACCACTCCCTCAGGAATGCAGGAGCAGGGCCCCCTTATGCAAGACTGACAGCAAATATTTCTCCAACTATTCTGTTTTTAAAAGGACAACCAAGCGGACCACTTATGATACTACAAAAGCCTGTTCATCTTTACAATGCGTTAACATAAATTACCTCTGATAAAAGACTGTTGCCCACCTGAAAGTCTCATCATCAAGGTCAGTTAAAGAGTATTTGGGATTTTTCCCCTGGCTCCCAGCTCCCTCAAATAACCGTGTTTCAATCCCTGAAATCATGTCTTAAAGGTAGGGTAGGCAGGAATTGTCTAAAAAACTTCCTTTCCAAATTTGTTTAAACTTTATTTATATATCAATACATAATTAAAATGTAAGTACTCTGAAAAAGAAAGTATAAAAATCGAGTGTCTGTAGACCTCTCACGACTGTTTTAAAGACAGCTCATTATTTCCATTCACTCCACCCCCTCCATTCTGGGCTCCTTCCAAAGCCACGCCCCCAAAACACATGAACTCGCGACTCCGACCGCTGAGCTGGAAGACGCATTTATTTACCTGAGACGAGCGGAGAGGAAGGAGCACAGTGCATGTAGTGACATCATGTCAGAATCACGTGTAAAAAAAAAAATCTAACTTTATCATTATGAATATAAACAAATAAGATGTATTTTAGTACTCACTATCAAGCTAGCATATCGATAATGGTAAAGTTTCATTCGGTAACGAGCTATATTTATAAGGTAAAGCTAAAAACAGGTTGCATTGATACACGTTTTTCCATTACCATCAGTTACACTGTGATGAAGATGAATTTCGTGTAAGAGTCATAACATATATGGTGTTCTGCATGTAAGAGTTTCCATGATGAAAGCATTGTTGACTCTGATGAGGACTAACGTTACACTTCGGTGACAAGTACCGCATCGTCAGCTCGAGGACAGGTCCGGGGACGAGGGCGAAGCAGAGGAGGTCGTGCAAGAGGCCGTGCAACTAGGGTCTGAGGAAGTAGAGGCCGAGGACGGGGTGGTCGAAGTGCAGGGCAAGGAGCACTTCTTGGACATGAGGACCTGCGTCGAGTTTTGCATTCCGTTCCTCTTGAATTCCTCAAATCAAACGGGTGCGCGCAGCCGCGCACTTGGGCAGATCCTTAGCAAAAGGGTGGTTGCCATGGTTGCGAGAGAGAGTGACAGTCGCCTAAGCCAATCCTTTGTTTCGTCCCGAATGGAAATAATGAGCTGTGTTTAATGCAGATTAAATCGATGAGTCACTCGATTTTTATACTCTTTTTTTTCAGAGTACTTACATTTTAATTATGTATTGATATATATAGAAAGTTTAAACAAATTTGGAAAAAAGTTTTTTATAAAATTCCTACCTACCCTACCTTTAAGCAAAGAGCAATTTTTTTTTAACTTCTTTTTGTTATATCAGATTAAAAATCTAGAAAATAAGTAAAAATAACTCACCAGTCAGAAATTCCTTTCTGAAAGCCCCAGTATCAATGCCTGACTCTCCTATGAAGACTACCTTGAGCAGACTGACAGGAGATGCCATTTTTCTTTCTCTTCCATTGAATAATGCCTCTCTCTGAAAGATATTCTCTGTCGACACACAACTTAAACTCTGTTGATGTGTCAACTTGCTCTTTAAGGAATGTCAGAACCTCTTCAAGGCTGTGAAGGACATAATATTAGACCAATTAAACATTTCTAAATGTAAATCAACTGATGTGTATCTGGAGTTATTAAAGATATGGTTACTTATGTAATATTAGTGTATAATGCATTTTGATTAACAGCCTAACTTTTTTTTTTTCAATGAAAGAAAAGACAAAACCTCTTACCTTTTTGGTGTACATGCAGGTGTGTGCACTGGAATAACTTCATCAGCACAAGTTGCTGCAGACGTCACTGTACACAAACTACATAAAACCAAATGCAAGAATACATTGGTAAATAAATTCAGGCATGCATGCATACAGACATGTTATATAAAACACTGCTATGCAAATCACCTCTCTCCACAGACACTTGCATGGGGTGTAATATCCTCTTTCATGAATTCTCTGTAGCAAATTGGACAAGACACCTGAATGGTTTCCCATAAAAAAGCAATGTATTACAAACAATGACAGACTTGAGAACACTGGCCCAAATTGAAAAACTTGACTTTTAATACTATTGGGCCTTGTTTCACAGACAGGGCTTAGATTAAGCCAGGATTAGGCGTTGTACAGGTTTTGCCACTGTACTTTTTTCACAGCAGGTATTTGAATGATTGAAATAGTGTTTCAGGAACACTTACATTAAATGGAATTCTATGAACATTAAGGAAACTGGACATTTTTATGTTCTTGGAATATTACAAATCAATATTCCTAGAATTCATACTTTGCAGTCACGTGACTACCATGGATACCTGGCTGGCAACAAACGGGTATTTTCAACGTAGAGTCAATGTAGTTCCAGGTCTTTCTGCACAGCAAAAACTCCAGTGTTAAATTAAGCTGCTGATGTCATTTTGATGTCATGCTTTGTTGCGATTTGATGTCAATTCAACATTTATTTGACGTCAAGATGTCATGATGTTGATCCCAGCAGGCACAGGATATAGACTACAGTGTCGGTCAGACGTTGGATTTTGGTTGAAAATGAAAGTCGGGTTGAACTATTTCCAATGTTTGTTTGACGTCAAGCTCCAACGTTGGGCAGTCGTTGAATTTTGGTTGGAATAAACCAAACAAAAAGGTGAAATGCATGGCCGTACACTTATTACCAGCTTCACTTAAAACTAACCAGATTTACTTTATTTAATTTCCAGTTTAATTAAATCATAATTTGCATTTTAAAGTCACTATGATGGTGGTTAGCATTTGCTTTAGTTGTGCCCTTGACCCTTGACTCGTTAATATAAAATTTTCTCTAATATAACAGACAGAGAAAATGTTATATTAAAGAGTCAAGGGTCAAGAGCACAACTAAAGCATGCTTCAAGCAACAATGCATGCTAGGAGTGATGAGTTTAATACTATGGGGGCTCCCAGCATGGATTTCTGCATGAAGCATGTCACCATTGCTGAGATTCACATACTAATTCTTGATTTCTGTGTGCAACTAATTATTTTTTACCTGTGATTATATTTTCAGAATGACAAAATTCAGAATGACTGGTCTGTGGCAAGAAAGTCCATCAAGGGCCCACTTGGCTGGGATACTTGATCTTATAGTTACAGTCACTAAACAATAAATGTGATGTTTACAGAGAAATTGAAACATTGTCTATATGACAATAATATGGTGGAAGAATTTCTGTGGTGTAGCCAAATCCCTATTTGTTCTCTTCTCATTTTATTTACCTTACTGTTATTACTGTAAACTGCTTTTACATTTTTGTTATTTATGGTGGTAACACTCTAATGAGAATTAGTAGACATGTAGGTGCAACGTTACGTTTAATTAACAGAATGTATGTACTAAGATTAATATTCATTGATTTTTATATTTTCAGGAATTTTATATTTTTAGGAAGTCAAGGAACTTTTTGTGATTTTGATGAGCCTCCAGAAAACTTGTAATGATCATGTTTGTGGTGGGATTATGTTTCAGGTGGAAACAGACTCAGTCAGGGCCCTGTACAAAAGGAGTCTTGAACTAGACTGCACACTAAAGGAGCTGACTGTGAGCTGAGGAGGCTCCAAAGAAAATCAAACAGCTGGATAAAACTTATATATATATATATATATATATATATATATATATATATATATATATATATATATATATTAGTATAACTTATTTAACCAAGTAACACTTTAGTATGAATATTTATTAATGCAACTTTCTCTTGCTCTCTTTCTCCCTCCCATCCCACAAAACCAATAAAACAGTTTGAGACATATCTGCAGTTTAAATGTGCTTTTATTAAGTGTAATATTGTATGGTGATTGCATCTACATCTGCACCAGCTGGGTGGTCAAGTGTGATCGGGTCAGTTTCATCGGGGAGAAGCTGGTTTTGTGTTTCTCGCTCCTTTCTACTGGTGACTATATTGTGCAGAATGGCCCATGCAGCCACTATCTCTGATGCCCGCTCTGGTGACTCTGAAGCGCCGAACACAGTTGAAATATGCCTTTAGGATGCCAAAGGTCATCTCTATCTTCACTCTGGTTTTACTGAGGGCCACATTGAAGCAGTGCTGTGGCCCTGTCTGAGGGTCATGATAGGGGGTTATTGTGTAGGTTATCTCAGTTTAAATGAACAGTGTTTTGTACTGTATCAAATTTAACTTTCTTTCCTCAAAGCGCTGACACAACACAGACTCATGGAAAATTTGTAAGACAAGCACTGGAGCCAGGCCATTTGGCATCCAAACTTGATCATATGTTCATGACCACAAGTCGTCTGCAGATTAAATGTTTAGTAGATCATTGTTATATCTGTTACTATTACTACTATAAGTTACTATTAATTTAAAGATTCATCTCACGGAAAATAATCATCTCACATATTCACATCATCTCTACCTGAACATTATGGCTGTGATAGGACTTCCTATTAACACAATCTGCCTCATGTTCCCCTAGAGCAGTGGAGATTGGAGCAATAGACTGCATACATGTTGCAATGACTTGGGAATCCTATCATAAGATTATCAGAAGAAGAATAAAAAATATTCAAAATAATTCTTAACATGTATTATATTGTATAGTACATTTGTGAAATTTGCTTTTTGAGGAAAAAAAAAAAAGTGTTCAGTGATGTCACCCTATCAATATATCTTACCGGCAATTTTATAAAAGCTCTCTTTTATGGACATGGTCGATAAATGTCCGGGGAACATTATTAATTAAACTTTTCATGTACTCCTGTAGAGCGAGGACCACCTTGCGAATGGTTCGACAAACATATGTTTTCCCCTAGCTTCTGTGCGTCACCCACCATGCAAGTATGTACCACTTGCAAAAATAAATAAATAAATGCAACGCAATACAATTTGCGGTACAGTAAGTGCATGAATTCGACGTGTTAAATTCTTTATGTGCGGCTCAAGAAGTTCGCAAAGATAAGACATTCCTTCCGCGAAAAATCTGTATCTTTCATACAAGTAACTATCAGTTAAGGCAAGGGGATTTTGTCTGGCTAAAAACTCTTTCTCCACGAAGTGCTCGTCAAACAATTTGCGCTGAGATGTCCACCGGATTTGGAAGAAAAGGTGAAGTCATTGCAACTGACACTTGGAATAAGTTACGTCACCAATATGTTTCTTTGCTCTCAGCTGATTGGTCAAACTTCGGTCTGAGATCTTGAATCCAGAACATAACCTGCCCCGGAGCAGGTTAGCCGTGCAGCGTAAGATACCATGGCAACGAACACCGATTAAAGCCGAGCTACTTTCATAGTACCTAAAACCCAGGGTTGGCGGAAACTAAGCTGAAACATAGCTGGCTAGCCACCTAATCCGGCTTCATGGTACAGGCCCCAGCTCTGTCATAGGCTCATTGAATGCATTGTTTGTGTGTGTGTGTGTATGAGTGTGAGTTTTTGCCATGATGAGAATGTTGTACAGGATCAGCCCTTCATTTGTGTGTATGTTAGATATGCATTGTATTGGATCTATTGATTTATTTTTACAAAAAAACAAGAAGAATGCTCTAAATTACAGTTTTTCCCATTCATTTCTATGGGTGCCCATTTTTGACCCAAATACAGGATTAAGGAGTTTTTTTTTTTTCACCCACTTAACATTGTAGAATTGAGTCAAAAAAAAAATTGTGTGTGTTCAGGAGGCAAACTTAGGAAAAGTAGCCAAGTCTTGTACCGCTCAGATCAAGGGAAGTATTTTTTAAAAATAAATCAAAATTATTTTGCCCACATTTGTCCAGAATACGGTTTTAGGGTTAAACACCCTGTAGTGTGGACACATATGTACACTGAGGAGTGTTAATTTAACACTGGGGATTTTGCTGTGTGTAGACATAGGATGAGATCAGAGAAATCAATTAAATTCACATCCTTTCAAAGCAGCTTTACAGAAAATCCATGTGTCCACATTACAATTTAGAGTGATCTGTTATCAGAGTTATGTATATTTATGTATTTGATTTATGTATTATCAGAAATTATGCATTTCAGAAATGTACATATAAAAAAGTTAGCTAAAAATGTATTAATTTAAACAATGTAATAATTTGTCTGGAGCCATATACACTCCCAGGAGAGTTAATTTAACACTGGACTTTTTGCTGTGTATATCTGATCACATATACATCTATATATTATGAAGTGTATTACTGAATATAAAATTATATACATTATGATATATTAGTAAATATATTGTCACATATTTGAGTTTTATTTCAATTATTCTTTGTAAAGAAA
The DNA here is from genome assembly GCA_021464565.1 of Rutilus rutilus. Lineage (NCBI taxonomy): Eukaryota > Metazoa > Chordata > Actinopteri > Cypriniformes > Leuciscidae > Rutilus > Rutilus rutilus. The sequence goes on along the minus strand of JAJAQA010000001.1, from coordinate 62,693,764 downwards.
AGTCAGTGATCAAGTCATCTTTTGTCTGCAATAGGAGATATTGAAGGTCAGCAATCGTACTATGTGTGAAATTGTGTATTAGCATTTACTCTGAAGTTCCTTTTGAAGAAACTCTATCTCTAGAGCTAGGTCTATTCCTCCCCTTTTTTTTAATTATTATTATTTTTATTTTTTTTAGATCAAAACTATCAACACATGCCTCATGCAACAAATAAAAAGGAAAAGTACAACACTACACCTCACTTCTTTGTGCTGACTTTTCTGTAGAGGTGGACTCCTGCAACTCATATTGCAGTCAGAAAACTTTCTGGCACAATGGTAACCCACAACTAATGAATTAAACTAACAGATCTCTCCTATATCATCTGGTGCAAAACACAAAACACTTCAGTTTAATATTTACTCTCCTTATCAGTTATTGACTTTGCATAACTTTTTTCTATGAACTTTCACTAATATTTCAGTGAAATTAACTTATTTCGTTTAATAAATCTGACTGTTACAATTTCAGAGTATATTACTGTTTTTCCTTGATTTTACAGTAATCTACTGGCAGCTGTGGTTGCCAGTAAATTGCTGTTTTTCTACAGTTTGATGTCATAAATTAATTTACAGCTGATTACCGTTAAATTACGCTTCACTCTTCACTTTTTTTTACTTGACACATACAACCCTTTTCACCAACAATAATTTCTCATCACAGATCAGCCATTCTCATTTAAATTATTTTTATACGGGGGAAAACACTTTCAGAGAAACACACAGACATCAAGATTCAGCATACGAATCTCGACAATGGTGACATGTTTCATGCCCCAATGCATTCTGGGAGTCACCATAGTATAAAACTCATGGCTCCCAGCATGCATTGCAGCATGAAGCATGTCACCATTGTTGAGATTCATATGCTGATTCTTAATGTCTGTGTGTGTTCAATAATCAAAAATGTTTAATTTATGATTAAAAAGGTGAAAAAGATCTGTTAGTTCTGAGTTATCACTTTTAGCCAGTGATGAGTGAATTATTTTACCATGATATGATAATTAAATCACGTGATCATCTTTATCTTGTCATTTAATGTTGTCATAAAGATCACAAACTCACATAAAACAATAAGAGTCAAACTGCTCAACTAAAGGGAACACTATTTTCAAGTTGGAGTTGTTTAATCCTCCTCTTCTTGTAAGATTTAATGTCTTCTTTTATCTTCAGTTGATTTCATCTAAGGCTGTGTCTGAAGTCAGTTGTAGTTCTTGTGTTTCTCTTTCTTTCAGTGATTCTGCTTGTTATCATCAGATATGTTCAATAATGCTCAATCATCACTTAATTAATTACTTAATTATCTCATTAACTTTAACACTGCTTTAGTGTTACTTTATATGTGCTCTGAGCACTGTTGTTTTACCAATGGGGATTTTGCTGTCCTGAAGATATTGGTTAATCGTGTTCAGGTGTGCAAGACTGAAATGTTATCTCTTGTTGGCTTCTGTGGAATCACGTCCAAACTGCTCAGATAAGCAGATTTCCAGAGAGCAGGTTATGTGACATACCTTGGCATTTTGTACATTTGCAGAACCAACACTGAATATTTGGAATATTTTGAATTCTGTTCCGATTTGGCACGATCTTGGAGTGTTTGGTTCTTCGACCCTAATCCTGCACTTGCTGTCATAGCAACAGGTCCATAATCTTAAACCTGCTCGGGAGGATTATTTCATGTAAACAAGATTAGATTGCGGCTTTATAATCGGAGGTGATACTGGAAGTCCTTTAACGCAGCGCGATAGTGTACTTTTTGAGAGATATCGTTTTACTTGTCATATAGGCTACATAATTCATTTGCTGGAACCAGTGACCACACAAATGTTCGACTCGTAGTCGCACTTTAACAACAGCACAAACTGTGTGCATTGCCCTGAGATTATTTGCAAGTCCATTACTGAACAAAAATATATGGGAATGTACTGCAAAATACAATGCAATATATTACATAATACATTTCCATAAATAGGAAACTAGTGCAAATATTTTTGAAAGAAAGATAAGTTAGAAAGAAAGGAAGATTAGTAAGAAAGAAAGAAAGAAGGATTAGTTAGAAAGAAAGATTAGTTAGAAAGAAAGATTAGTAAGAAAGAAAGAAAGAAAGAAAGAAAGAAAGAAAGAAAGAAAGAAAGAAAGAAAGAAAGAAAGAAAGAAAGAAAGAAAGAAAGAAAGAAAGAAAGAAATATTAGTTAGAAAGAAAGATTAGTAAGAAAGAAAGAAAGAAAGAAAGATTAGTTAGAAAGATTAGTTAGAAAGAAAGAAAGAAAGAAAGAAAGAAAGAAAGAAAGAAAGAAAGAAAGAAAGATTAGTTAATTACTTAATTATCTCATTAACTTTAACACTGCTTTAGTGTTACTTTATATGTGCTCTGAGCACTGTTGTTTAACACTGGGGATTTTTCTGTCCTGAAGATATTGGTTAATCGTGTTCAGGTGTGCAAGACTGAAATGTTATCTCTTGTTGGCTTCTGTGGAATCACGTCCAAACTGCTCAGATAAGCAGATTTACAGAGAACAGGTTATGTGACCCAACTCTGAATATTTGGAATATTTTGAATTCTGTTCCGATTTGGCACGATCTTGGAGTGTTTGGGTCCATGTACTTGGCGGCCAACGGATTTTCGTTTTGAAAGGAAAAAAACAAAAACGAAAAACGGCCGGTTTCCCAATTACCATTAGTAAATAGGAAAACGAAAAACGGAAAACAACCCATTATTCGTTTTTTGTTTTGATATTAAAAAACGGAAAACGAAAAACAATCTCGTTATCCGATTGTCCTTGATGTGTTTATAGATGGAAATCGGAAATCAAAATAATCCGTGTATCATTAGTTCAGTCGTTTTTTATGCAAACATTTTTTCCAAAAAAACAAAAAACAAGAATTCAGCTTGATTTTTCGTTTTTCGTTCTGAGGTAGAAAAATGAATAAACAGCTTGAATATTCGATTTCTACACGTGGGCGGGAATGAAACGCCCCTTTCCTCTGATTTGTCAGCCGAAGATCAAACTGTCCCGTCATCAGTTCTTCCTCAGTTTTGCACTGCAGAATAAGAGTCCTCCGTTGTGTGGATTCTTAACGCGTTTATTGCAACTTTTTCATATTTTTTCCATCAACCGGACTAACATGGCTCGACACAACCCATTCTGGGGAATAGACTAGACAGGGCTTTCTTCTTTGTAGACCCCAGAGTTCTCAAGTGCCAGGGGTTTGCTATTTTCCTATTTTCCGAACTGTAAAGTCACGTTTTTTTTATCATGAACCACGCTGTGTTTTATTCCTAAGTGACCATTTAATGCATTTTACTTCAAATAATCTAAATGTTGACTTTGAAAAGTAGCCGCGTCAGAAGGCTATTCACTCTATTTTGTGGCCTGATTTTGCCAAGTGGGAGTTGACCTGAGACCAATACCTTTATGATGACCCTGGGACAACAACTGCCTCAGCCAATCAACGTTTATGATGTCATCACCGTGTGCCCCCCGTCGAGTCCGCCAAATAAAAAAATAAAAAAAAATAAAAAAAAACACCTCAGACCATCACACACACACCTCTTCCAATAACAAGCGCACAATTTACAAGGTAAGACCAACGGCTTTTTACATTCTATTAATTAACATGTGCCTTCTACCACGGCTGATGATGTTAAAATTCATATTTGTTTTTAGAATATGATTTGTCCACCATCGAAGTATAATTATTAGCTTGGATTGGTGAGTTAAGTTAATTGGCAGTTGCCAGTAGTCATAGATATAAACACTAGATGTCGCCTTGTATACGGCAGTTCATTGGAACGAATGCGTCAATAGAGCCGCCATCTTGGAACAGGGGAGCCCCTCCTCTTTAATGCATCAGCGTCAATGTAGGAAAAGGTATAACGGAAATAAAATCACCATAAATCGTCATGAATGCGAATTTCTAGTTTTTTTTTTTTTGTTCGTTCCAACGGTTAGACATGTAGTTATCATCGAGTCCAGAGAAAATTTAAGGTTTTAATATTAAGATAATCTACTTCTTTTTCAAAATATAATGTATAGTGCTATAGGCCTAAGTTTATTAGTCACATTCTTTCACTTGAGTAAACTTAGAATGAACTATCGCTACTTTATATATATATATATATATATATATATATATATATATATATATAGCCTATATATACATATATATATATATATATATATATATATATATATTAGCAAAACTTGTCCACTAAATATTTAATATTCAATTATTTTAATGATCACAATTAAAGTTTTCATTTTATTAAATTGAACAAGCGCAACATTTAGCATTCAATCAAATATTCTAAAAGATGTATTATTAATAATAATGTTATTTCAACATAATATGTGTGCGTGCAACAAGCAAGATGTGCATTTGTAAATCCGGTGACACGCGTGCATTGATTTTTTATTAATAAACTAGTGTTTTCTGACAGTGTCGAATCGGCTGCAAAGATGGAGTTGACGATCGCCATCTCCGTAGTGAACGCGCCTATAGAGAGAAATGCACATAATGGATTACATAATCAGAGAGTAGCCTTTTTCTTTTCGTTTTGAATTATTTCGTTTAAAGACATTTCAAGCTTTGTGTATTTGATGTATTTCTCATGTCTGTGTGAGGCATAGGCTGAGTTTCGTTAAGTTAGGATGAGATGCGCTCCAGTTCACGTGCAATGCAAGTGACCGCGCGGGCGCCTCCGTGATTATATTGTCTGTTCGTTATATTTGCTTCTTATTAATTAGGCCTAAATCCGGGCAATTGTTTGATAAAAAAAATAAAAATAAAATTAAGATACAATTTATACAAAACGAAATTCACTTTAAAGAAAGGCTTTAAACAGTTGACATTTTCACAAATTCCAGTGTCCTTCCACACCTCCATCCCCAGTTTGCAAGGAAGAAACAAGCCCTTGAGCCCACTCCTTGTACAAAACCCACACATAGGATTTGTGGAATTCTATGTATAATAATCATGGATGTACTGTTTGAAGATTGACAGGGAGAGGACAAGCATACTATTAGGACTGTACTTACAGGTTACAAGCGCCACACTGTTTTTTTTTTTTCTTTTTTTTTCTTTTTTTTTTTTTCATTAAAAGGTTTGAGTACAATCGGTAAAAAATCAAAAGTTAGGAACAACAGCACAACACAGCCAAAAGTGGGTATTGAGGATCAACTCCTGCATATTGTACATTTTAAACACAAGGGTTATTTCAAATAATATCTAAAGAGTACAGCACATTCACAATTAATTTTCTGTGCGAGAATCACAGTTCATTTTCTTCCTCCAAGCAGAGAAATGTAGGCTACACTTAACTTATAAAAAAAACAACTTGACTACTGCCATCCACAGAGTAAATGTAATCCCTTGCTGTCTGGTTTAGATTTCGTTCGTGTGAACATCCATACGCGGCAGCACAAAAGTCCGGCATCATCCATGAACTCGAAGTACAGGCGGAGATAGCAGCGTTACCTAGCTACTTCCTATGACAAGACCCCTGTTCCAAGATGGCGGCGGTTTTGATGCATGCTTAGAACCCCAAGGCGACATCTAGTGTTTATATCTATGGCCAGTAGTGATGGGCAGATCGAGGCCTCCTGAAGCAATGAAACAGTTGAACCAAATGTGCCATATTGTTTCGAGGCTTCGAATCAATCCGACACCCGTCTCAACGGTGACACCTAGTGGTCACTTGCAGGTGTTGATCTGAAACAACCTTGACGAGCCATTAAAAAAATGTGTTGTTTTTTTATTATTATAATTTTCTAATATGTGAAGCTTGTAACCTATAGGCTCCTCACTGTGCATAATGTTATTTTGGTCATGAAAAATGAATATTAATAAAATAAATCAAGCCACAATGTCTCACTTTTTTAGAGATTTTTATTCAAAAATATTAATTTCTCTGCTGTGGAAGGACTTAGCCTACTTCTTTTTTTACAGATAATTTCTCCAGCCTTTGAAAAAATCCTCTCACAAGGGACACTTGTTGCTGGCATACAAAGATATTTTTTAGCAAGGACATACAAATGAGGAAAGATTACTCTCTCTCTTTCCAGTAAGTTAGTGGATCATGAGTTCTGGGCAAATACGCATCGCTGATGTATTTTTTCACTTCCACTGTGGCATCAGCTGCAGTATATTGGGTACTCATATGTAGACCTATAAAATGTATATTCACACAATATTATATTATATTATATTATATTATATTATATTATATTATATTATATTATATTATATTATATTATATTATATTATATTCACATTGAAGCTATTTTAACATGATTGGCAGTTGTGATTGCGACATTAGGTTGTAGGGCATTGGGCTATGGACTTTATAAACAGTGTCCCAAAAGGTTGTAATTATATTTCAATTATAATTATATTTCAAACAATGCATACATTGCATAGATGGCCCAACAGTAGCAGGCCTAGGTACAGGGGGAATGCCATCCTCTGCACCCTGCAAAATGGCAGGATGAGTGCTCCTCAAATGGCGCATCATGGATGATGTATTGTTGCAGTAGGCTAGATACCGATCACAATACACACATCTCACTTTATTTGGGGTTTCTAAATGGAAATGCTCCCACACCACAGATGTACGGCATCTCTTCTGGGGAGCCTCCATTTTATCTATCTATCCAAATCTATCTATCTATCTATCTATATGAATCTATCTATGTGATATGTATCTATAATCTATGTATCTATATATGTATCTATCTATAACATATGTATTTATATATGTATCTATAATCTATATATATATGTATCTATCTATAATATATGTATTTATGTATCTGTAATCTATCTAGCCTATATGTATCTATCTATTAATCTAGCTGTCTATATATATTTATGTATCTATTAATGTGTCACTATATGTATACTAGCTAGTCTCTAGCCTATCAGTCAATGTGTTGTGTAAATTTAAATGTAAGCCTAAATTGCCTATAACTAATCAAATCGCACTATGTCACTATATCACCAAAAATCCGCTATCTCAAAGTCAAACTCCTCTCACAAAAACCCACGAGGTCAAAATGCGTTTATTTTATACAGATGTGCGATTGTGTGGTCTGTTCCCGACCGTTCCAATCAAACGCTGATTCGGCGGACCACACCTGGGGCACGTTCAAGTTCAAAACGGTGCGCAACGTTTTGCTACGGTTTCCGGGTTGAACGTCATGTTTCCTGGAAACGGCATGCACCGGTGTGCAACGGGATTTAAGATACGTTTTCTCTTGTTTGGTGGGTGTGTCAGAACTGCAGTCCAATCAGCAGCAACATGTATATAAAGCACACGGTATTAAAGTGAACTCGCACAATGGGTTCAAGGAAAGTAATTTACAAATGTGTTCGATGCAGCTCGGTATACGCAACAACTGAGGATATTAGAATGTTTGTCGTAAATTTTATTGTAAAAATACAGGATATCAACATAATGATGTAGTCGTTTATTTATTTAGCTTCATTGCAAGTGTATGACATTTGGTATAGAAATAAACAATGGTAATTAAGAGCTTTTCCTAAAAATGAGAAAGAAAATACAGGGTATTAAAACAGTATGAACTACAAATAAAGTCAGTGTGTGAGGCTAAATAGATGTGTTTTAGTCTGAATTAGGTAAGATGTGTGCTTCCATTTCAGTTTCAGCAATCCCTTCACTCCATTGGGATGTTCTCTTTTGTTCTGGGCGGCAAGTCCAGTAACTGTAACATCGGGCATATTTTGTAGTATTAAACACATATTTATACCGACTTCATCAGGCTCCGAAAATTCTTCACAAAGAACACAAAGAATGGCCTTCTCAGCTGCCATAGTTGCAACTCTTGCGTCATCAGAACAGTGTGTTCAACGCATCACCGTTTCTGTTTAAAAAACGTTGTGCAACGTTTTGTCGGGGCTGAACGCAGCCCTGATGAAACACTTAGTGAAACACTTCAAGGCTTCGTTTGGTCATAGTCACGTGACATGGGTGTTTCGAATCACGGTTCGGATCAGTGTTTCGACACATCTGCGCTTCAGGATCTCGCAAAGCTTCGGAACGACTGTTTCGCGGCGTCAGCCATCCTTAGTTGCCAGCCAAAATTGATCAGCATCGTTATTGACTCAAAAAAGAAGAAGATGAAAATACTGTTTAGATGTATATTTATTATAGTGTGCATAGCTACTACACCTTATGCGAGCTCATTTTCTGCTGGTGCGACAGTTTGTTAGCGCTCGCACTGGTGCCCCAGAATAGTACGTTATTATTTGCGCGTCGCACTGACCATTTAGTGCGCGATTCGCTGCGAGATCCAGGGAGAAACGTTTGAATTAGCTTATTTATTCTGTTACATGATGTTACATATATGTTGACCTCAAGTCATCACTGATTTATTATGTTACATGATGTTGTCCTCAGACAATATAGTAAAATGTGTTCCAAAAATGGCTTTCCTGATGGTATAACCTCACAGTAGACCTATTTGTAAAATAATCATATTTATAAGTACAGTATTTATCATTGCTTCTGTATTTAGGCTAAATGACACCAAGTGGCAATAAGAGCACACAATGGAAGGTATGATTTTTTACTTTATTTAATGTAATTTAACCATGTTTCATTTTTAACATGTTTTCAAATCTAACACAATGTATACCTTACTGGTGGTTGGGGGAGAGGCTGATTCTTTGTAAGCTACAAGAGAAGCAACTTCTCACAGCATCTTTTTATAAACATACATTTGCAATGTTATCAGATGGGCATTTTAAATTTTATTGATTTAACAATAAAACATTTGTAAAACCCAATGTACTTGCAAAATGTGTAATCTATTAATTATTCTTCATCTTTGTAGATGTTAAGGCATTAAGGTGTCTCCAAAGTAAAAGGCCAAAGTTCACAATAGGAAGTGTGGGGCCATATAATATACAAGTCGAAAGTTTCAAAACTTTAATGGAGGACAACAAGGTTTCTGACGAGGTAACTTAATATCCTTATAGTAAGCTATGTAAATTCTTACCCTACCACCAAAACAAACAACAATGGCCTCTGACTAGCATTTAGCCTTCAAATTTATTTTGAAGTTCTGCATGGTGTTCACGAAGACATTTCTTTGCTAGTCAGATGCTGAAAAACACTGAAATACAAACAAACTGGGAAATTAAGCCCAGAATGCATAAAAATAAATAACATGCTTTGTGTGTTGGCTCTTGTCTAGCACCAAAACATGCCTCCAACATCTGGGCATTTTGTACCTTAAAGGTCCAGTCTAGAACAGGACTGATGATAAATGACTTATATATTTCTATTTTACTTAAAATATAGAGCAGTTCAATTCTTTTACCTCACATTTTTTCCTTGAAATTTTCAGGTCATGGAGTCGTGTAATTTTACTAGCAATAATTTGAATTATATTATACAGTATATATAATTGATTTGAAACGTTTATTTCTTCAACTCTATTAAAAAGGAAAATATTGTATCCCTCTACCTTAAATAAGGATCGCCCAGGTGTTGTGCATGTAAATTCTCAGGCACTCACAAAAATTCTGGAAGGATCAAAAAGGGCAAAGAGCCACTATTTTCTCAAGGTAAGGAAGATTAAATATTTTGTCACTGACCTGCATTTTTTTGTTAGGTATTATGTTAATGAATAGCTGCTGCTAGGTTTCAGGGAACTTAATTAACCCTTATGTGCTGTTGGGGATGTTTTCATCCACTATGGGGTATTTTTTAGTCTAAATTTGGCCATAACTTTCTCTGTGTTTCAGCAAATGGAATGATTTTTGGTGACAAATCTTATTTTGACACATATTTTGGGAAAATGCTTTGAAATTTTTCAAAAACTCAACAGTACACTGTGGGCAAATTTACTACCCTTTCGTTATGTTTGTGGCTGAAAACAGCCACTACTTTAAACTGCTGTAAAAATATATCAGATAAATATTTTTTTCAATTTTTTTTGCATAAATCTATTAATCAACCTCAGTCCTGCTCAAAAATACTAAATGTTTAAAAAAAATTCAGGATTTTAACTCTTTAATTGCCAAATTAGTAAATGATGTCACTGATTTGGGAAAAAACACACACAAAATGACTCATTTTCAATATAAAATGTGATTGTGGACTGGATTTTTTTTTACCTTTTATCACAGTCTTGGACATGTCAAAGATTAGAAACAACATTGGTTTTGATGCATTGTTAGTTTTTGTGCAGCATCAGATTTTAACTTTTTCTCCCTCATTTACTGTTCGTGGCTGTTTTTGCCCCATTGACTTCCATTATAACCACATTTTTTGATTGCAAAGTCATGACACCATATAATTATGCATTTTTGATTGTTGGTTGTTTTCCCTGTTGGGAAGAGGTAAAATTTGTAATTTTTACTGTTGATAACCAGGTGGCACCATTAACCCTTTAGATAGGCCTGTGCAAAAAAAAGCTTAGTTTCTGGCTTTTACATGGAGTTATATGGAGTTTATATGGAGTATAATAGCATAATAAAGTGTGTGTTTGTGTGTGTGTGTGTGTGTGTGTGTGTGTGTGTGTGTGTGTGTGTGTGTGTGTGTGTGTGTGTGTGTGTGTGTGTGTGTGTGTGTGTGTGAACTCACCTTGATGCGTCTGAGAAAATCAAAATATGCACCTCAGCTCTCAGAACTACATGGAGTAAACAAAAACAAAGTAAGTGTATTTATGCATCTGCTGCCTTTTGATGGTGAGAAATGCAGACTAAACAAAAACAAAGCAAGTGGATTTAAACGCGTGCATGCAAGCCTGCTGCTCATTTGATGGTGAGAAGAGCAGCAAGCAACATGAGAAAGGGCTTGACTTGTAGTGAAGTTTTAGAGATGATTATGCAGCCTGACCCCTCCAGCGAGCTGCATGATGTATCGTCTTCTCCCTCTGACACCACAGACTCAGGAGAGTCAGATCCTGATTTGGATGTGGCACCCTCATCATCCTCTCTAGCTTCCACTGAAGGCGAGGAGGATTCGGAGGATCCTGGATCTGGGTAGATTGGGAGAAACGGCGAAGTGTGGTTTTCCACTAACGCGGAGACAACTCCCTTTCTTCAGCCTGCCAGAGGCGTGACTCCAGGGCCGACGCGCTATGCCATCACAAGGCATAGTCATACATGTTTGTATGACTGTACAAACATGTATGTGTTGACGCAAGTCATGCTGACAATGAGGTCAATCATCTCCTCCATAAAAAACAGATTGAACACGGAATCCATGTTCTGGACCTTTGCGATGGCATAGCGCGTCGGCCCTGGAGTCACGCCTCTGGCAGGCTGAAGAAAGGGAGTTGTCTCCGCGTTAGTGGAAAACCACACTTCGCCGTTTCTCCCAATCCACCCAGATCCAGGATCCTCCGAATCCTCCTTGCCTTCAGTGGAAGCTAGAGAGGATGATGAGGGTGCCACATCCAAATCAGGATCTGACTCTCCTGAGTCTGTGGTGTCAGAGGGGGAAGACGATACATCATGCAGCTCGCTGGAGGGGTCAGGATGCATAATCATCTCTAAAACTTCACTACAAGTCAAGCCCTTTCTCATGTTGCTTGCTGCTCTTCTCACCATCAAATGAGCAGCAGGCTTGCATGCACGCGTTTAAATCCACTTGCTTTGTTTTTGTTTAGTCTGCATTTCTCACCATCAAAAGGCAGCAGATGCATAAATACACTTACTTTGTTTTTGTTTACTCCATGTAGTTCTGAGAGCTGAGGTGCATATTTTGATTTTCTCAGATGCATCAAGGTGAGTTCACACACACACACACACACACACACACACACACACACACACACACACACACACACACACACACACACACACACACACACACACACACACACACACACACACACACACACACTTTATTATGCTTTTATACTCCATATAAACTCCATAATACTCCATGTAAAAGCCAGAAACTAAGCTTTTTTTTGCACAGGCCTATCTAAAGGGTTAATGGTTCCACCTGGTTATCAACAGTAAAAATTACAAATTTTACCTCTTCCCAACAGGGAAAACCACCAACAATCAAAAATGCATGATTATATGGTGTCATGGCTTTGCAATCAAAAAATGTGGTTATAGTGGAAGTCAATGGGGCAAAAACAGCCACGAACAGTAAATGAGGGAGAAAAAGTTAAAATATCATGCTGCAAAAAAAATAACAATGCATCAAAACCAATGTTGTTTCTAATCTTTGACATGTCCAAGACTGTGATAAAAGGTAAAAAAAATCCAGTCCACAATCACATTTTATATTGAAAATTTGTCATTTTGTGTTTTTTTCCCCCCAAATCAGTGACATCATTTACGAATTTGGCAATTAAAGAGTTAAAATCCTGAATTTTTTTTAAACATTTAGTATTTTTGAGCAGGACTGAGGTTGATTAATAGATTTATGCAAAAAAAATTGAAAAAAATATTTATCTGATACATTTTTACAGCAGTTTAAAGTAGTGGCTGTTTTCAGCCACTAACATAACGAAAGGTAGTAAATTTAAACAATGCACAAGGGTTAAACAGCATTCAGATTATATTCCTTTGATTTCTATTCTATTTCTCTGAATTACAAAATAACATTTTGAAAGGGGCAACAGAGATGTTTGGCGCTTATCTCGAGGGTGGCAATCACTGGAGCTTTTTTGTGAGTCAAACCTTTTTAAGGATAAATCATTTTCAAATGTGGATTCTATTTTATTTCTGTCTTTATACAAAAATCTTAGTTATCTGCCAAATCACCTCTTCCAAATGTTTCTATTTTATGTAACAATGTGTCTTAAACACCACAAAACCCATGAAAGTTAACAAATCTGACTAAAATGTTATGCTAGCATCTTAAGTATGTTAAGATTAACATATTACAACTTTCAAGGCAAAATACAAAAAAAAAAAAAAAATTATTATTACATGCTCAAATTATGAATAAAAAAGATTGACACTGTGATGAGCTGTATCTCACATTAGTTTGTTTCATGTTCCTGGAACGCCTAGTAAGTACTCCAAACTTCAAACTTCAAAGAGTCAGTATCATTTATTCTGGTGCAATTTCCTGTGTTGGACCATGAAACTTGGAACATGTCAGGGCCAGAAGGCAGAGTGAATATTGCAATAAGTGTCTAATGGTATTATTATAACTTCAAATATTTCTGTTTTAGCATTGCAATTTTGACAGAAGGTGCATCACCTACTTCAACTCCCTTGGAAAGACAGAGTGGCAGTGCCAAGCAGTTGCTCAACACTGGTGGTAGATATTTATTGTTTTGTTTACTATAATGATATCCATCATCTAATGGGCTAAAATCTACTATAAGGGCTAAATTGTGTAAAATGGCAGTACCTGCCCTTCATTAACACTGTTGCCTCTAAGTCATTTTACAGCTGATCAATTTCTAACCAACTTCCTCACAACTCCCACTATTTACATTATACAGACCCTCTCTTGCACAGTCATGCTCACATGACTAGCATAAGTACCCCTCTCTGTAGATTAGATTTGCTACGAGGACGCAACAGTTTTGACTGACATGGATATGAGTAGATGACAAAATATTTATTTTAAAATTAACTGTTGGAGTTGGATGTTAGCCGTGATTATGATTTTGTTGATTACAGTACATTTGCAGCTTCAAGGGGGGTGAAAGGAGAGTGGGACATTAAAACCACAAAACACAATTTGCAATCCGATTCCGTGTCATGTGGTATCCACACTCTTGCAGTAAGTTAATTTCTGTTACCCAGCGTAAATCACTGCAGGCATGTGTCAACCATTTTAATTTAAACCTATTATTATATATAATCTACCCTTGTACATTGATATATTAAAGCGCCAATACTTGTCTGATTATTTATTTAGTGACAAATATAATTATTTTTCTGTATTTTTTCTCTCTTGTCAAAAAACTTTTGCCTTCCTTCAAGTTTGCCACTGAATTTATGAAGTCTGGTGGCTGCATTACCTCCTTCCAGTGCCCTGCAATACAAAAAGAGAGAATGCGCCTGGCCTCACTTTTGTTTCAGTCTTTAGGTATGTGGCTTATTGATTGAAATGTTATCAATAAGTATAAATATAAATTTAAATTTAAATATTTTGGGCCCTTGCCATATTTCTTAATCATCAACAATGTTGTTGAATGATGCTGGAGATAATCAGCGTCTCCTTTGTTAGCTTTTTGTACAGGCTTGAAAAGTCAAATCATGTTTGTTTTGTGGTTAGGTAGTCAGAAATGTGGATGTAGAACAGCATTAATTGTTCATAGAAAAAAATCTTTACCATTTTTTTATTTTCATCAGTCCATTAAAGCAGACATTCAAAAATTCTAATATTATAAGCAACAACAAAAAAGAGACAAGAATATTTTTATAAATATAATATATATATCCTGTATTTACAGATCGAACAAAAAAATGTGGAATTTGTGCCAAAAATGTTTCAGGGAAAAAGACAGTAAGTGCGGTTTTCACATATGAAAGTGATATTCTGCATGTCTTATTCAAGCATAATCATTATAATTTGTCATTATAAAATGTCAATACACACATAAAATGCATATACAGACCATACACTCACATGCATGTCTATGAGAACTCATATTAGGAATGGGAACTTTTCATATATAGTATACATAATCTCTGTACCTGACATGCATATAATACTTTACCGACCTGTCATGTATATATGGTTCACACCCCTATTGTATATGTGACTATTTTTTTTTTTTTAACAGAAGGCATGTACCTGTGGGGCAGTGATGCATTTAGAGTGTGCAGGCACACTCATGTGCTACATATGTCAAGGTAAAGGAGAAAATCGCAGAAGTCATATAATAACAAATTGGACTTTACTGCCTGACTCTGTACAAATGTCTATTGGCGCTTTTCCACTACACAGTACCAGCTCGCCTTTGTTTGGTTTTTCACTGTGTAAAAGTTGTACCTGTCTGCTTCCAGGTACTTTTTTTCGTACCACCTCCGGCGAGGTTCTAAGCGAGCTGAGGCGATACTAAAATGTGACGTGAAAACACAGCAGATTGCTGATTGGTCAGAGAGAATCGTCACTATTCACTGCGTCATCATTGCACGTGCCAGATGAAGTATCCTGAATAAAAAACAGCAAAAACAAAAACATCCAAAAACAGCATACACTCGAATTCCTCCATTGTCCTGTATGTGTGTCTTGCGCATAGACAGTAAAATAAAGGTCTCGCGTAGAAGATTAAGTCACGGCAGTTTCCTGCGGCGGCGCTGTGACGACCGGGTACTATTGTGGAGGTACTATCTGCAATGGAAAACGGAGCAAAAAGCGAGCCGAGGCGAGTCGAGTTGAGCTGGTACTGGTAATGGAAAAGCGCCATATGTGACAGAAAAAAAAGGCTATTTATTATTTAAGCAGATAAAAAAATATGTTTTTTTACGCTCAAACACTCACTCACTCAAACACTTGATCATTCACTCGCTCAAACCCTCACTCACTCACTCACTCGCTCACTCACTCGCTCAAACACTCGCTCAAACACTCACTCACTCAAACACTCACTCGCTCAAACACTCGCTCAAACACTCACTCGCTCAAACACTCACTCAAACACTCACTCGCTCAAACACTCACTCACTCAAACACTCACTCGCTCAAACACTCGCTCAAACACTCACTCGCTCAAACACTCACTCAAACACTCACTCGCTCAAACACTCGCTCAAACACTCACTCGCTCAAACACTCACTCACTCAAACACTCACTCACTCAAACACTTGCTCATTCACTCGCTCAAACACGCACTCGCTCAAACACGCACTCACTCAAACACTCGCTCAAACACTCACTCGCTCAAACACGCACTCGCTCAAACACTCGCTCACTCACTCACTCACTCATTCACTCATTCACTCACTCATTCATTCACTCACTCAAACACTCGCTCAAACACTCACTCACTCAAACACTCACTCGCTCAAACACTCACTCGCTCACTCACTCAAACACTCACTCAAACACTCACTCACTCAAACACTTGATCATTCACTCGCTCAAACCCTCACTCACTCACTCACTCGCTCACTCACTCGCTCACTCACTCGCTCAAACACTCGCTCAAACACTCACTCAAACACTCACTCGCTCAAACACTCGCTCACTCACTCGCTCACTCAAACACTCGCTCAAACACTCACTCACTCAAACACTCACTCGCTCACTCACTCGCTCACTCAAACACTCGCTCAAACACTCACTCGCTCAAACACTCACTCACTCAAACACTCACTCACTCAAACACTTGCTCATTCACTCGCTCAAACACGCACTCACTCAAACACTCGCTCAAACACTCACTCGCTCAAACACGCACTCACTCAAACACTCGCTCAAACACTCACTCGCTCAAACACTCACTCATTCACTCATTCACTCATTCATTCACTCACTCAAACACTCGCTCAAACACTCACTCACTCAAACACTCGCTCACTCGCTCAAACACTCGCTCGCTCAAACACTCGCTCACTCACTCATTCACTCATTCACTCACTCAAACAAACACATTTACTCATTCATTCACTCACTCACTCAAACACTCGCTCACTCACTCATTCACTCACTCAAACAAACACTCACTCATTCATTCATTCACTCACTCACTCGCTCAAACACTCACTCACTCAAACACTCACTCGCTCAAACACTCGCTCGCTCACTCATTCACTCACTCACTCAAACACTCACTCACTCAAACACTCACTCACTCAAACACTCACTCGCTCAAACACTCGCTCGCTCACTCATTCACTCACTCACTCAAACACTCACTCGCTCAAACACTCGCTCGCTCACTCATTCACTCACTCACTCAAACACTCACTCGCTCAAACACTCACTCGCTCAAACACTCACTCGCTCAAACACTCACTCACTCAAACACTCACTCGCTCAAACACTCACTCACTCAAACACTCACTCACTCAAACACTCACTCACTCAAACACTCACTCACTCAAACACTCACTCACTCAAACACTCACTCACTCATTCACTCACTCACTCAAACACTCACTCACTCAAACACTCACTCACTCAAACACTCGCTCAAACACTCACTCGCTCAAACACTCACTCACTCAAACACTCACTCACTCAAACACTCACTCGCTCAAACACTCACTCACTCACTCACTCACTCACTCACTCAAACACTCGCTCACTCATTCACTCACTCACTCAAACACTCACTCACTCAAACACTCACTCGCTCAAACACTCACTCGCTCAAACACTCACTCACTCAAACACTCACTCACTCAAACACTCACTCACTCAAACACTCACTCACTCACTCAAACACTCACTCATTCACTCAAACACCCACTTATTCACTCAAACACCCACTCATTCAAACAAACAAAAACACTCACTCAAAAACACTCATTCATTCACTCACTCAAACACTCACTTACTCAAACACTCACTGAAACACTCAGTCATTCACTCACTCACTGAAACACTCAGTCATTCACTCACTCACTCACTGAAACACTCACTCAAACACTCACTCACTCAAACACTCACTCGCTCAAACTCTCACTCACTCTCTCACACACTTACTCTCTCACTCACACACACACTTTCACTCGCTCACTCGTCGTTTATTCCAGAGCGACTATATAAATTAACTAAATAACTTTTTTATAACAAAAATGAAACATCACTGAATTTATTTAAGGTGGATTGTGATGCTAATTTCTTCTGGAAATTTTTGCATTATTTTCCTGTTATCTCTGTAAAGCTGCTTTGAAACAATCTGTATTGTAAAAAGCGCTATATAAATAAATTATTTGACTCACACACACACACTTTTCAATCATTCTCACACACACACATACTCACACTTTCACTCAATCAATCAATCACTCTATACACACACACACACACTCACTCACAGTTTTTTGTAGATTTTGAATTGTGTATTGTGTGACTTTTTTTTTTTTTTTTTACAGATGACAGCAACCCATTGCCCCAAATCTCTTTGCCTGCACTAGGCACTGCACCACACTCGGGTAACTGTTTTGTTATTGACTGGTTGGATTTCTTGCACAAGCCATACAAATATGTCTTTTAGATAATCTCACACTTTTATATCTTGGTTTTTTTTTACGCAGCTGACCCAGACCTGTTAGCCCAACCCTCTAGATCTGCAGAAGGCCTTGTACTACAACAGGGTAACAAATTCAAATGTTTGCATGCTTTCTGACTTAACTGAACTTTGGCTGTATCTCATTTACACTACTACAGTCACTTCACCTGGGACAGACAATTTTTTGTAGAGATGTTCCGATACCCTTTTTTCCTTCCCGATACCGATTTCGATACCTGGACTCAGGGTATCGGCCGATACCGAGTACTAATCCGATACCTGGGTGTATATCTATACAGCTGCAATTCATACTAGCCCTGTATGAATTGATACAATTATTTTATAAAAGGTATTTTAGTTTTACTATATAACTGTATAAAAAAGTGCAACAAATAAATCTAGAAATCTAAAAAATTATATATGAATAATAGGGGTGTAACAGTCCACAAAATTCACGGTTTGGTTCGATACCATACACTGGTGTCACGGTTCGGTACGTTTTCAATACAGCAAAAAAAAAGAAATGCCAGAGAAATTTCCTTGATTTACATTTTTTATTTATTTATTTTTTATTAAAACTAACATCATAAAGTATGATAATTTTTTACTTTGAGCTATGATGGAGCTATAATTGACATATAAAACAAAAACAGCTCCTTATAAAAAAATAAATGTAATATTGTAGTAGTTATAAACAAAGGTTTATTTTATTTCAGATTAACATTTGAGGGCAGCAATTGTATTCATAATGTCAAAATAAAACCAACGTAACGTTACTTGAAAGCACAATGTTCCTGGTTTCCACGTCAGCGCAGTTTGATCCGTTAATAACGGAGAAATGTGAATGCTTCTCACTAGATCTCGCAGCGATGTTATTACTTCAGTGGTGAATTCAAATGCTTTCTTTACTGGATCTCTTAGCGCTGTATAGGTAGTAACAGTGTAGCTTGATCAAGATCGGCTCGCGCTGCATTGTTCCAAACTGTTTAATGGTCCGTGAAGCACAAAATAAGGAGTAGCGCAGTTTTGTTCTGTTTTCATTACGTTCCCCAAGTATTCCATTCATAAATGATACTGGTCAGTGCACTCTAAAGCCAAGAGAAAGCAGGTCAAAGCAAAGCCAAACGTATATGTTAGAAACAAGTATAGTTTACTTTCTCTGCCCTGGGACAAAGAAAGAACAAACATGTCAATTCTTATAAAGGAGTGACATTCCACTTTAATTGATAGAAAGGTTTAGCTAGTAATTACATTTTTGTTGACTGTCCCACATTGTAAACCTGTGATGTTGACATGAGTTTTGACATATTTTTGAACAGAAAAGACCGTTATGTCCATGTTGGAGGCCATAGGAAAACCTATGGCCATTTGCAGTGAGGAAGAAATGGAGGAGGAGGACGAGGAGGAAGAGATGCATGAGCAACACAATGAAGAAAGACATAGGGAAGATGAGGGAGTAGAGGAAACAGAAAGGAAAGTGTACAAAGTTTTAGGAAGGGTAACAGCGCAAGGAAAGAGCTACCAGGTAGATGAAGATGAGTTGAGGAGGAGGGTCAAAGGAGAAAACATGTCCACAAACATGTTCCGAATGTTGATAAGGGTTTGTATTTTTATTATATGCATACATTTAAGTATAAAAGAAGATGGAAAGTAATATGGAGTTTACCACTCTCCCCCTCATGGCTATTGATAGGCATGGTACAGTACATGACTGATATTTAGAAAGCCCTGCTCTCATGCTTTGCATCTGTGACACTGTACTTGTTCATAGGTTGGCAAAAAAGATGTTCCACCCAATGTGCTGCAGCAGCCTAGAAAGGCTAAGTCAAAGCTGACAATATTCAGCACTTTAACCGAGGGAGAGGCGGAAGACCTAGCAAACGGGTTTGGGATGGCACTGGCCAAACATGTGCCGAAAGAGAAACTACTTGCTGGTATACCTGAAGAGGACATCCCAGCAACACTGTAAGTGTGTCTGTATAAGCCCCCTCTCTGTATGTGGTGTCTTGTCTTAGAATATCTTAATGTCTACACCTTTTTATTTATACACCCCGAATCACTACTTGCTGGTCTCTGACTGTATGCAATTTTATGCTACACTGACTCTATATCACAGTGTAGTGTCTAGGATTGCCCTCTGAGGTCATATTAGGAAAATAGGTGGATCAGGACAGATTTTTTTATTTTATTTTCATCTTAAAGTACAAATGTAGGGTGCATTGACGTTCTAGAACTGTTTGTTCTGTTGACAGAAAATGCAATGTTTTTGCCCTTTGTTAAACTTAATTGGCCTAATGTGCATTTTATTTCTAATATTACCATTGTACAAACTTTTTCAGCCTGCTGTTTAGTCCCTGTATCAAGAGGCCAATTAATCAACAAGAGAATGATGTCATGCGTATTGCAATTCCATATGATCAAGTCTAGGTCACCTTCCTTCATTTATATAGGGCTTTTAACAATGTGGATCTTTGGCTATGATGCAACAAAGTAACAATCCCAGGTAGTAACATGAACATTTTAATTGATTTGCAGGAGGACCATTGAACAAATGAAAAGTAATGTGGAAAACCTTGGTCCTGAATCTGAGCTGGATTTGGCCACCCACCGCTTTGGGCCTACAGCGGCTGAGGTTTTCTTTTCCTTTTTAGAGGACTCTTTGAAATGAACCATGTTCCTGCACACGTGGCTGCTATCAGATTATTCCTAAACAAAAAAGGAAAGCTCAATTACTTTTATCTGATATTTGACAAGGCTTTTATTTTCATAGTCAATTGTTTTATAGTAACTTTTACTGGAGGACTCATATAAAGGACTCATATAGTGGAGAACAAGTACAACATTTGTTACAATGGCAAAACTGCATTTGAATAAAAAGTACTTTTCAAACCTTATTTGTATTATCTTTTTGGACCACTGATTGCTCTGCGTTTTCTTCTTGATTTAATAGGAACACTTGATGTGACATCTGTCCTCGTCTCTGAGGCAGTGTTTCTGTCAGTCTTTCTTTTTCTGTTTGCAAATAGTGGCCGTATTTTCCGTGACTTGTCCTCATCACAAAGTCGCACAAATCTTTTAAAGTTTATATTTTCTTCCTTTATTTGCACTTCTAGTTCATTGACTTTATGGGCAATGTCCTCAGGAATTTTCTCCCATGTCTGTAGAGTCTTCAGTATGCTTTCCATTTTTCTGATAGTTGTACTACGCCTATCTTCATCTGCAATTTCATCCTGTATAGGCTCCACTGAAATGTTAATTGCATTTTTTGATGTTATCTCACTCACCTCATTTAAAAGTCCCTTTGCAAGTAGTAGACAAGCACATTTTGTATGATATGAGAAAGTACAGCAGTCGCATACATTCGCCACTATACATGGTTTTGATACTGCTCTTCCAAATAAGCTTTCAACCTCTAGTGTTTTTTTAGGCTTTGTAGAAATGCTATACTTATTATTTTGAATCAAGTTCTTGGCATGGGCTTGCAGTTGTGTGTCCATATCTGGAAAGGTTTCACCATCACCACAAGTGAGAAGACTTAATAAAATGAGATGCTAACATGTAAGTCCCCTTGTACCAGCAAGACAACTGCAGAACTGCTCTGCAGGGCATACACAGTAAACTACATGTGGATTATTTTCAGATGGAACATTGTATATGTAAGTTTCTGTTGAAGCTGCAGTAACTGCTGTGGCCCAACCGTTGTCTAGCCTCCTCTGAGCAGACTTCTTTATCTCTTCCATTTTACATTCCAGAGGGTTAAAGACTCTCCCAGCAGACTGCAAATCCTGTATTATGTTGAAGTACTTGTCAGTCTTGTTCAATAGCACATCAATCAAATGATCCAATCTACGATTCCGGATGCCACAGAGGAATTGGTATTTTAAACGGTGGAAGAAGCTATAAGGAAATAAAAGCAGAGAGATCAGTTTGTTGAATGAGGAGCAGCAACAGGTTGGAACAATTACAATGTACTCTTTAACAAATTAAAAGATACTCAAAACACCATGCTAACTTTCAGCTATGATGATTATTAAGTGAACATGCATAAAAATGTATACCGTTCTATTAGATTGTTTGTTTCAGAGTCTCCATGCTTATAACATCTTCCGAAGTTAGACCACAGAGGACCAATTGGCTCCCAGTGGTTCCTAAAGTACTTGCAGACATCTTTTAAGTTCTTAAACTGGCAGTGAAACATCTCAGCTTTTTTCTTGAATTCATGTTCCTGTAAAAATGGACAAGCAAAATCATGTTGTTTTGTGTTATTAGTATAAGAACTGAATTTATAGGTCATAAAGGTAATCCTCGACATAGACCTCAACCCTAGTGTGTGCACTTAGTGTGCTGGGAATGTCATGTTCTTGATTGATTATACTAAAGCCATTTAGGCCTATATGAAAGGAAATAATTAATGTTTGTATATTAGAACATAAAAAATGCAAGGGTACTTATGTAAACTTTTGAACAGGGTCATTATTATAAATGATTATAAATTTAGCTATTCTTTTGAGTTGAGGACTATATGTAAAGATCTGTTATGTGAAATATCTTATTCAGGACAGAACTAAAATACAATTTTTTTTTTATTATTCATAAAGAATCTTATTCTGTTATAAGATATCCCATTCGATCTCGGAATTAAATTTCGTAGTTATAGTGCACATAACACAGGGTCACGCAGGGCTGGTAATATGGAACGGAAACTTTTACAGAGGTAGTGCAAATGGAAATATCTATATCCTCTGGGCATGAATGAGGAATTAACTATTTAATTGTTTTCTATAAATGTTGGGTGATTGTGATGTTTTATCTATGTTTATCTGTTAATTTATACAGTGAGATACATAATGAGAATCATGTAACCTTTATACTTCAATGTCCAATCATGTGACGTGTGTATTTATATTGTTAGAGTCAGATTCCAGTATATTACATTGATTACATAATAAGCTTATAAATGACTGCAGGTGTAGGCTTGGATACACAAGGCACTGATGAAGGGTTGAATCCGAAAACGTTTTGCACACCTTGCACGAAAACTTGCCAAAAAGCTTACAGGATTTTATGATCCAGAGGTCACAAATAAAGTGTGGCAAATCTTTTATCCTATTTTTTTGTTTTCTTGGATCAACGCACTGCAAGAAAAATAGATCAGTGATGACTTGAGGTCAACATATTAATATGATGGTCTGAGGACAACATCATGTAACAATAAATCAGTGATGACTTGAGGTCAACATATTAATATGATGGTCTGAGGACAACATCAAGCAACATAATAAATCAGTGATGACTTGAGGTCAACATATTAATATGATGGTCTGAGGACAACATCAAGCAACATAATAAATCAGTGATGACTTGAGGTCAACATATTCATATGATGGTCTGAGGACAACATCAAGCAACATAATAAATCAGTGATGACTTGAGGTCAACATATTCATATGATTGTCTGAGGACAACATCATGTAACATAATAAATCAGTGATGACTTGAGGTCAACATATTAATATGATGGTCTGAGGACAACATCATGTAACAATAAATCAGTGATGACTTGAGGTCAACATATTCATATGATGGTCTGAGGACAACATCATGTAACATAATAAATCAGTGATGACTTGAGGTCAACACATTCATATGATGGTCTGAGGACAACATCATGTAACATAATAAATCAGTGATGACTTGAGGTCAACATATATGTAACATCATGTAACAGAATAAATAAGCTAATTCAAACGTTTCTCCCTGGATCTCGCAGCGAATCGCGCACTAAATGGTCAGTGCGACGCGCAAATAATAACGTACTATTCTGGGGCACCAGTGCGAGCGCTAACAAACTGTCGCACCAGCAGAAAATGAGCTCGCATAAGGTGTAGTAGCTATGCACACTATAATAAATATACATCTAAACAGTATTTTCATCTTCTTCTTTTTTGAGTCAAGCGATGCTGATCAATTTTGGCTGGCAACTGCCAATTACTTAACTCGCCAATCCAAGCTAATAATTATACTTCGATGGTGGAAAAATCATAATCTAAAAACAAATATGAATTTTAACATCATCAGCCGTGGTAGAAGGCACATGTTAATTAATAGAATGTAAAAAGCCGTTGGTCTTACCTTTAGTCTGGTAGGAAGGGGAGGTCCACCTGCACCCGAAAGGTATATTTTTTTAACCTAGTTTTTTGTAATCCTTAAGGTGTCTAGAAAAGGAATTTTGATGTTCCCCACGCAAATTATTGTCCCATATGTGATTTTTTTGTATCATCTTTTGTGTCCGTGCTTGATTTTCGGCTGTGAAAAATGAAAACTTTAAATCTACATAGAATCTGAACAATACATCCTACAGACGCAATCCACCCCATTTTCTCTTCGTCTTTGCATGAGGAATTGATAGATATGAGGATTGTCATGATTAGATGATGTATGGTGCATTAAAACTCAAATAAATGCAAAAAAATGTAAAAAATCGGTGACATTGGATCACTGGAACTCCTCCCCTATGGACCCTATTGATATATGTTTTCTAACTTTTGTATTTTTATAGTCTTTATGATGTCTAATAAGCAAATGTTGATGATCCATACTTGAAAAATTGTCACATGTTGGTCCAAATGAACATCTCCCATAGTAAGGAGTTACTATTCAAACCGTTATATTGGTATTATATATTTATTGAAACAAAACAGAAAACCACTCATATAGTCAAATGTGTGTATATATAGGGTATAACAAATCCCCATTACAGTAGAATAAACTGAAATAGAAAAAAGTCATTCTAATCAAAGGTCAAAAGGTCAAGGGCAATGATGTCTATTCATCATACAGCAGGTCTTCATAATCGACCTCTTGCTCCTCGTCTTCCTCACCATCTCCATCCATCTCCTCGACTGTTTCCTCCAGCAAGTCAGTGAGTAAAATGGGGAGGATAGGTCCACAAGACCAGACTGGTTCCAGGGTACCCTCTTTAGTCTTTTCCCAGCCTTGGCCAGGATCATGGGGCTTGAGACACCAGAATATCGGTGTTGCTGCTCTCTTGTAGTTGGCCAGGGCGGAAGCCGGAACAGATCCACCTTGAATCTGGTGGTAAGCATCTCATCCTCTCCAATCATTTTTTTCAGCATGATGCTGCACACGTTGTTCACAGATTTTTCGCGGGCCTGGCCATACATTACACATGTAAATACCTCGATGTCCTCCACCACATCTGGCTCCACAGAGCACTGATCACCAAGTTTTCTGAGGACATAAATAATTAGTACGTCGACATTGGGACCGGAAAGCACAGGCGGATCCTAAATGTCAGCGAACTGGCAGAATGTAAGGGGGTAGACTACTGCACAACAATACTCTGCCTATAAGTCTTCACAGGAGAAGACGTTACAAGTACCTTTAGAGGCAAAGGGAAGGTTGGGCCTCTGAAAAAGCTGCAGAGTAATCCAAAGTACTATGCAGCCTTCAAGTGAGTATTTTTAGTCAGATATCCTGTAGCATGTAATGGCAATTAATGCTTAACATAGGTATTGATACATTGTGACTTTGCAATACTATAATTATTTATGTCCTCAGAAAACTTGGTGATCAGTGGTCTGTGGAGCCAGATGTGGTGGAGGACATTGAGGCTTTTACATGTGTAATGTATGGCCAGGCCCACGAAAAATCTGCACAGCATCATGCTGAAAAAAATTATTGGAGAGGATGAGACTGTTGTGTATAAAAAAGGACGCTGGACGAGAGATTTATGCATGCAACTCTCTTTACTTTTCGGACAAACCGGAACCAAACATTTCAGACCAAAACAGCTGCAACCTAAACATGCAGCGAGGTGTTACCAAACGAACACAGATTAATTCGTCCTGAGCTGACATAACATTTTCCCCTCTCTGGGGGGTTCAACTATGAAAAGTAGACACAAATTCCTTCAGGTAATCGGGCCGTGGAGAACACACAGCTGAAGGTGAGGCGAACAGTGGTAGGGAGGCTGGGGAAAGGGGCAGCGACAATGATGATGGGGGCACTGGGTGTGACAACGAGGGAGTATCTTCAGGCTGTGCGGCTGCTTGTGGTATGGAGTCCTCCTGCTCCGCTCTAGGTGGCATTATGTCCCCGCTGTTCTGAGTTAACATTGCAGGAGGTGCTGGCACCTTCTGAAGGCAGCTGGTGTGCCAGCGGGTGCCATAATCTAGGAAGTATGTGGCTGGTCCCAGTCGGCGGACCACTCGCTGTGGAGTGGACCAAAATGATGCCATCTTGTTTTCCCTGTGCGGTCGGTGAGCTCTCACCCAGTCTGCCACATCGATATCTGGTATCCTGACCCTTGTCAATACACTGTTTCATCCGCTTCTGACAGCAGGTGACTGAGGCTTTGACTGGTGTGAGTGTGTTCTGGACTGCGGTGGGGTGGAGCCTGTCCAGTGGTAGGTGTAACTCTCTACCCAGCATGAGCGAGGCTGGGGAAACCTCTGTGGTTGAATGCTGGGTAGCACGGTAGTGTAGCAGTTTTAGATTAATGGCTTGTTTAAAGGAACAGCCCTGGGCCTGATGTGCTCTGATGCCATTTTTTAGGGATTGATGGAAGCGTTCCCCCCTGCCGTTTGCCTGTGGGTAATACAGGGCTGTACGGATGTGTCGAATCCCCCTGTTCTCCAGGTATGAAGTAAACTCCACAGTTAAAAACTGTGGACCATTGTCGGTGGTAATGGTCTGTGGAAGGCCCCAGCGGGAGAAGAGAGACTCCAGAAAGTCCACAATGACCTGGGAGGTGATGGAGCCGGTAGTGGCCATTTGGAGTGTAAACCATACACTACGACCAAGAACCACTGATAGTGGGGGGCACTGTGGATCTCGCCACATATGTCTAATTGCAGATGCTCCCATGGTTTTGAGGGCCAGGCCAGGGGTTGCAGGGGTGGCGGGGGTCGATGACCAGTCTTTTCACTTACAAGACATGCTGGACATTCTTTAACAAGGGCCTCAATGTCTTTGTCTATGCCTGGCCACCACACCAGGTTGCGGTATCTTTGTTTAAGTTTCACTATTCCCAGGTGGCCATCATGTGCCATGGCCAGCACACGGGCGCGAAGGGCCCCTGGAATCACGGTGAAAAACCCACGCGCCACACATGTCTCATTCCAACAAGAGAGCTCCTGCTTGACCAGAGAAAATGCTAACAGCTTCTCTGGTAATTCCCGTGGCCATCCCTGACGACTGTAGATGCAGAGCTGGGAGATGACTGGATCCTGTTTTGAGGCTGCCTTCAGTTCCTGTAGAGTGACCGTGGACTTGAGCAGAGTATGTAGCATGAGAATAATCTCACTTTCGATGTGGTTGACACTGGTAGGCAGGGCCTGGGCAGGAACTGAGAAGGTCTGCAACGACATTATCCCGGCCCAGGGTAAACTGTAGAGTATAGTTGTATTGGCGGAGGCGGTCATACCAATGATGCAGTCTCAGCGGCCTGTGCCCGGTGCCAGTAGAGGAAAGCAGAGGTGTCAAGGCCTTGTGGTCTGTTCTCAGCGTAAACTGGCGGCCATAAAGGTAGAGGTGCCATCTCTCGCAAGCCCACATACAAGCGAGTGCCTCCCGCTCCCCAACTGAGTATCTTTGTTCGGTTTGGTTCAGAGCTCGGGAGGCGAATGCAACAGGCCTCTCCACGCCATTCTGTACTTGTGACAGTACAGCCCCTATCGCCATGGCCGAGGCGTCACAGGTGACCAGGGTGTGACTGGATATGTCAAAATGTGCCAACACTGGAGGTGAGGTAAGTTGAGCTTTAAGAGTTTGCACTGCCTTGGTGCATTCTAACGACCAGACCCACAGCTCATCTCTCCGAAGCAACTGGCGCAGTGGGGCTGTTATGGCTGAATACTGAGGCATGAACTTCATGTAGTAGCCCGTCATGCCCAGGAATGAAGCGAGCTGGGCAGCCGAGGTCGGTTCGGGAACGGAGAGGATGGCCTCCACATTAGATTGAAGGGGAGAGATGCCCTCAGTGGAAAGTCGGAAGCCTACATATTCAATAGCCGGCACAGCAAAAACACATTTGCTGCCATTGAGGGTTAAACTGTGCTTGGCGAGGGCTTCGAACACACTTTGCAGGCGACTGTCATGGATAGCCGTAGTAGCACCATGTACCACCACATCATCAAGGTAAATAACAACACCTGGTATGTGCTGCCAGCACTGAGGTCATGACCTTTTGAAAGCAGGAGGGGGTGGAGCTAAGGCCAAACGGCATCCTCGTGTAGCAGAAAACACTGAGGTGTGTAACGAAGGCCGTCAGGTTTCTGCTTTCAGGGTTGAGGGGCACCTGGAGATAGCCCTCTCTGAGATCCAGTTTCGAAAAGACAGTGGAGCCGTGAAATTGTGCCGTGAGCTCCTCCGACGTGGGCAATGGGTATCTGTCTGGGATGACAGCTTTATTTACTGCACGGACGTCCACACAGACTCGCAGAGCCCCTGTTTTCTTTCTTACCACTTGAAATCCATGGTGAAGCATCAACCGGCTCAATGATACCGGCATCCAGCAGCCGCTGCAGCTCAACAGACACTCCATCCCTTCAGGGCCAGTGGAATACGGCGCAGTGGCTGGACGACTGGCGTGACCGAGAAGTCAATGAGGGGTTGATGGGCAAAAGCAGACAGACAGCCCAGCCCTTCAAACAGTGATGACCACTTCTGATGCGGTCCGGCAGCGACAGTCATAATGGCAGCCCCCCCTGTGTCAATGAGTGAAAATCCCAATGCCATGAACAGATCCAGCCCCATTAAATTCACCCCTCGTCGGGTCATATTGAAGACAAAGGAGGGCAAGACCCTAGTGCCATAGCTAACAGTCACTGTGATGGACCTCAACAAGTCAATTTTTGAGTTACCATACCCATGTAGGACAGAAGTGGGTGTGGACAGTGGACAGAAATGAAAGAACTTATGGTATGTACTGGCATTCAGAAGGGAGACACCTGCACCTGTGTCTAGCAGCAGGGGAATACACACTGTGTTTATATTCACTGTACATGACTTGAATTGCATGGGCCCCAATGTTACATGGCGAATTATGGTGGGTGAACCACGGGGAGTGTGTGCATCCGACCTGGAGGGGTCAGAGCGGCACATTTTTGCAAAGTGATTTTTCCTGCCACAGTTCCGGCATGTTTGGTCATTAGCTGGACAGTGCCGGGCTCTGGTGGCATGTGTGTTTGATCCACAGTTACTGCAGGAAAACTGCCTTTGACGCTGACGCTGCCCTTCTTATCTTGTGAGATGCATGACTGGGTCTGGGGCTGTGTCTGGTACATCCAAACCAGAGCTAGATGGCTGCTGCTGTTGCTGGTCATGTGACCTTATGCATACTGCTTGGCTTAATGATGATTCTGTCTGTGTTAATTTAGCTGCACATTCCGCTGCACTTTCAATTTGGAATGCAATGGCAACAGCCTTAGCTAGTGTTAAGTCGTCTGATTTGAGTAGCAACGTCTCCCTGATTTTAGCCTGTGTAGTGTGCTCAATCAGTTGATCGCGTATCATCTCGTCTGTCAATGCGCCGAATTTACAATGGCTGACTAAACCTTTTAGGTTGGAGACGTACTGATGGACGGACTCCCCTGGTAGTTGGTGTCATTGTCTAAACATAAACCGTCTCAATAAAACACTCTGTGGGGCAGCAAACTGGTCTTAAAAGTTTCACTGTCCCTGCATAGTCTGTATTTGTCCCGTTGCCAGTTAACGTCTCCAGTACCCGTTGTCCCTCGACTCCTAAACAGTGCCTCAGCAATGCTGTTTTCTGAACTGCACTCACGTCAGCTAGTCCCGTAGCTTGTAGGTATGTTTCAAAAGACTGATGCCAGCGATTCCACGGTATTGTAGGCTCACCGGAAAGTGCGAGGAAAGGAGGTGGAGGAAGAGAAAATTCAGCCATCCTTGTCGGCAATTGTTGTGTATAAAAAAAGGAAGATGGACGAGAGATTTATGCATGCAACACTCTTTACTTTTCGGACAAACCGGAACCAAACATTTCAGACCAAAAAAGCTGCAACCTAAACATGCAGCGAGGCGTTACCAAACGAACACAGATTAATTCGTCCTGAGCGGACATAACAGAGACGCTTACCACCAGATTCAAGGTGGATTTGTCCCGGCTCCCGCCCTGGAGAGACAACCTGGTCCCACACATCAACTGTGTCGACCACCATCTGGCCAACTACAAGAGAGCAGCCACACCGATATTCTGGTGTCCCAAGCCCCATGATCCTGGCCAAGGCTGGGAAAAGACTGAAGAGGGTACCTTGGAACCAGTGTGGTCTTATGAACCTATCTTCTCCACTTTACTCGCTGATTTGCTGGAGGAAACAGTCGAGTAGATGGATGGAGATGGTGAAGAAGACGAGGAGCAAGAGGTCGATTACGAAGACCTGCTGTATGATGAATAGACACTGCCCTTGACCTTTTGACCTTTGATTAGAATGACTTTTTTCTATTTCAGTTTATTCTACTGTAATGGGGATTTGTTATACCCTATATATACACACATTTGACTATATGAGTGGTTTTCTGTTTTGTTTCAATAAATATATAATACCAATATAACGGTTTGAATAGTAACTCCTTACTATGGGAGATGTTCATTTGGACCAACATGTGACAATTTTTCAAGTATGGATCATCAACATTTGCTTATTAGACATCATAAAGACTATAAAAATACAAAAGTTAGAAAACATATATCAATAGGGTCCATAGGGGAGGAATTCCAGTGATCCAATGTCACCGATTTTTTACATTTTTTTGCATTTATTTGAGTTTTAATGCACCATACATCATCTAATCATGACAATCCTCATATCTATCAATTCCTCATGCAAAGACAAAGAGAAAATTGGGTGGATTGTGTCTGTAGGATGTATTGTTCAGATTCTATGTAGATTTAAAGTTTTCATTTTTCAAAGCCGAAAATCAAGCACGGACACAAAAGAGGATACAAAAAAATCACATATGGGACAATAATTTGCGTGGGGAACATCAAAATTCCTTTTCTAGACACCTTAAGGATTACAAAAAACTAGGTTAAAAAAAATATACCTTTCGGGTGCAGGTGAACCCCCCCTTCCTACCCTACTACTTGTAAATTGTGCGCTAATTTGGAAGAGGTGTGTGTGTGTGTGTGTGGTTTTTTTTTGTTTTTGTTTTTTTAATTTGGCGGACTCGACGGGGGGCACACGGTGATGACATCATAAACGTTGATTGGCTGAGGCAGTTGTTGTCCCAGGGTCATAAAGGTATTGGTCTCAGGTCAACTCCCACTTGGCAAAATCAGGACGTGCGGTTCGCACTTGGTGTGCACCAGAAAGATGTTCAAGGAGACTAAAGCAGCGCATCATGTTGTTTTCTTTATTTTTCAAAGGCATGACATTTTGTAGTCATTTTAAATAAAAATATAAATTTTACTGTTTCGAATGACAGAGTATTAAACGACAGAATATTAAGTTATTTCCCCTGCTGAGCAACAAATCCAAGTGATGGCGCCGACGCATCGCTCGTTCACACATCTATTATCAGTTCACTTCTGGCATTGCTAACTTGACATCGCAGCCTGTTCATTATTAAAATAAAACACAGTTAACCAAATATATAAAAAGTTATTCTGCTTAATTTAATTGGTCTTTTGAACAATATAAAGGCTGTGCTTGTGCCGCACAGTACTTGCTGCTATTCCAAACTCATTTCCCTTGCTGTGAAGATGCTGATTTAGCTATACGTGTATATTGGGACTCACTCAACTGAAGTATAAAGTAGGGATGCACCGATGCATCGGCTGAACATCGGTAACGGCCGATATTTGCCTCGTTAACTGCCATCGGCCATCGGGAAATAAAAATGACATTCGCCGATGTCACATATGGGCGTCAGTTTGGTTTGATATGCTGGGGACAGAGACGCATTCGGAAGTGCATTTTCAGAAGTGCTGGGTACAATGACGCATTTTTTTCTCTCTCTCTTTCGCGCAGGTTATGTTTTGAAAGACTATGTCCTTGTAGCTCAGGCACGGCCTTTTCAACAGGCCCACCCAAAACTTAAAAAAAAAAAAAAACGCCAATAAGCTCATAATTTGTGCTAAAATAGCTAAAACTATAGCCTATATGGGCCTATATATTGATCAAAATGTGAGAAATATATGAAATATCATCACTGGGGTGAAATAAAAAACATTTTTGTCAGTTTTGTTACCTGACTCATGTGGAAGGGAAGGCAGAACGGTTCCCTGAGAGATAAGGGAACGAGTATTGCGTTGCAAACGCTATGAGAAAACTCCTTTTCTCGAGAAAAGAACGACCATGGTGTGTAGCAGAAGCAGCGGCGGAGTTCCGCGATCCGCGAGTGCTGAAGACGTTCTGCACGGCTTTGATGGGTGCGCAGGAGGACACAATGGGCGCCGACCGCTTCTTCCAGTGGCAGGAGCTTTTCCCTCAGCGCCGTCAACAGATAGAGCAGTGGTTCTCAACCTTTTTTGGGCCAGTGCCCCCTATCCAATATCCAGGTCCCTGAATGCCCCCCACCCCCAAACTAATGAGCGACCAGGAACGAGTGAGAGTTAATAGATGAAATAAGTGCAAAATTGTCTTTTATTAATACAATTGAACTATACTCCACTGTGATTCATCCAAAAAACAAGTTATAAACTGCACTGACATAGCAATACCAGTGTTTCTCACAGGATTTTGGTAAATCTGTGGTGAGTGTACCTTGGGCCTTCTAGGGGGGGTCGAGGGCATGCCCCCCCGTAAGAAAATTCTGTGCATTTTTATGTTAAATTCATCAATCTGGTGCACTTTGAGAGTTCAAAATTAAAAGTGCCAACCCATATTCAGTGTGCAAATTAAACAAAGAAAAATTCAAACCTCTTTTAGTTGTGTCTGTCTACATTACACTACTACATAATAATAGTTATAATATTAATCCCATGACAGTAATAGCCATATATTGTAAAACAAATGCACTGAAAAATAAAGGACGGTCATTAAAGCGGTAATGTTTGCACTTAGGTTTTATTACGCATTTAGGAGAGTATTGCAAGAAGCTGCTTACATTAACCTTACTTTCGAAAAATAAATAAATACAATCATGATTTTTCATGAAAAATTATGTTAGAATTGTAGGCCTAAAATACCATGGTATCAGCTTGTTTTCTTCAATGGTATAATTAATACAATTACAATTAATTTGGTTTGTCGTGATTAATTTGTGTTCATAATCAGTAAAAAAAATCTTCTAACAAGAATAAACACATATGAACAATTAAATTATTTTTGTTTTATTAATTATTTTTATATCTTGAAACTACCCAAGCAGTGTTTCAAGCTCAGATGTGATGGCGGAATGAATACATTACCAACATGTGACTGCAGAATATATTTAAATTATTAAGTAGGGATGCACCGATGCATCGGCTGAACATCGGTAACGGCCGATATTTGCCTCGTTAACTGCCATCGGCCATCGGGAAATAAAAATGACATTCGCCGATGTCACATATGGGCGTCAGTTTGGTTTGATATGCTGGGGACAGAGACGCATTCGGAAGTGCATTTTCAGAAGTGCTGGGTACAATGACGCATTTTTTTCTCTCTCTCTTTCGCGCAGGTTATGTTTACATATACCGATGTAATTAAGCTCAGATGTGATGGCGGAATGAATACATTACCAACATGTGACTGCAGAATATATTTAAATTATCCATCAAATTGTCATTTTCTCCTCATTTTCTCCTTGCGAAAGTTTTACCTTAAATAGAATATAGCCTAGTTTAATTAATTTTAAAATTCGTCGCCAGAGTGTAGGCTATGGGAACATGATTTATTGAAAATATTTGAAAAAATATAAATGTTTCTTATGTAAATACTTTTTAATGGCTTGTCAACTTTCCATTCCTCCGCTGCATGCTTTTAGTCAGCGCTGGATTCTCGGCACCACCGGATTGTTGTCAGCGCCAAACACATTTTTGAGCATGTGAATGCTGATTCTTGTCAGCGCTGGATTCTAGTCAGTGCTTGAGCGCTGGTCTATGACTGCAAAAATAAACAATACATAGCTTAGGGTACATGTCGCATTAAACTGGAAGATTTTAGAATGTTAGGCATTCTAATCTTTTGAATAAGAAATAATATCAAATCGTCAAAATACTACTCGTCAAAACTCCTCGAATCACAACAAGCGCGCGCGTTGAGAACACTTACAGCATACACATACCCGAACTTGACTGCACATCATATTTTTGACATTATTGATACGGCTTTCAGTCGTAATGCGATAGAGATGAACACAAAAAAACCTGCCTAGTGCCTACCTACAACACTGACGGACGGTGGACTTGCGGTCGGTAGGCCTATAGAGCGGGTGCGGACAAATGTTTTTTTTTTTTTTTTTTTTTTGCGCTGCTGAGGTATTCTTTCACGCGCACCATAGATGCGCGTGCACACACAATATCACACTCTGCGCATATGTTTTACAACATAATTTAACAAAAACATAGTCCTAACACTTTTTAAATAGCCCACTTAAAGTGTTTATTACAACTAAATTAACTTAAAATTAATAAAAGTAAATGAACAAAAATTTGCGTTACATATTTAAACTCGTGAACGCCCCCCATTAACACCTGAACGCCCCCCTTTCAAAAATCTTGCTTCCAACGCCCCCCGTTGTTCTCTGAACGCCCCCGTTGAGAACCACTAAGATAGAGCGTTAACTGTACACACCGCCGCCGACTTGAGCTGCAAAGAAACTCTGGCCGCCCTGTCAAGAACGCTTGTCAAAAAGTACGGGGAAGCTTGACCGCTCTGAATAGAGAGTGAGAGCGCGCGCGCGGCCGGGGCTCTCTCTCTCTCTGCTCGAGGCAGAAGAGCGCGTGCGCGCTTAAAATTTCATATTTTGGTATGAACATTCACCCATGTTTTTTCCCTCATAAATGCGAACACGAAAAATAAAATGAATATTATAATGTTTTTTTTTTTTGTTGGGTCAGACAATGATTACCAAATTTCTCTCTCATATTGCTCTTCATAACAAATGAAAAATAACTTGTCATAAATAAGGTTATAACTGTCAACCAGAAAGTGACATTAAAGGTTTTTTTGTTTCATAAATTGGTCTGATTGAATTTGTGCTCATTCTAGGATAGTGTGATCAAGAGCCGAAAGACTTGTACACAGCAAAATCCCCAGTGTTAAATTAACACTCCTCAGTGTTTATATGTGTCCACACTACAGGGTGTTAAAAATTAACACTGAAGCAGTGTTGAAGTTAATGAGTTAATCAAGTTAACACTGAAGCAGTGTTGAAGTTAATGAGATAATTAAGTGATTAATTAAGTGATGATTGGCCATTTGTGGTGACACCTGATGATAACAAGCAGACTCACTGAAGGAAAGAGAAACAAGAACAGAAAAAAGAGAAACACAAGAACTACTGACTTTGAACCATTATTGCACTTATTATTTTACCAGTTTGACTTTATTTCTGTCATACATCTACACACGGTCTTATTTAGATTTAACAGAAGTTTAGATGGTAATGTTTTATGGAATGTTTCGTTTCATGTCACCATTATGGTGGTCAGTGTTTGCTTTAGTTGGTCTCTTGACCCTTTAAATTTTAACATTAGTATTTCTCTGGCTGCTCCAACTCTGTGTTTATAAAGCATATGTGTTGTGGCAAGAGAAACTATGATTTGGGATGTGTTTCCTGAAAGCATTGCAAGCCTAATTTGATCGTATAGACCATTTGTTGCAGTTGGTCTGCAATCAAGTTAGGCTTAAGATGCTTTTGGAAATGCAGCCCTGGTTATGTTTCAATGATGAAATTACTAGTGACCTGATTCAATGATGTAACCCAGCATTATAAACTGGTTATCTAATTGTTTTATAAATTTTTCACTACAGTAGTTACTTCCAGCAATATTTTAAATACCTGAAGGATTTAAAATCACACACTGACATCAAGAATCTACATATGAATCTCAACAATGGTGACAATCAAACAAATGCTTAATGTTGCAATGCATGATGGGAGCCACCAATCAGAATGCATCAATGGCTGACATCATGCATTGCAGCATGAATAAATTATGCAGCTGAATTGTCCTGTAATTTTCATTGTTTTTTTCTGTTGGCTTTTATTTTGCTATTGTTTTGTTCTGACTTTAGTAGCTTGTTTTGTGATGTTCAGAGTTGATCTGTTTGTCACTAGTTTGTTTATTGTCACCATTGTTGAGACTCATATGCTGATTCTTGATGTCTGTGCGTTTAAACACAATAACTTCTTTGCTCAAAGTATTGTAAAAATTTTTGATATTGTTGTTGGATCTCAAACTGTAGAATCTCAGAGCTACAATCACCAATACTAAAACAAGACATCAAGCATATAGTCAAAGATTTAGACTCTCACATCAGTGAATCAGGCCACTACATGATAATGTTTTTATCATCAAAACATATTGTGAGCAGGTCATGTTTTCTCTTGCAGTAACAAATGTGCTTTATAAACACAGAGTTGTAGCAACCAGAAAAAAACTAATATTAAAAAATGAAAAGTGTCAAGAGCCCAACTAAAGCAAACACTGACCACCAAAATGGTAACTTGAAAAGAAAAATTCCCTAAAACATTACCGTCTAAACTTCTGTTGAATCTCATGAACTTTTGTCGATGTATGACAGAAATAAAGTCAAACTGGTAATAATAAGTGCAACAATGTGTAATGACTCGAAGTCAGTTGTAGTCCTTGTGTTTCTCTTTTTTCTGTTATTGTTTTTTCTCTTTCCATCAATGATTCTGCTTATTAACATCAGGTGTCACCACTAATAGCCAATCATCACTTAATTAATCACTTAATTATTGCATTAACTTCAACACTGCTTCAGTGTTAACTTAATTATCTCATTAACTTCAACACTGCTTCAGTGTTAATTTTTAACACCCTGTAGTGTGGACACATATAAACACTGAGGAGTGTTAATTTAACACTGGGGATTTTGCTGTGTATGTTTCCGTGGCACAAAAGAAGGAATAAATAACAAAAAGAAAAAACATCGGCATCGACATCGGCCATCGGCCAAGTTGTTATGTTAAACATCGGTATCGGTATCGGCCCAGAATTTCCCAATCGGTGCATCCCTAGTATAAAGCCTTCTTTACATTACTAGTTAGCATCCAAATGTTACATTGCAAATATGGAAACTATGGACCGAATGAGATGCGCGAAACCAACGTCGGTACAGTTTCAGTTTCGATTCAAATAAATTAGTTTGGCTTGGCGTTTAAAATAGGCTAAATGTTGTTTATAATAAAGGACACAATAGGCTATTATTATAAGGTTATATTTTTATTATACGTGGCTACTTATTTTTCATTCTTGATGTTTTCTACCATTCATTTAATTTGACATAGGCTACAATAAGGGGAAGTAAAATACACATAGGCATAGCCGTTATTAATAGTGTTTATAATGTTAATGTTGTATTTTATTTACCGGTCTTTTACACTATTTCTGAATAGGCCAATAATAAAATGCGTTTGTTTCCCTCTCAACATGACCGGTGCGCTGCGCACATCTTTGAGATATAAATTAATACATTTTAATAAAACACAAGGCCTACATCATAAAACTCAGAAGAGTATGTATTTTAATATCTCCGTTGTTCTCTGTTCTCCGGTTGTTATATTGTCAGTCTGAATGACAGTTCATGCGTTTACGTTAATATAGGCCTATTATATAGCCTAGTCAATGTATTATTCTTTTCTTTTTGTATTAGTGTTAAAAATATTTAATTTACAACTAATTATATTGATTTATATCTTCATCTATTATTTAAAAAAAAAAATACTGGGCGAGGGCGACCGTAGGCTAACAGCCGTCATTTATCCTGCATACCCAGCTGATGCAAGCGTAGGTGAATTTATATCTACACAGAAGAAAGGCGTCAAACACAGGGCGTCTAGTCTATTCCCCAGTGCGGGTTGTGTCGAACCATTCGTTAGTCTGTTTGATGAAAAAAAGATGAAATGTAGAACGCTATAAACGCGTTAAGAATGGAGGAACGCGTTAAGAATCCACGGAGGACTCTTATTCTGCAGTGCAAAACTGAGGAAGAACTGATGACGGGACAGTTTGATCTTCAGCTGACAAATCAGAGGAAAGGGGCGTTTCATTCCCGCCCACGTGTAGAAATCGAATATTCAAGCTGTTTATTCATTTTTCTAGCCTGGCAAGCCAGACCTACATCAAGATGTTAGGTCTGGAAACTCACCATAGACACGCTCAATCCGAGGGGCGGGATAAACGGCTGTCTTTCAAATTCCCTCTGCACGCAATAGGACAGCACTTCAACCAACCAGAGCGTTTTCCCAACAGCTGAGCTAACGTTAGATGATAGATTCAACTTTTGCCATATCTGACAGGCAAAAAAAAAGCATTTCTAAACAAACGTGTCGTAAATACTTCATGTTTGGCTTATAGTCATAAGTTACGCTGTTTGCGTAGATCACGGAGCACGCAGTGACAACCGCGCCCACTACGGTCACATATTATGACGGTCACAGAATCTGGTGTAACACCGGCAAAACTACGAACACATCTTCCTTTTTAAAGAATGACTTAAGTGCCGTTCTTTGCTCTTTTCTCAAAGAAAAACTTAACTCCAAGTCCTCCAGAGTCGCGGCCAAAGCCGATTCGAAAGACTGTTCGCCAGCAGCCATTCTTTGTTTTCAAGCCAGGGAACCGTCACATCTCTGTCATCATTATGTTAAGCCCGCCCCGCCTACTCTATACGCGTTGTGATTGGCCTGACCCAATTTGTTTTTTTGCAGCTAGAAGGTCTATTGAGAGTGTCTAGACGGTTCTCAACGGGGCCGCCCCCCAGGGGGCGTTCAGAGAACAACGGGGGGCGTTGGAAGCAAGATTTTTGAAAGGGGGGCGTTCAGGTCTTAATGGGGGGCGTTTACGAGTTTAAATATGTAATGCAAATTTTTGTTCATTTACTTTTATTCATTTTAAGCATTTAGTAATTTAGTTGTAATAAACAGTTTAAGTGGGCTATTTGAAAAGTGTTAGGACTATGTTTTTGTTAAATTATGTTGTAAAACATATGCGCAGAGTGTGATATCATATTTTGTGTGCACGTGAAAGAATACCTCAGCAGCGCTAAATAATAAAAAAAAAAAAAACATTCGTCCGCAGCCGCTCTACTCCTGACCGCAAGTCCACCGTCAGTGTTGTAGGTAGGCACTAGGCAGGCTTTTTGTGTTCATTTCTATTGCATTACGACTGAAAGCAGGATCAATAATGTCAAAAATATCATGTGCAGTCAAGTTGTGTATATGCTGTTTAAATGAGTGTTCTCACCGCGTGCGCTTGTTTTGATTCGCGGAGTTTTGACTAGTTGATATTATTTGTTATTCAAAAGTTTAGAATGCCTAACATTCTAAAATCTTCCAGTGTGTGACATGTAGCATAAGCTATGTATCATTACTTTTGCAACGACTCTATTATTTTTCCAGTCACAGACCAGCGCTCTAGTACTGACTAATCCAGCGCTGACAAGAATCAGCATTCACGTGCTCAAAAATGTGTTTTGCGCTGACAACAATCAGGTGGTGGCTAGCATCCAGCGCTGATAGAATCATGCAGCGGAGGAATGGAAAGTTGACAAGCCATTAAAAAGTATTGACTTAAGAAACACTTTCAATATTCAAATATTTTCAATAAATCATGTTCCCATTCACTCTGGCGACGAATTTTAAAATTAATTAAACTATATTCTATTTATAAGGTAAAACTTTTACATTTTTAGGCATTAACTAATTACAATCCCTAATGCCATAATGTTTTCTTTGTTCACCAAGTAATTTACTGGTCAGGCATTATTGTTAACTCGCAAGACAGTAAGGAGAAAATGACAATTTGATGGATAATTTAAATTCTGCAATCACATTTTGGTAATGTATTCATTCCGCCATCACATCTGAGCACGAAACGCTGCTTGGGTAGTTTCAAGATATAAAAATAATTAATAATACAATAATAATTTAATTGTTAATATGTGTTTAATCTTGTTAGAAGATTTTTTTTTTTACTGATTATGAACAAAAATTAATCACAACAAACCAAATTAATTTTAATTATATTAATTATACCATTGATGAAAACAAGCTGATACCAAGGTATTTTAGGCCTACAATTCTAACATAATTTTTCATGAAAAATCATGATTGTATTTATTTATTTTTCGAAAGTAAGGTTAATGTAAGCAGCTTCTTGCAATACTCTCCTAAATCAGAGTGCGAATTACCCCACCATAATTGGGGGGTACTGCTCCTTCACTTCTTCTATGACCATCATGGTCCACTACCATATTAATCCCCACCGTGATCGCCAAGTGCAACATGTGTTGTGCAACACACATACAAGGTCTAAACATGCGACAAACTGATAATCAGTAGGCTACAGAATATCTCATTGTTATTATATATCCAAAAGAGAACTGTTTTGATCAACTCCCAAAAGTTAGAAGTTAAGTGCACTGAAATACCATTCTAATTACTAGTAAAAGAAATACCTTTACAAGAAGCCTATTGCCTATTTCAGGGTTTTCCCTGGCTCAAAATGAGGCGGATGTGGTAAAATCATAATAATGTATTTTAATAATAAGATAATTAAATTTGTATTTTTTTGTAGATCATCATATAGCCTAATGTGTTTCCCACATTTTTTTGTTGGTGGAGCTTGGTACCTCTAGGGGGGTCTGGGGGCATGCCCCCCCGGAAGAAAAATTTGTACATTTTAAAGATAAATTCATTAATCTGGTGCACTTTGAGTCACCCGAATCCACTGTTAAAAATAAATAATCCACCCGCAAACCGCCTATATTCTTTGATTTAGATCTGCATCTGATCATCACATAACAATTATTCAAATTCTTAGTGTTAAGCATGATAATATGGTAACATATCACACTGAAGTAGGCTGATTTAAAATGAAAATTTATTTAAAATAAAAGTTCTTCTTTTGGCAAAATTACATTTCCTTAATAGCCTAAACAGAGGCTTTACTCCCTTCAAGCTTAAATTGTCAATGTTTCATTACATCACTGTTTGAAAACACTCAGAATAATTTTTTTGTACCTTTATAAAGGGCATTTTCCCCTAATTTTATTAAATGTATGCTCCATCTTTCATTTCAAATTCTTAAATTTGATAAATATATTCAATTAAAATAATTAGACACTAGGCTGTTACCAATAAAATTAAATAATTTACATTGAAAAATTATAACTGTATTAAATTAGATTATTTTAAATATTTTTGAATATACAAATAAGGAATGTTGAAAAGAATGATACTTTATGAAACTAGCCTTCTCTTACGAGAGGTTCTCTCGTATTGCGTAAGCTGTGCTTACGCAGCGGGAAAAGCCTTCTTTTCTCGAGATACTGAAACCAAAAATTCTCCTTAATTTCATATATTGTCAACGCAGTGCAGCTGCAGGCAGCTGAGCTAGAGCGGCATACTGCACGCTCATTGGCTGCCGCGCGGCAACTGCTTAAGCCTACCAGTGAGCCTGGCGTGACGTCACGCCCAATGAGGGCGCGCGCGACCTCACGCGTAACAGCCCGCCAGAATGGGCGGCGTCAGAGCGTATATAAGGAAGGCTCGTAGGCTATATTCTCTGATTTCTGTCTTTTCAGCGAAGCACTCGCATCGCTGATCTCTGAGAGGAAACCGTCGCCGTGGCCTTCTTGGATCAAGCTAACGAGCCAGCTTAGGACAGCCTGAGGAAGCCGGACGATCTCTTCGCCGCCTTCAGCCTGCCGTGCCAGCTCAGCTATCCGGCGATACATATCCTTCATTGATAAGCTCTTTTGCGTGTGTTTGCCTTTTTCTCCGCAGCACTCTAAAAGAGCACGAGGCGTTGTTGCAAATGCCTCGCACCACGTGCGGCTCATGCCGCTCGCCGCTCAGCGACAGAGACCGCCATCTCCTCTGCGCTCTCTGCCTGGGACGGGATCATGCAGCCGTCGCGTTTTCCTCGGGCGGCTGCGAATTCTGCGAAGAGCTGCAGATGTCGACCCTGCGGGCTCGACTCGCCCTCTTTACAGACACCGCTCCTGCCGTTGCTGGGCCGCGTAAGAAGAAACGCCGCTCACAACGCCCACCGGAGCCTGAGACACGAGCCAGGGCCTCGCCGGAGCCTCTCCCGCGAGCCTCGCTCTCTCCCTCTCCGCCCCCGCTCCCCGACGCGCAGCCGACGGCTCTCGCCCTCGATGCCGTCGACACAGCGGATGAAGCGGATGACAACGATCGATTGGAGATGCGGATGATTACGGGGCTCGCTCTCTTCCTCTGTTCGAGCCGCGCAAAACGTGCCGCTCACAAGGGATCGCAGACGCGTACGGTCACGGGGCTAGCTTTCTTTACGTTACAAGAAAGCTACCCCCCCCCCCCCCCCCCGCCCGCCGTCTCCCGGCAAAAGGAGAAAAGAGTGTTCTAGACCCGCCAAGGCCGGTTTAACCTCCATCTCTAACATATTTCTCAGTCCCCTCCTAGTTCAGGCTACTGGGAATATCTATACTGCAGTAAACGAGCCTGTTACAGTACACGCACGCCTGCAAACATGATAACGCTCTCTGGCTACTCGCTCTCCCCGCACTCTCTCCCTCTGTTCGAGCCGCGCACACTGCGCCGCTCACAAGGGATTGCAGAAGCTGACAGTCGCGGGGTTAGTTTTCTTTACGTTACAAGAAAGCTACTGTCCCCGCGTCCGTCACTCGCCGGTGATAGGAGGAAAGAGAGTGTTCGAATCCCACCGAGGCTTGGCTACCGCCTTCTCACATATTTCTCAGTCCCCTCTAAGTTCAGGCGGCTGGAGATATTAATATTGCAGTATACGAGCCTGTTACCTTACACGCTCGCCTGCAAAACATGATGACGCTCCGGCTACTCGCCCCGCTTCCCGCGCAAACTGCGCCGTTCTCAGGGATGTCAGAGCGGACGGTCACGAGTAATGCTCAGCACCCCGCGTGCCTCACTCACCGGCGGAAGGAGGAGGGAGATGTTTGTAGCCCCGCTGAGGCCGGGCCATTCTCCAATTCCCGTACGTTTCTCAGCCCCCTCTGAGTTTAGGCGGCTGA
Organism: Rutilus rutilus; assembly: GCA_021464565.1. Taxonomy (NCBI): domain Eukaryota; kingdom Metazoa; phylum Chordata; class Actinopteri; order Cypriniformes; family Leuciscidae; genus Rutilus; species Rutilus rutilus. Next base: position 62,650,397 of record JAJAQA010000001.1, on the reverse strand, counting down.
AAATGTTAATGTTGCAGCAACGAGCCTGTTATAATACACGCACGTCTGCACGCTATCGCCGACGAAAAGCATGACCCACACTCTCTTATGCTCGAGCGAACCAATTGCCTATGCACTCTTCCCCTGTGGCTCAGTGGCAGAATAACAGGCTTTCACACCAGAGACCCGTGTTCGATCCCGGCTCTGGCAGCAAACATTTTTTATGCTGTTCGCTGATCCGAGCTCGCGGCCAGCTTCTCACACGCACTTAAGAAGATGACCGCAGATGTGTATTGCAGCCAATGAGTCAGTTACACAACTCGCTCGCCTGCACACAAACGCTGTTCATACAGCGGCCCAGAAAATCTGGAAAAGAGTGTTAATTCTGGTTATTCGGCTCACGGCGACGGTGCGGCTCAAGCCGTCAGTGTTATGAGTGTAGTAAACATGCCCACGTCCCAGTGTTCATCGCTACACACAAGCACAATTTCCCCTGTGTACCCCACAGAGTGCACTCACATGAAGCGCGCTACGGCCGCTCGAGTGATAACTGTAGGTCACGCGCCCACACTTCAGTGCTCACACCTACACAGTGTTCGCTCTGTCTCACACGCTTGCCGTCACACACAACGCTCTCTCACAGTGCCGTTCAGCCGGCTGCCGCCATCAGCGAACCCCCGTTCCCCCTCACTGCCACTGCGCGACTCGCGCTTACACCGCCACAGATCCCCCGTCCCGCGCTGTGCGGCGGGCGAGACTCAGAGGCGATTCGACCCCTAGCTATGAGTGCGAAGGCATGGAAAGCTATTCAGGGAGTGTCGAAGTGGGTACTGAACACAGTGATAAAGGGCTATTCGCTTCAATTCGCTCGCCGCCCTCCGCGCTATCGCGCTCGGGCCGAGACTATAGTGAAAGCGGATGCAGCGCATCTGCTTCACACAGAAATAGCGAATTTGCTGCACAAAGGGGCGATAGAACGGGTTCTCCCTCCGGGTTCCGAGGCAGGCGTATACAGCCGCTATTTCTATTAAGAAGGGCGGAGCACTCAGACCTATATTGGATCTGAGATATTTGAATAAAACGCTTATGAAACGGCCGTTCAAAATGCTCACAACCAGTCAAATCCTCGCGCGCGCTGTGCTCGACACCTCGCCGCTTCCTTTCAGGAGGGAAAAGTTTTTCCATTGAAAACTTTTCAGAGGTTGCTGAGCCACATGGCATCAGCAGCAGCCGTCCTGCAGCTGGGTTTACTCCGAATGCGTCCGCTTCAACGCTGGCTAAAAACGGAAATGCCCCGCAAAGCATGGATTTCGGGCCGTGCTCCAATCAGAGTGACTCAGCGCTGTGTTACAGCCCTGCAGCCCTGGCTGGCGGCCGAATGGTATCAGCGGGGAGTGTTGATGGGAACCATCGCACACCGCAAAGTGATCTCGACAGACGCGTCCAACATGGGTTGGGGAGCGACTCACGAAGGCAGTCCGATTTGCGGCCCGTGGTCGAATACGGAGAAAGACCTTCACATAAACTGTCTAGAGATGCTGGCGGTCGAGAAAGCGCTGAAGCACTTTCTACCGCTTCTACGGGGACACCATGTGCTAGTTCGCTCGGACAACATGTCAGTGGTGTCGTACGTGAACCGCCAGGGCGGAATCAAATCCAGAACTCTGTGCGCGCTCGCAGAGCGCCTCCTATCCTGGGCTCAAGGCCCGTTGCGCTCCCTAAGGGCAGCTCATGTACCCGGTCGTTTGAACGACGGCCCGGACAGACTGTCCAGGGACAACGTTCCCCCAGGGGAATGGTCTCTACACCGCCAGACGATACAGACGCTTTGGCGTCGTTTCGGCGAAGCGAAGATCGACCTCTTCGCCACGAGCGAGAACGCTCAGTGCCAGAGGTTTTTCTCGAAACAGGAGGACGCGCTGGCCCAGACCTGGCCCAGCGCTCCGTTGTACGCGTTCCCACCGATCTCGATGCTACCTCAAGTGCTAGCGAGGATCAGGGAGGCGAACTGCACAGTGCTCCTCATAGCCCCGCGCTGGGAAAACCAACCATGGTTCCCCGAGCTAATGAGACTGGCAGACACAGCCCCATGGCCGATTCCGGTGAGGAGAGATCTCCTCTCTCAAGCCCGAGGCTCGATTCTGCATCCCCATCCAGAGCACTGGTCTCTGCATGCGTGGATAATCAACGATTACTCGTTGGCCTGCCAGAAGGGGTAATTAACACGATCACGCAGTCCAGAGCCCCCTCGACGAGGCGGCTCTATGCGTCTAAATGGTCAGTGTTTAACAAGTGGTGTGTGAATATGGGTTCTAATGCTCGGACCTGTGGAGTTCCACAGGTATTGAAATTTCTCCAAGAGATGTTGGACGCGGGCAGGTCCCCCTCCACGCTCAAGGTTTATGTCGCGGCCATAGCAGCGTTCGCTGAGTCGGCGCGCGGCCGTGCACTGGGCAGAAATGAACTCATTACCCGCTTTCTACGCGGGGCCAGGAGAATGAACCCTCCGCGGCCCCCGTCGGTTCCTACTTGGGACCTGTCCCTGGTCCTGGAGTCCTTAAAAGCGGAGTTGAAATACTTAACACTTAAGACCGTTTTTCTGCTAGCTCTGGCTTCAGTTAAACGTGTGGGAGATTTACATGCGCTGTCCATCAGCGTGTCGTGCCTCGAGTTTGGACCTAACGACTCGTTAGCCATTCTCAAACCGAAGCACGGCTATGTCCCCAAAGTGTTAGGCACTCCCTTCAGGACTCAGGTCGTTACCCTATCGGCCCTGCCGTCCTCCAGCAGTGAGGAAGGGGTTAACCGCCTTTGCCCGGTCAGGGCGTTACGCGCTCTGCAGCCTTCAGGTTCTCAGAGCAGCTTTTCGTTTCGTTTGGCGGGCGCACCAAGGGTCGTGCTGCTTCGAAACAGACACTGTCCAGATGGATAGTAGACGCGATTGCAGCAGCTTATGCGTCCAAAGACCTGCAATGTCCGTTAGGCATACGGGCTCATTCCACCAGAGGCATGGCCTCATCGTGGGCATGGTCCAGTGGGATTTCCATTGACGACATTTGTAGGGCGGCGGGCTGGGCGTCCCCCTCCACATTTGTTAGGTTTTATAACCTGGAAGTTCCCGCTATGCAGGCTAAACTTCTGTCAGTCTAGTCGTGTTTCGTGTCCTGCCCAAGGGTCAGGCTGTATTACCGATTAGCTTGTCTGTTGAGCTGCACGCTCAGGGTATCAGTTACATGAACCGGCAGTGCCGTTCTGTGTTTTTCCCTATGTGTGCTTATGAACATGCGCTGGCCCGCACCGCTGGCCACCTGTTTTGATCACCTCTATGTTTTTCTATGAGTCATATGTGATTGTTAGGCTCGCACGGCGTGGACAAAGGCTTCCCGCTGCGTAAGCACAGCTTACGCAATACGAGAGAACCTCTCGTAAGAGAACGATACTTGGTTACTCACGTAACCTCGGTTCTCTCTAGAGAGGGAACGAGTATTGCGTTCCCTGACCGTGCTGAGCCTATCGCTCGTGTCGCTTCAGTCGACAGAAAACAGAGAATATAGCCTACGAGCCTTCCTTATATACGCTCTGACGCCGCCCATTCTGGCGGGCTGTTACGCGCGAGGTCGCGCGCGCCCTCATTGGGCGTGACGTCACGCCAGGCTCACTGGTAGGCTTAAGCAGTTGCCGCGCGGCAGCCAATGAGCGCGCAGTATGCCGCTCTAGCTCAGCTGCCTGCAGCTGCACTGCGTTGACAATATATGAAATTAAGGATAATTTTTGGTTTCAGTATCTCGAGAAAAGAAGGCTTTTCCCGCTGCGTAAGCACAGCTTACGCAATACTCGTTCCCTCTCTAGAGAGAACCGAGGTTACGTGAGTAACCAAGTATCGTTTTGTCATTCAACGTTGACACTTGCTTGAGAAGTTGAAGTCGTTCTCTATCTCCGTTGCTTCTAGCCACGGTGGTTAAAAATGGTACGGTCCACAATAGGGGTGTCTGAAATCGCTTTACATTAAAATGTTCCTACAGTGAAAATAGGAGTTGACTTGTATTGTAACTGTAATTATATTTTTTCACAATATCAGAAAAATTATCTGACCCCCCCAAAACTGATATTTCTGTCCCTTTGGTAGATAGTACCCCCCAGTACCCCCTGTAATTCGAACTATGTCCTTAATAAAACCTAAGTGCAAACATTACCGCTTTAATGACCATCCTTTATTTTTCAGTGCATTTGTTTTACAATATATGGCTATTACTGTCATAGGATTAATATTATAACTATTATTATGTAGTAGTGTAATGTAGACAGACACAACTAAAAGAGGTTTGAATTTTTCTTTGTTTAATTTGCACATTGAATATGGGTTGGAGCTTTTAATTTTGAACTCTCAAAGTGCACCAGATTGATGAATTTAACATTAAAATGCACAAAATTTTCTTACGGGGGGGCATGCCCCCGATCCCCCCTAGAAGGACCGAGGTCCACTCAACACAGATTTACCAAAATCCTGTGAGAAACACTGGTATTGCTATGCGAAAACTGCGTATCATATGCACGTAAAAACTCATTTTCACGTATAAATTGCACGATAAACACAATGCGTGCTATAGAGACGTATTTTAATGAGATCAGTTTATAACTTGTTTTTTGGATGAATCGCTGTGGAGTATAGTTCAATTGTATTAATAAAAGACAATTTTGCACTTATTTCATCTATTAACTCACACTCGTTCCTGGTCGCTCATTAGTTTGGGGGTGGGGGGCGTTCAGGGATTTGGATATTGGATAGGGGGCGCTGGCCCAAAAAAGGTTGAGAACCACTGGTCTAGACCCACCTGGCTGCAAAATACATTTTGCTGCCGCTAGGGTGCGTCTAGATTTCTAGGCTATCATTTTTCTACCTCAGAACGAAAAACGAAAAATCAAGCTGAATTCTTGTTTTTTGTTTTTTTGGAAAAAAAATTTGCATAAAAAACGACTGAACGAATGATACACGGATTATTTTGATTTCCGATTTCCATCTATAAACACATCAAGGACAATCGGATAACGAGATTGTTTTTCGTTTTCCGTTTTTTAATATCAAAACAAAAAAACGAATAATGGGTTGTTTTCCGTTTTTCGTTTTCCTATTTACTAATGGTAATTGGGAAACCGGCCGTTTTTCGTTTTTGTTTTTTTCCTTTCAAAACGAAAATCCGTTGGCCGCCAAGTACACAGGTCTGTTTGGTTCTTCGACGCTCATCCTGGACTTGCTGTCATAGCAACAGGTCCGTAAGCTTAAACGAAAGAAAGAAAGAAAGAAAGAAAGAAAGAAAGAAAGAAAGAAAGAAAGAAAGAAAGAAAGAAAGAAAGAAAGAAAGAAAGAAAGATTAGTTAGAAAGAAAGAAAGAAAGAAAGAAAGAAAGAAAGAAAGAAAGATTAGTTAGAAAGAAAGATTAGTTAGAAAGAAAGAAAGATTAGTAAGAATGAAAGAAAGAAAGAAATATTAGTTAGAAAGAAAGAAAGAAATATTAGTTAGAAAGAAAGAAAGATTAGTAAGAAAGAAAGATTAGTAAGAAAGAAAGATTAGTTAGAAAGAAAGATTAGTAAGAAAGAAAGAAAGAAAGAAAGAAAGAAAGAAAGAAAGAAATACTAGTTAGAAAGAAAGATTAGTAAGAAAGAAAGAAAGAAAGAAAAAGATTAGTTAGAAAGAAAGAAAAAGAAAGAAAGAAAGATTAGTTAATTACTTAATTATCTCATTAACTTTAACACTGCTTTAGTGTTACTTTATATGTGCTCTGAGCACTGTTGTTTAACACTGGGGATTTTGCTGTCCTGAAGATATTGGTTAATCGTGTTCAGCGCCAGTGTAGAATAAGGTACAGAGAACCGCTGACACGAGAGACTGGTTTAGTCAAGCCTTTAATGGCGAAGGAAGTTAAACAACAACCCAACTTCACGCGCATGCGCCGCCAGGGTCAGCGCATCCCCGCTCCACGTCACAGAACACGTCACGATCCACGTAACACTCCACATCCTGGCGCCACCCGTTTTCCTCCGGATTCTACGCCCTCTTTTCCAGCTTGAGAAACACACAAACAGGGAAACAAAAAGGTGGAATGTGACAACACAAGATAAGATGACTGAACCATTCGTGCCGTAATACACACAGAATATCTCACGGAGCTGCATAGAACACTACTGCAACGTCTCAAAGAAAATACTTTTAAGCCAAAATAAGGATACAGGCAAAGGCAGCCCATCTACTGAAGCTCATAATCTTTCAACTTGTCAGGAGGCCGACGGAGACGAGCAGACCGCCGTGGGACCTGCACCGGGAAAGTTGATGGAGAGGCCAACTCGTGACATGGAACCTCCACAAAACAAGACGGGGACACTTGTCTATCCTCCTGACGTCCGCTACCATCAGACCCTGGAGGTGAAGCAGGCTCTGCTATCGCCAGGGGGATATCTGGATCACTTGAGGGAGCGCTAAGTGGCACTCCGCCCTCCTCTTCACACTCCTCTTCACTCTCAGATGCTGCACCGTCTTCACAATGACCTAGGACACTTGGGAAAGAGTCAACTTTATAACAATCAGATAAGCGGACCCTATAAGAAGCACGCCGCAGCTGGGAGCCTGTAAACTTGCGGATGTTGCACCACGTACCGTCAGATCTAAGCACGAGATATCGGCTTCGAGCTCGGGACTTATTGCGGTCACTATAGAGGTAAACAAGGTCGCCCGGGCTAATATCTGGTCTGGGTGCACCCCGACTTCGTGGTGCTTTTGCCTTAACACTATGGGGGTGGTTAGCGAGGCGTTGTGCATGCTGCATTGAAATCAGTTCCCGGTCACGCACTGGTAATTGCTCGAGAGAGAACTGATCACGCTGCAACAGCATTTCACGAGCGGACATACCACGAGACCGGACACGGCTATTTAACTGAGCAACAGCTACCGACAGCAACACGGGGGTGACGACCCCGCAGTGTGGTTCTAGACGTAAAATCTCGCCCTGTAGCTCCTGTATAGCCTTTTCCGCCACTGGATTTTTGTTGATATTTTTAGCATCGCCTACTTCAATGGCCAGCCTGTGTTGGGCAAGCATTGCGTCTTTGGCCAGTGCTGAGAAACCTGGTGCTGGGTCCGTTCTAACTACGGCAAAGGGGCCATCGAGCGGACGAAGGCTAATACACATACGTATGATACCATCCCGCAACGTTTCCTTCCGTTCGTCACCAATCAACAATGCAGCTGTGTAGGATGTCACACACTCACGAACGACTAGGATGAGCTGACGTTCACGTTTAAGCACGTCAGCTGCAAAGGTAGACCCGACCGTCTCAGGTGGATCGCAGCAGGACTGCTCTACTGCGAACACTGGGGACTGTGCCAGTGAAGCACATTGGTGACATCCCTTACTAGTAAGCCGGACGGCAGCCTCCAAATCCAGTGCATAGAAGTACCTGTCCATAACGAGTCTCAACTGGTGTGCCGAGGGGAGATCTAACCTAATATGCAATGACATAAGCAAACCATGCAACACTGACCTAGGAACGACGATGCACTCAGTGGTGGTCGACAGCGGTGTGTTGCGTCGTACGACTAAAAGCCCATCTCTTGCCAAGGTAACAGTGTTCAAATAACGTTTCACATCTTTAACATTAGTAACCCTCTTGGAAGGGCGCGTACCCTGCCGAAGATGCGCGTGCACTCTACGAAGGTCCGGACACTCTGCTTGAATGGACACCCACGTGGCTCTATTGGCAAAGGGTACCTTTTGAGCTCCACACAAGATGTCAGCGACGTCAGTACAGCACACCACAGAGACCATAGATTCACGGACGAAGTTGCAAACTTGACATGAAGGACTATCACATTGAGCAGCATTACGACTAGCATAATCTGACGGGAGAATGGCAGCCCCAGCGACATGCCTAACAGAGACCTGGAAGCGGCTTGCAGTGGACAAGAAAGTGGTAACTCGCGGGCTTGCAGAGAATTCGCCCCTGCACAGCTTTTCAAAGGCCTGTACACATGGTTTACTGTCAGTGAGCACACATGCCTTCTGTGATGACTGAATAATGTATGGGCTGCAATGTTTGAGGGAGGCAGCTATAGCCAGGGCCTCAATCTCGCACGGAAGCCAATTAATCTGATTCTTACGAAGTTTAGCACTAAAATATCCAGCGATCAGCAGCTTTCCCCCCCGTGTAACGTACATTGTAGCGCCTAACCCTGGATCCCTGAGAGCACCATCAGTGACAATCCAAAGCTGATCATCAGGACGCGGTATCGTCACAGCGCAACTAGTAGATAACGCCTGCTGAGCCTTGTGAAAACACTGGAGAAGCTCATCTGACCACACAATCGCAGCCGTCGACTCACCCCCAGCGACCACATTGTCGAAGGGAGCAAGGATCGACGCGCAACCCTTAAGAACACGTGCTAGGACTTTATATGCACCGATGAAGGACCGTAGGCCACGAACAGTCGCAGGGGGAGCACACGAAGCCAATGTTGCAATGCGGTGTGAACTAGCACGAATAGTACCCTGACTCCACACCCACCCCAATATGTCAGTCTGGACCGGGGCAACAACAGTCTTACTGGGAGCTAAGCACAGATTGCATGCCTGGAGAGCCACTAAGACCTTTTCCCACACTGCAAGAAGGCCCTCAAGAGTGTCAGCCCCACAATACAGGTCATCAGCAACCTTAGCCACCTGTCCCTGTTGAAGGAGATCACCGAGTACCCGACAGGTCAATTCTTCTAATGCAGTTTCTGAACCAGGCATGCCCATGGCACATCTGGCATACACCCGAACTCCTTTAAATGGCGTGACGACCCCGCAGTACTTCATGGAGGCTTTGGATAGTGGAATTTGGTAGAACGCCTTGGTGAGGTCAGTGGCGATAATATACCTCCACTGAGCAATCTGACGCAACGTGGCATCCACATTTGGCATAAGGGATGGCTGGGGTTTGCTGTAACGACCCACATCGGCGAAAGCTGTAACGAGACGAAACCCGCCATTAGGTTTTTTGATAAGAAATGATGGGTTGACATATTCAACATCGATGTCAATGTCTTCAGGCTTTCGAAAAACGCCTAGTGATTCTAGTTCGTCGAATTGAGCCTGCAGTTCCTGTAATTGGCCCCTGGAGTACTGAGGAACTCTTCCCTTCCGTTGCGGTGGCTGGACAGGTCCCATGTTTACCCTCGCCTGGAAGGGGCCAGCAGCGCCATTATAGCCTCCAAACTGCGGATTGAAGACCTCATCAAATTTCCTATGAATCTCGTGAAATTTTTCTCTGATGTCTGCCGACATAATACCATTGGGGTCTAATGAGATAAGGTCAGAGAATAGTGTTAAACTGGGCGAACTGGACTTGCAAACAGTGGCCTGAGGAGTCTCCATTGGGGCCTGTTCAGTTAGGGGCTCCGGAACGTAGGTCATGCGAACGCGGCATACATGGTCATGTTTCTTAATCCCCTGCGGTACGTCAGTCAAATTGGGAATCCTGATTTTTCCGGATACCCCTACGACCAATGATGGGGCAAACCAGTGTGTACGGCCCTCGTGCGGCTCAACAGCAAGCTTGTCGCTAATGTTTGCTAGTTCTGCTGGAAGCTCAAGTTCGACAAAATCCCCCGGCCACACAGTATGTGATGAGGTGGCACGGAGTACGTGAGCTAGCCGAATAGCATGTCTGTCTCCATACGTTTGACTGGCACCATACTCATATGTGTCAGACCCCACACTGACCTGATGTCGAGCAGGGCGGATGGAGATGTCATTACATTCCATAAAGGGGATGCCAGCAAGAATGTCAGAATCCAGGTTCTCTACCACAAGTCCGTCGAAAAAGAGCTTGTGACCATCTCTCTGAAAGTGTGTGCGTGTCTCCCCCACTACCTTCAATGGTGAGGAGCCATCTGCCTGACGAGCTGCCTGTGTACTACTATAGACTTTAAGGCCCAGTCTGCTCGCACATGCTGCCCTTATCATGTTACCTGTCGCCCCACTGTCAATGGTCAGCCTAATGGGGATGTGGCCATGGAAGGCTTCGATGCATGGTGACTGCATAATATGAACGCGCTGTACTGCCTTAAGGTTGGATGCGCTGTCCTCATTGTCGTCCTCAGACTCGCTGTCAGAGTGACTCAGTGAGCCAGCAACTTGCCGCGTCTTAGCAATGAAAGCTCTGTCAGGAGGGGGCAGAAAGGGGCACTTACTGAGAAAGTGATTGTCTGGTCTGCGAGCCTCTTTACATAGTGGGCAGGATTTCTTTAGTCGACCTAGTGAAGCCAGCTTCTGTCTTGGGGGGTTAGACACAGCCAAGCGCATTGCTCTAGCATCCTCTGAGGACTGCAGCTCGTCTAGTAATGAGCACAGGGCTTGAGATATCTCTGGTTTAATGGACGCCAGAGTGCGTGAACGTAACTCTGTGCCATATCTCTGCTTTACAAGCTTCGGCAACTCGCTGTGTATAAGACGAAGCCAAGTGAGAACAACAAAGTTTTCTATCGTGGGGGAGAGCTCCTCATCCTCTGCGATGGGTTCACCTCCATGAGTAATACCAGAGTCTCTGCGTAGTAGATTATCCTCAACAAAAGCCATTAATCTCTGGTACAAATCCTCTGGTCCTTCATTAGACTCTAGTTTAATAGCAGAAAAATCTATAAAATGTGCACCAGTCGACTGGAATCCATAATGTAGTCTGATTGTCTGCCATATGTTATCAATGCATGTAGAGCTCTTAACAACAGTATTTCGGGAAATAACTGGGCAGTAGTTAGCGATCTGCCCCAGCATAAGCTCAAGCATGCTGACCTTTTGTTGGCGCGTGCGCCGTTGCGCCGCGGGAACATCTGCGTCATCATCGGTAAAACCTCTGAATGGTGAAGCCCTCGTCTTTTTTTCCCAGCGCGCGCCGTCGACTAGAAACGGAGCGAACTCTGTGTCCAGAGATAAAGTGTAGACGAGGTTCTGACGCCAGTTCTCAAATGAATTTACAGTCTCAACTTTTGTGAGGCACCATTGTTTCGGTGCTCTGTGTGTATTCGCCATGCTTAAGTCTCGCGTTACACCAGCAGAGATAATCCACAACGCGGCTCGTTTATGCGCGTCGATAGTGTGAATTAATCTCGCATGAACTCACCAGGCTGTTTGGGGAGTGAGTGCGTTAAAGCTGCCACCACGCCAGTGTAGAATAAGGTACAGAGAACCGCTGACACGAGAGACTGGTTTAGTCAAGCCTTTAATGGCGAAGGAAGTTAAACAACAACCCAACTTCACGCGCATGCGCCGCCAGGGTCAGCGCATCCCCGCTCCACGTCACAGAACACGTCACGATCCACGTAACACTCATCATCCTGGCGCAGGTGTGCAAGACTGAAATGTTATCTCTTGTTGGCTTCTGTGGAATCACGTCCAAACTGCTCAGATAAGCAGATTTACAGAGAACAGGTTATGTGACCCAACTCTGAATATTTGGAATATTTTGAATTCTGTTCCGATTTGGCACAATCTTGGAGTGTTTGGTTCTTCGCCCCTAATCCTGCACTTGCTGTCATAGCAACAGGTCCGTAAGATTAAACCTGCTCGGGAGGATTATTTCATGTAAACAAGATTAGATTGCGGCTTTATAAGCGGAGGTGATACTGGAAGTCCTTTAACGCAGCGCGATAGTGTACTTTTTGAGAGATATCGTTTTACTTGTTTTACTCGTCATTTACATCATTCATTTGCTGGAACCACAAATAAATGTTCGACTCGGAGTCTCGCTTTAACAACAGCTCAAACTGTGTGCATTGCCCAGAGATTATGGAATATACTGCAAAATACAATGCGATATATTATATAATACATTTCCATAAAATGGGAAACTAGTGCAAATATTTTTCAATATACTGCAATATGCATTGACCATGTATGGCTATATTAATACATACAAAATATTTATAAATTAAGACAAAAATAGCATTACATGTAATATTCAAACAGTTTTATCCTTTATTGTGTACATATATTGCACATACATGTTCCCATATAAATGTGAATTTATGTTCACACACACACACACACACTTACACTTGGATATGTGGTTTACGGGAACTCTCCATAGGCGTAATGGTTTTTCTAGTGTACGAACTGTATAATCTGTCCCAACACTAACCCTACCCCTAAACCCACCAATCACAGACAACTTTTGGCATTTTTTGAATTTCAAAAAACACCATTATGTTTTTAAGCCGTTTTTAAGACGTTTGGTTTATGAGGACACACACACACAAACTAACAGCAGGCCCTGACAGGAGGAAGACAGAGTAAAGGTACACAGGACATTTCCACACTTTTATTAACCCCGGGTCCAGTGGACCCAAACATCCTGTGTGTAGGGTTTTTCCTACATTGAAAATTTTTTGGTGGCCGCCAAAACGATTTTTTGTCCCGCCAAAGCCTTATTTGATCTGTAATTGGGTTTTATGAGTGAAGCGGGCTACTGACGGAGTGACGGAGAGAACGATCACAGCGCCCCACCCCCACGCGGACACTCTCCGTCTTCAGTTCTGTCTTTGCTCTCTCCCTCGCATCAAAATCAACTGATCCTAAAGGTCGGAAGACCGAATCCATGTTTCACGTGGTGCATTCGGAGAATATTTTTGCTGAATTAGCGCTGGGTGTGAATTGCAGTAAAAAAAAAGTTGCCTTATCTTTTCTTACAACTTGTGACAAGCATTCCGCACAGCTGACATAACTTTAAATAAACGCAAAAAAAAAAAAAAAAAAAATCCGGTTTGAAGTGGGTTTTTTTTTGTGTGTGTTGACAAATCTTTCGTGATGTCCTAACAGCCAGGATTCCCACACAACACGTCCGCTAAAGTCCGATTCGCGACCTGATGACTCATTTGAGCCGATTCATTATAATGAATAGTTAAAGCAATTGGTCTGCCCGTCATGTGTCTGAATCGGTGTATAACAAATCATTACTGAGAAGAACATACACATCTGAAATATGGGTGGGAGAAAAAATCGATTCTTAGATGCATCGCGATGCGGACGTGGACGATTCTGAATCGATTCACAAATGTCAAAAAATCTAATCTCTAAAAAAACGTAATATTGACGGAACGCAAAAGGCGGAACTCTGAAGCGGAAGTGCAGTGCGCGTGCAGTCTGTGGCGCGCACATAACACACTCGCGCACTTAACAGACGCATGATGGCTGAGCGCCAAATTCGAACGGCACCACTGATCTATATAGAAAGACCAGTGAACGGCACCCTCTTCGTTAAAAGCTAGCGTATGGAAAATTGGCAATTTCATTGTTACCTATTTAGTATTTTTTGTATGAAAGCTGCTTTCAGTAGCCTATTTAGTTTTCACATCAATATACTGTAAACAGATCTGTTATACGTAGCCTACATTGTACTGCCCTGCAATATGTGCAATGCCAGTCACAAAAAGTTACATTTTGACTGTGCTCTCTGCAGATGTTCATTCACTTTTTTTGTATAAGCTGTTTTTGATTGTGGTAGGCTATACAGCAAACATTTCAAGTCATAACTCTTTATTATTTAGTTGTGAATAAGAGAGGCTTAGTATGTTACTAATTATTCAGAATAGCCTATGTGTAAGTCCACAAGCATTATATGAGAGCTGCTGGTACATAATTCTATATTTTTGAACAAAAACTGTTTGTGTTTTTGCTACAGCAAAATGTTTTTTTTGTCTGAAGGATTATATTGCTCATTGGAAATAACAAGAAGATGTTGGTTAGAAGTCTATTATTAAATGCTAGAGATTCAGAATATGCTGAAGTTTGTATTAATTTACTACAAGTACGCTGCTAGTACAGGCACATATTTATTTTCAATATTCTTTACAATATAAAGAACCCATACAATAACAATATGGGTTCTTTGCAATGTTCAAATCACTTGTTTTATTAATAAAATTAATATAGGAAGATGGAAGTAAGTTCGTTAAGGGTCATCATAAATATTTTGCTTTAAAAGTACCAAGTAAAAAAAAAAAAAAAAAATTAATAATCGATAATCGTTACCCTCTGAATCGTAATCGAATCGAATCGTGAGGTGCCTAGAGATTCCCACCCCTAATCTGAAATGAGAAAGTAAGTGTGCTTACCTCATTTAGCAAGAGTGTTTAGTAAAATTTAGCCTTAATAATCCACAGTATGTATAGGCCTATGACAATGTGTAGTAAATTACCTTAAAAAAAATCACAAACTGTTTCTTTGTATTTATTTTAAATTTAACATTTATTGTCAATATTGGGCTTGCGGATCATGTGGGTACTAGGGTACTCTTTGCTGTGTGTGGATGACCATGTCGGTCAGCCACCACCGAAGACCAATTTTGACCCAGGAAAAACCCTGGTAATATAAATGTGTAGGGGGTGTGTACAGTGTGTGGTCATTAAAATGTGTTCTGATATATATTCTTCAGAGAAAATGAGCCAAGGCCAATGATTCTGAGTATGAAAAAATAATATAATCGTATCAATTTTCTTTTGATAAAAAATGAAAACAAGTCCTTCAGACCCGAATACCATATGAAGGTTAAAGGTGCAGTGTGTGATTTTTAGCGGCATCTAGTGGTGAGATTTTCGAATTGCAAACAAGCAGTCACTCATGGCCCATCCCTCAAATTGACCCTTCGCTAAGCCCCGCCCTCCTTAGTTACTGTTGCTACGCCTGTCAAGCTTTTGCGCCTGGCACGTCTATTACAGTATGTATGCACTGGTTTCAGACATTCCTAAGGAGATAATTAGTCATTTTTGGCAAATAGGTGAAAATATGAGAGAGCAAGACTGCAGTATGCATTCAAGGGTTAAATCCACGACACAATATGCAAATGATTAGAGAATAATTTCATCAAAATTTAAGCTAAAGCCTATAACGTTAGGTCCCAGCGCAAGCAGCCGCCTCATACGCTGACCATTCAAATGGGAAACACACAAATTGAGGAACAGCTATGTGCATGCACAGCAGCGTAAGTGAAATTTGAAAATATTCTAATATTTATAAATCAAACAGCTTATCCATAAGTATTGTGGAATAAACACAAGACATTAGCCTGACCACTTTGCAATGATAACATTCTCCCGCTTATATTTGTAGTACGCCAGGCTAACGTTACTGCTCACACGTCGTGGGTCACATAGTGACTACTGTTATGAACTGATTAAGTTTGCATACCAACCTTTTCCTTGGAGATCTCCAGCAAGCCCCCTGATGTTCCCTCCTTTTACTACCTTTTACTGTTACTAGAACTAACACCGGGAGAGTCGCGATCGGATTGGGGTAACGTTAGTTTGGCCGTCGATTAGCAAAATGCTGAAATATATTTTTAAGTAGGCTAACATTAAATTATGTCAGTGAGCCTCCGTCTTGCCTTTAATCACACTGCTTGATCCACGAGCTGGACAATAACTTTATTCTAGAGCTGCTATAAAGCCAAAACACTTTACTTTTAATTTCCTATTATCAATGTAAAGCTGCTTTGGAACAATCTACATTGTTAAAAGCGCTATATAAATGAAGATGACGCCCGGCATTTCTCCCCTTGGGTTTTAGGTTTCGGGAAGGGAACAAAATCCACCACCCCGTCCAAACTTTTAGGATACCGGGTATCAGATTTGCACAATCCATACGCACAACGCTTCGGCATGTTTCCCTCGCTCGAAAGCTTGCCAGACCTCCCGCGCCTAGTTACGGTTGCTAAGCCACGATTGGCCAGTGGCGGTTTTCGGGCGTGGCTTAGCGAAGAGTCAATTGCAAACTCGAAAGAGAAGCTACGCTGGCCGACGTAGGATCGGAAGATGTCGTCGTCTGAGTCATCTGAGTCAGCAGAGAGTAGCAAGTCAAGCAATGAGGTTTCTTTATATTATATTTTATATTAAATTATATTTACCTAATTATTCAGTAAAACCACATGTTATTGCAATTTTTGCATTGTGTTAGTCTTTTATTCACTGACTTTACCATAGCCTGTTTCCATGCTAGTTAGTATAAGATAAGAGGTATGGATAAGAGCATCAAAGCAGCTAGGTAAGGGGAAATAGCTAACGTTACGATGTTCGAGGCGTTGTTTCAGTCAGCATGTTTTTCTCCACGTTTGCAGATGTTCGCAGGGTGCCCGCGGTTATGTAGATAAATGACTCATTCTTAGGTAATAAAAATAAAGCGGTTCATTAAGTAAGGTCTTTATACACCACTGAATCATAGCTATGGATCTTATATTGCATTTCTGTCAATAGAACCTCAGATATATCACACATTGCACCTTTAATTAAGAGTGAGCCAATAATCAACCAAATGACCCACAGGCTCTATTCTTCAGCATAATGGTGACCCCAAAAACTCAAACATAGGACCAGAAAAAATAATAGAACATTAAACACTAACATATCTCCCCCTATATTACTATTGAGCAAAACATTAAATAACTCTTAATTTGAACATTCGCTCTCCTTTAACTGTCAGAAGCAAAGCATGCCGGGAACTAGAAATCCGTTTTAGCCTAACTCATTTCATTAGTGTGTTTGTGTGTGTGTGTGTGTGTGTGTGTGTGTGTGTGTACATAAATTCACATTTATATGGGAACGTGTGTGCAATATATGTACACAATAAAGGATAAAACTATTTGAATATTACATGTAATGCTATTTTTGTCTTCATTTATAAATATTTTATATGTATTAATATAGCCATACATGTTCAATGCATATATTGCAGTATATTGAAAAATATTTGCACTAGTTTCCCATTTATGGAAATGTATTATTGTAATATATCGCATTATATTTTGCAGTACATTCCCATATATTTTTGTTCAGTAATGGACTTGCAAAGAATCTCAGGGCAATGCACACAGTTTGTGCTGTTGTTAAAGTGCGACTACGAGTCGAACATTTGTGTGGTCACTGTTCCAGCAAATGAATTATGTATATGACAAGTAAAACGATATCTCTCAAAAAGTACACTATCGTGCTGCGTTAAAGGACTTTCTAGTATCACCTCCGCTTATAAAGCCGCAATCTAATCTTGTTTACATGAAATAATCCTCCCGAGCATTATTGTACAAAATGTCCAGTTCTCTGTATAATTATGGCCTCTTACATACCCGGAAAGTTACCTCCGTTTTTGGAATTGAAAGTTTTGGTTATCCGATTACTTACTCTTAAAAATGCCAAGGTATGTCACATAACCTGCTCTCTGGAAATCTGCTTATCTGAGCAGTTTGGACGTGATTCCACAGAAGCCAACAAGAGATAACATTTCAGTCTTGCACACCTGAACACGCTAATCAATATCTTCAGGGGCTCGTTCTTCGTAGGCTACGTTGCTTATTACATCCGAGATCAAATGACACATCCAAGATGATATCATCGTGCTAACCATGATCTGGTTAACTCGGTTCTTCGAACACACCTGCCGGATATGATTAGTATCGCTGGATTGAGTTATCTGAGATAATTGCGCGTTCATGCGCTGTTTAAAAGGGGATATGTATCGATAGTAGAAACATTGATCAGCAACGCTGCTATTGGCTGCTCAGCGTGGCCAAAGAGTGCGCACAGTTTTTCTCCTGCAGCAGAGCAAGAACTAATAGTTGAAGTTTATTCGGAATTTTAATGTTTAATCAAAACGCCAGGGAACACCTTACAGTCTGCAAACGCCAGGAGAGAGGGCTGGCAAAAAGTAGCAGACAATCTAAATCCGTTAGAAGTGGCCATGTTAGATGTTTTTATCACTTATTAGCCTTATTTGTATTTTAATAATTGCATAATTACTTTGTGCATTGTAATGTCAGAGTCACCACACTAGAACATGGGAACAAATAAAAGTGAAGTACAAAAATATTCTACATAATGGTAATTTTTAGTTATATTATAGTCTCTTTTATAAAAGGCACTGTTAAATAAATGGTTGTCTGTTTATAAAAGCAACCAAGAAAAGGCTGAGAAAAAAGAAAAGAAAAGATCTTCGTAGCCTACACTGTAAAACATTTTTGCTGCATTAAATTAAGGCTGTATAGTCATTTCAACTGTTAAATCTTGAGTAATGATGAATTGCTTTGACTTGTGAAAGTGAAAACTGATAAACTTATGTTAATGTAAATATATTTTGCCATGAGTTATTGATCACATTTTTCCCCAGTGTAGTTCATTGTAATGACATTGTGTTTTCCTCTTTTGTGCACTTTTACATAATACACCAACACTTGTATCTGTTCCCAAGAATGTGGTGGCAGAAATATGTGCAGTAAGTGGATATTTTCTAACTTTCCAAAGGAAAGAAAGTATAAGACTTTGTAATGTCCATTTGTTTCCATTGCACTGGGCAGTGAATAAACCCTCTCAGATAACTGTCATATGGAGGAACTAGCCTACCTGCAAGTGCATAAATAACTTTACTTAATTTATACTTGTATGCTTTATGGCTGCAATATAAGTTGCAGGATTCCTCATCTACAGAAAGGCCTACAGAAGAGTCTGCACAGACAGAGGAGACGGTGAACGTGATTTCACCAAGTACCACATGTTCCTGGATCAACATCTTTGTTGATCCTGGAACAACTTTCCAATCAACCAATCAGATTTGAGGAACAAGTTTACAGTTTATGTCAAGTTTAGGCTTAAAACCAGGGTGAGGTGCTTCAACATCAGTGTTATTCGCCTGTCATTTCCCTCAGATTTTAAGGAAAAGTTTGGGTATGGTTAGGTTTAGGGGTAGGGATAGGGTTAGGACTAAATTTTGGGGCAGGAATGTTAATCCAGGATCAACAAAATATGTTGATCCAGGAACATGTCTTACTTGGCAAAATCACGGTGACCGCTACACCATAGACCATCAAGGCCTCAATGAAGGGGATTATGTGAACAGAAAGGGAGTTCACAATGTAAATGTGCAGCCCAGTTACTATTGTGATTCTTAATATTCCAGATTAGTAATATTACCGTAAAACTTCAAATAATAGCCCGGGCTTTTATTTTCCCAAATCGCCGAACTGCACCGGCTTGTATTTGAGACAGGCGTCTATATGAGACAGGCCTTTAATTTAGTGTTGAGATGAGCATGACAGTAGGAGGTTACCATATCTGTGTTTGTGTTTAACAGATCAGTTAATGTAAGAATTAGCCTACTATATTTCCGTATGTCTTCCGTATGGGGGTCGCACACCAGACGAGAAGCGCAGTGCCACGTCTTTCAAATTCGAACCCATTATTCTCTATGAGTGTAGCCTACATTGTCTCAAATCATCGTTAATGTATATTTCACCCTGTGCTGCAATATACATTCAGTTTTACATTCATTAACAGAAATCATCAGCTGCTTGAATGAAAATTGCTGATGTTATCGGATTTTCAGGTGATATTCTCAATTCATTCAGTTAACGGACGCTCTGAGGTAAAGTGAATTCAGACTGCAGACTAAGCAACGATTCTATTTAATGGTACAATCATAACATAGTACAGACATGATCTTAATTCCATAATATCCTTAAACATAACTATATTGCTGGCCATAAACTGACAAAGTGCACGTTTGGTGTGCGATACCTCGAGTTGTCATAAACGCGACGCGGCACTGTGCTTCTTGTACGGTGTGCGACCCCCTTAAGATTATTGGCAGCATAAAAAAAGCATAAAAAACGAAACGATGTGACAGCCATGGGCTGAACAATAGCTACAAGTTACCAGTAATATCATGTGATACAAAAGGACATCACTATCATCATCACCGCAATCCTCAACTACAAGTTCATTGGCGAATTCCTCCTCCTCGTGGCTCTCCTCCACTTTTCCCTCTCCGGCCTCCGCTAACTCTGCCTGCCTTGCTTGCGCTAACAGCTCCCGCCCAGATGCGCAGGGCTCTCTTGCGTGCGCAATCTGCTCCATAACTGGCTTAAACACACGATCTGATGGGTTTTAGAAGATAAAATGCAACCCGAAACTAAAAAACAGACTGGGCCTCTATTTGAGGCCGGCCTTTATCCAAACCTGTAGCCACACCAGGCGTGTAAAAGAGACAGGCGTCTATTTGGGACTCGGCTATTATTTGAAGTTTTACGGTATATCAAATAAAAAAGGCAGTTGACTAAAATCTTCCATATCACAAAAGTGAAAGCAAAATGGCCAGGATCTGTGCATGACTTAAGAATTTTCAGAGATTCACATTTATGCACATTATTTGAAAGTGGTAAGAAAAGTTCCACAATTAAATATCAAGCTCACTGTATTACATACACTTATGCTGATCCTAACAGAACTGCATTTTTTCATAGGTGATTATGACATGTTCCTGGTGTTTTATGACCCCATTCCCTGACCCAAACCAGTTACAATGCAGCTCTAGCCAGGACAAGGGCACACAATGAAATGAACTTTGGCTAAAGGGAAGATTTCAGTGTCTGAAAAGTCTGAGGGTTGCACACCTGACAGGGCCTGTGACATTGTTGCATGTGCCATATTACACAACATTGCCAAAAAAAAAAACACTTTTCATTAAATGTTTAATAAAAGACAAATATGCTTAGTTCCTTGAGTTTTATTTCAATTGTTCTTTGTAAAGAAAAGCCAGTGGTCAAGTGCCTGCAACAAGAGATATTAGACACATGCCTCATGCAACAAATAAAAAGGAAAAGTTGGCTATACACTGCCCACCTGTAGGCCTATGTCTCCTCGGTCACCGTGATTTTGCCAAGTAAGACATGTTCCTGGATCAACATATTTTGTTGATCCTGGAATAACATTCCTGTCCCAAAATTTAGTCCTTACCCTATCCCTACCCCTAAACCTAACCCTACCCATAACTTTTCCCTAAAATCAGAGGGAAATGATAGGTGAATAACACTGATGTTGAAGCACCTCACCCTGGTTTTAAGCCTAAACTTGACATAAACTGTAAACTTGTCCCTCAAATCTGATTGGTTGATTGGAAAGTTGTTCCAGGATCAACAAAGATGTTGATCCAGGAACATGTGGTACTTGGTGAAATTACGTTCACCGGTACGAATCACGTTAGTAAAGCCTGAGTGACATATACTGTAATCAGCATGGTCATGATTGCATGATCTTCATAAAAAATGATGATAGTCTAAAAAAAAAAAACAACAACAAAAAAAAAAATGCTTTACAACATTGGGTCTTAAATGGCCTGGAAATGCCACAAAAAAAAAAAACTAAAACTGTTTTTTAAACCTAAAAGCGCCAGGTAAACTCTGAATGACACGACAGACAGCACTTTCCATCAAGTTCTCCGCATCTCCAATAGTGTAAAGGAAAGAGCCACTCGCAAATAATCTTAGGGCAATGCAAACCGTTTGTGCTGTAGTTAAAGCCAGACTCCGACAAGTTAAAAATAAATGTGCGTTTCCAACAAATTAATAATATAAACGACAATCTCACGAGTCACGAGAAAAAATATATATCTCAGAAAGTGCACTATTGCCTTAGATGAAATCAACTGCAGATAAAAGAAGACATTAAATCTCACAAGAGGAGGATTAAACAACTCCAACTTGAAAATATTTGGTCACCATTATGGTGACCAGTGTTCCCTTTAGTTGAGCAGTTTGACTATTATTGTTTTATGTGAGTTTGTAATCTTTATGACAATGTTAATTGAAGCACTTAATTTGTTACAAAGATGAGCAGGTGATTTAATTGTCATAATAATGTAAAATAATTCACTCATCTCATCACTGGCTAAAAGTGATAATTTAGTACTAATAAATCAGTTTTACCTTTTTAGCCACAAATTAAACATTCTGAATTTAGCTATATAAACACAAAACTGAATTTTATTTAAACCCACACAGACATTAAGAATCAACATGAATCTCAATAATGGTGACATGCTTCATGCTGCAATGCATGCTGGAAACCATGAGTTTTATACTATGGTGACTCCCAGAATGCATTGCGGCATGAAACATGTCACCATTGTCGAGATTCGTATGCTGAATCTTGATGTCTGTGTGTCTCTGAAAGCAATTTCCCCATTTAAAAAAAAAAAAACTCCGAATGAGAATGGCTGATCTGTGATGAGAAAGTATTGTTGGTGAAAATAATCTGTTAAAAATAAAAAAAACTGCTTTTGATCAGTGATAAAATTTGTGAATGATTTCACTTTATGATGATGAAACTATAATACCTGATTTGCTTTTGGCTTCTTTTAAAAATAAATAAATAATAATAATAATTATTATTTAAAACTGCTACAAAGACCACATATTCAGATAAAAAGCCAAGAGTCAAACTGCCCAACTAAAGGAAACATTATGTTTGGACTCAAATGAAGTAAGTTCACAGTACTATCAATATAAATAATCGTTTTTGAACTCGAAACTGTTTGAAGCAATTGGTTTCCCAAATAATACGAGTACGTTCCATGGTATTTTTACGGTAATATACTGTAAAAAAAAGGGAGAGCTGTAAAGTAACAGTAAAGGGCTGTAAATTAACAGTACATTGCTGGCAACCAGCTGCCAGTAGATTACAGTTATTTTACAGCGCAATTTTTTACACCTGTAAGTGTAAAAAAGTGTCTTATTATACAAGGTATGTCACATAACCAGGGGTCTCATTTATAAAACTGTGCCTAGGAACCTTACTAAAAGTGCACGTGCGCCCGAAAGCCAAAAATGGCGTACGCAAAAAAATATTCGGATTTATAAAACCGTTCGTACACCAGAACCTGCGCAGAATTCACTTTATAAATCCCAGTCAGCGGAAGATTGTGCGCACATGCGTCTCCTCCCTGAAATAACCATATATGGAGCTTACAACGCCTAGTTTACTATGCAGATCCTCATCTGCATATCATTTGCATATGATTATTCATCCACGTGATGACACATTACATTAATAAAAATCAAGTAGTTGCCTATCCTTGCCTTGTTTTTGAATACATAAATCAAATAGTGTAAAATACATTTCAGAGAAAGTTTTTCTCAATCTTTTCCACTGGCCAATTGTATTTTTAATTGATATTTTTAATGGAAACAGATAGGCCTTGGGCATTATTTGCACGAAACTATTTTCTCAGACAGTCTGGTATTATCATGATAAGCAGTTATCTCTGTGGTTAAAACATTAAAACACAGCACGCCAGAGGAAAAGTGTTCAAAAACTGCATCCACAACAAATATTTCTATTGACTGAATTTGAATATAAAAATGTTGTAACTTCTCAGTAATGATTTCATGTTTAAGTGCTTAACACCATTAATTTGAATGGCATATTTAATCTAAATGTTTATATCAGAAGTAAAACATAGTTTAAATCATTATTTAATTTATTTAAACTGTTATTTGCGTCAGTTTCACTAAACGGCCCAACGCGCTCGCTGGCGCGGACATTTAAGAAGGGATGGTTATTTGCTTCAAGTGACAGGCTTGGTGAGTGAAATTATTTGTATTATCTTTCTGTATATGTTAAATTTTCTTTAGATTTTCTGTCTAAAAGTGACCAAAAAGACACTTAACTCCAGCTCACCATCGGTGTCGCCAATTCCCTTTGTCTCCAGAATGTGCGTACGTACGGCTCAAAGTTTGCTTAAAGGTGTGCACATTCTCCCGTCAAGTTTGTTTTTTATAGATCACAACCTTTGCGTGGGAACTGGCGTACGTACGTTTCCAGCCCCGTTTTGTGCGTACGCACGCTTTATAAATGAGACCCCTGCTCTCTGGAAATCTGCTTATCTGAGCAGTTTGGACGTGATTCCACAGAAGCCAACAAGAGATAACGTTTCAGTCTTGCACACCTGAACACGCTAATCAATATCTTCAGGACAGAAAAATCCCCAGTGTTAAAACAACAGTGCTCAGAGCACATATAAAGTAACACTAAAGCAGTGTTAAAGTTAATTGGATCATTAAGTAATTAATTAAGTGATGATTGAGCATTATTGAACATACCTGGGGCCCGTTCTTCGTACGTTGCTTAAAATATCCGAGATCAAATGAGACATCCAAGATGATATCATCGTGTTAATCATGATCTGGCTAATTAGGTTCTTCGAACACACCTGCCAGTTACACAGCAAAATCCCCAGTGTTAAATTAACACTCCTCAGTGTTTATATGTGTCCACACTACAGGGTGTTAAAAATTAACACTGAAGCAGTGTTGAAGTTAATGAGATAATTAAGTTAACACTGAAGCAGTGTTGAAGTTAATGCGATAATTAAGTGATTAATTAAGTGATTGGCCATTAGTGGTGACACCTGATGTTAATAAGCAGAATCACTGACAGAAAGAGAAAAAAACAATAACAGAATTAAAGCTGCAAGCAGCGATGAAAGGGCCCTCGCACCCGTGCCATCAACACTCGGTGGCTTTAGGAAGGCAGAGCATGGTTGGGAAATGTACATTTAAGGAGGTATATATAGTAAGAGTATGTCAAAGTCAGTTACAAAATGTTTTGTATAATGGTCATAATAGCATGCTTCATGACTCAGCTAAGTGTTGCTAGCATGTTCAGTCTGTTTCTAGCATGCTTAGTACACAATAATTATGTGGTTAGTACTGCATTACGGTGTTAACCATGTCAGTTTCTGTTGCCAGTAGGTGGCGTTATGACTATAACTGAATATGAGCATGGATGTGTGTTCAGGACAGAACTCTTATCAAACATGTGAAGTTTGGTGCAAATTGGACATTGCCTTCTTGAGTAACAACAAAGTCATGTTTCATTGAATTAGCATTCTTTAGAACTTAGCTAAGCATTGTTAGCATGTTTTAACATGTTGCTAGAACGGCATCAACGTGTTAAACATGTCACTTCCTGTTGCCAGTTGGTGGTGCTATTACTATAACTGAACATTCTCATGTAGATGTGTTCAGGCCATGACTCTTATCAAAAGTGTGAAGTTTGGGGCAGATTGGACATTCCATGCCTGAGTTACAGCAAATTCCTATTTAATTGCAATAATAGCATGCTTTAGCACTTGGCTAAGAGTTTGCTAGCATTTTTAGCATGTTTCTAGTATGTTGTTAGCATGTTTAACACTTGCTGGCACTTTTTTATATGTTATTAGGAGTCCACAACAGTGTTAAACATGTCACTTCCTGTTGCCAGCAGGTGGCGCTATGACTATAACTGAATATAAGCATGGTCATGTGTTCAGGACAGAACGCTTATCAAAAGTGTGAAGTTTGGGGCAGATTGGACATTCCATGCCTGAGTTACAGCAAATTCATATTTAATTGCAGTAATATCATTCTTTAGCACTTAGCTAAGTGTTTGCTATTATGTTTTAGCATGTCTCTAGTATGTTGGTAGGATGTTTAGCTCCTACTGGCATTTTTTTATATGTTATTAGGAGTCAAGAACAGTGTTAAACGTCACTTCCTGTTGCCAGCAGGTGGCGCTATGACTATAACTAAATATGAGCATGGACATGTGTTCAAGAGATAACTCTTATCAAACGTGTGACGTTTGGGGTAGATTGTACATTGCCTTCTTGAGTAACAACAAAGTCCTGTTTCATTGAATTAGCATGCTTTAGCACTTAGCTAAGTATTGCTAGCATGTTTTAATATGTTTCTAGCATGTTTAGAACTCAATGGCATTTTTAACATGTTGCTAGAACGGCATCAACGTGTTAAACATGTCACTTCCTGTTGCCAGTAGGTGGCGCTATTACTATAACTGAATTTGAGCATAGGCATGCGTTCAGGCCATGATTCTTATCAAACATGTGAAGTTTGGGGCAGATTGGACGTTCCATGCCTGAGTTACAGCAAATTCCTATTTAATTGCAGTAATAGCATGCTTTATCACTTAGCTAAGTGTTTGCTAGCATGTTTCTAGTATGTTGCTAACCTGTTTAGCACTTGCTGGCTCTTTTATATATGTTATTAGGAGACCACAACAGTGTTAAACATGTCACTTCCTGTTGACAGCAGGTGGCGCTATTACTATAACTGAATATTCTCATGTAGATGTGTTCAGGCCATGACTCTTATCAAACGTGTGAAGTTTGGGGCAGATTGGACATTCCATGCCTGTGTTACAGCAAATTCCTATTTAATTGCAGCAATAGCATGCTTTAGCACTTAGCTAAGTGTTTGCTAGCATGTTTTAGCATGTTTCTAGTATGTTGTTAGCATGTTTAGCACTTGCTGGCACTTTTTTATATGTTTTTATATGTCCACAACAGTGTTTAACATGTCACTTCCTGTTGCCAGCAGGTGGCACTATGACTGTAACTGAATATGAGCATGGTCATGTGTTCAGGACAGAACGTTTATTAAAAGTGTGAAGTTTGGCGCATATTGGACATTGCCTTCTTGAGTAACAACAACATCCTGTTTCATTGAATTAGCATGCTTTACCACTTAGCTAAGTATTGCTAGCATGTTTTAACATTAGCTAGCATGTTTTAACATGTTTCTAGCATGTTTAGACCTCAATGGCATTTTTAACATGTTGCTAGAATGGCATCAACGTGTTAAACATGACACTTCCTGTTGCCAGTAGGTGGCGCTATTACTATAACTGAATATTCTCATGTAGATGTGTTCAGGACAGAACGCTTATCAAAAGTGTGAAGTTTGGGGCAGATTGGACATTCCATGCCTGAGTTACAGCAAATTCCTATTTAATTGCAATAATAGCATGCTTTAGCACTTAGCTAAGAGTTTGCTAGCATGTTTTAGCATGCTTCTAGTATGTTGTTAGCATGTTTAGCACTTGCTGGCACTTTTTTATATGTTATTAGGAGTCCATAACAGTGTTAAACATGTCACTTCCTGTTGCCAGCAGGTGGCGCTATGACTATAACTGAATATGAGCATGGCCATGTGTTCAGGACAGAACTCTTATCAAACGTGTGAAGTTTGGGGCAGATTGGACATTCCATGCCTGAGTTACAGCAACTTCCTGTTTCATGGCGAAACATCGAAATTTGTAAGGCCGCCGAGGACCCGCCCTTCGACGAAAACTCAAGATCTTCGCAATTTAACGTCGCAAAGGCCTTAAGATTACACTCACCAAATTTGAAGATGATCAGATTAAAACTGTAGGAGGAGTTCGTTAAAGTATGAGGCCTGAAAATGGCAAAAACTGCACAAAAATCTGAGAGGAAGTTCAAAATGGCTGACTTCCTGTTGTGTTTAGGGCTATGCTCCAAGAGACTTTTTTGTAGGTATTAGGTCATTACACGTATGTACCGAATTTCGTGCATGTACGTTGAACGTTGCGGGAGGCGCACTCCGTTGAACTTTTATAGGTGGCGCTATCGAGCCATTTTGCCCCGTCCAATTCTGAAACCTATATCAGATGTAAATTTTCGCCAGTTCTGACGCGTGTGCAAAGTTTCGTGAGTTTTCGCGCATGTTTAGGCCCTCAAAAATGCAATTCAATGCGGAGAAGAATAATAATAATAATTAAAGCTGCAAGCAGCGATGAAAGGGCCCTCGCACCCGTGCCATCAACACTCGGTGGTTTTAGGAAGACAGAGCATGGTTGGGAAATGTACATTTAAGGAGGTATATATAGTAATAGTATGTCAAAGTCAGTTACAAAATGTTTTGTATAATGGTGATAATAGCATGCTTCATGACTATGTTTCTAGCATGCTCAGTACACAATAATTATGTGGTTAGTACTGCATTACTGTGTTAACCATGTCAGTTTCTGTTGCCAGTAGGTGGCGTTATGACTATAACTGAATATGAGCATGGATGTGTGTTCAGGACAGAACTCTTATCAAACGTGTGAAGTTTGGTGCAAATTGGACATTGCCTTCTTGAGTAACAACAAAGTCATGTTTCATTGAATTAGCATTCTTTAGCACTTAGCTAAGCATTGTTAGCATGTTTTAACATGTTTCTAGCATGTTTAGAACTCAATGGCATTTTTAACATGTTGCTAGAACGGCATCAACGTGTTAAACATGTCACTTCCTGTTGCCAGTAGGTGGCGCTATTACTATAACTGAACATTCTCATGTAGATGTGTTCAGGCCATGACTCTTATCAAAAGTGTGAAGTTTGGGGCAGATTGGACATTCCATGCCTGAGTTACAGCAAATTCCTTTTTAATTGCAATAAAAGCATGCTTTAGCACTTAGCTAAGAGTTTGCTAGCATGTTTTAGCATGTTTCTAGTATGTTGTTAACATGTTTAACACTTGCTGGCACTTTTTTATATGTTATTAGGAGTCCATAACAGTGTTAAACATGTCACTTCCTGTTGCCAGCAGGTGGCGCTATGACTGTAACTGAATATAAGCATGGTCATGTGTTCAGGACAGAACGCTTATCAAACGTGTGAAGTTTGACGCAGATTGGACATTCCATGCCTGAGTTACAGCAAATTCATATTTAATTGCAGTAATATCATTTTTTAGCACTTAGCTAAGTGTTTGCTAGTATGTTTTAACATGTCTCTAGTATGTTGTTAGCATGTTTAGCATTTGATGGCACTTTTTTTATATGTTTTTATATGTCCACAACAGTGCTTAACATGTCACTTCCTGTTGCCAGCAGGTGGCACTATGACTGTAACTGAATATGAGCATGGTCATGTGTTCCGGACAGAACGTTTATTAAAAGTGTGAAGTTTGGTGCAGAATGGACATTGCCTTCTTGCGTAACAACAACATCCTGTTTCATTGAATTAGCATGCTTTAGCACTTAGCTAAGTATTGCTAGCATGTTTTAACATGTTTCTAGCATGTTTAGAAGTCAATGGCATTTATTAACATGTTGCTAGAACGGCATCAACGTGTTAAACATGACACTTCCTGTTACCAGTAGGTGGTGCTATTACTATAACTGAATATTCTCATGTAGATGTGTTCAGGCCATGACTGTTATCAAACGTGTGAAGTCTGGGGCAGATTGGACATTCTGTGCCTGAGTTACAGCAAATTTCTATTTAATTGCAGTAATAGCATGCTTTAGCACTTAGCTAAGTGTTTGCTAGCATGTTTTAGCATGTTTCTAGTATGTTGTTAACATGTTTAGCACTTGCTGGCACTTTTTTATATGTTATCAGGAGTCCACAAGAGTGTTAAACATGTCACTTCCTGTTGCCAGCAGGTGGCGCTATGACTGTAACTGAATATGAGCATGGTCATGTGTTCAGGACAGAACGCTTATCAAAAGTGTGAAGTTTGGAGCAGATTGGATATTCCATGCCTTAGTTACAGCAACTTCCTATTTAATTGCAGCAATAGCATGCTTTAGCACTTAGCTAAGTGTTTGCTAACATGTTTCTAGTATGTTGTTAGCATGTTTAGCACTTGCTGGCACTTTTTTATATGTTATCAGGAGTCCACAACAGTGTTTAACATGTCACTTCCTGTTGCCAGCAGGTGGCGCTATGACTGTAACTGAATATGAGCATGGTCATGTGTTCAGGACAGAACGCTTATCAAAAGTGTGAAGTTTGGCGCAGATTGGACATTGCCTTCTTGAGTAACAACAACGTCATGTTGCATTGAATTAGCATGCTTTAGCACTTAGCTTAGTATTGTTAGCATGTTTTAACATGTTTCTAGCATGTTCAGAAGTCAATGGCATTTTTAACATGTTGCTAGAACGGCATCAACGTGTTAAACATGACACTTCCTGTTACCGGTAGGTGGCGCTATTACTATAACTGAATATTCTCATGTAGATGTGTTCAGGCCATGAATCTTATCAAACGTGTGAAGTTTGGGGCAGACTGGACATTCCGTGCCTGTGTTAAAGCAAATTCCTATTTAATTGCAGCAATAGCATGCTTTAGCACTAAGCTAAGTGTTTGCTAGCATGTTTTAGCATGTTTCTAGTATGTTGTTAGCATGTTTAGCACATGCTGGCACTTTTTTATATGTTATTATGAGTCCACAACAGTGTTTAACATGTCACTTCCTGTTGCCAGCAGGTGGCACTATGACTGTAACTGAATATGAGCATGGTCATGTGTTTAGGACAGAACGTTTATCAGAAATGTGAAGTTTGGCGCAGATTAGACATTGCCTTCTTGAGTAACAACAACATCCTGTTTCATTGAATTAGCATGCTTTAACACTTAGCTAAGTATTGCTAGCATGTTTTAACATGTTTCTAGCATGTTTAGAAGTCAATGGCATTTTTAACATGTTGCTAGAACAGCATCAACGTGTTAAACATGTCACTTCCTGTTGCCAGTAGGTGGCGCTATTACTATAACTGAATTTGAGCATGGACATGTGTTCAGGCCATGATTCTTATCAAACGTGTGAAGTTTGGGGCAGATTGGACATTCCATGCCTGAGTTACAGCAAATTCCTATTTAATTGCAGTAATAGCATGCTTTAGCACTTAGCTAAGTGTTTGCTAGCATGTTTTAGCATGTTTCTAGTATGTTGTTAGCATGTTTAGCACTTGCTGGCACTTCTTTATATGTTATTAGGAGTCCACAACAGTGTTAAACATGTCACTTCCTGTTGCCAGCAGGTGGCGCTATGACTATAAATGAATATGAGCATGGTCATGTGTTCAGGACAGAATGCTTATCAAACGTGTGAAGTTTGGAGCAGATTGGACATTCCATGCCTGAGTTATAGCAACTTCCTGTTTCATGGCGAAACATCAAAATTTGTCAGGCCGCCGAGGACCCGCCCTTCGACGAAAACTCAAGATCTTCGCAATTTAACGTCGCAAAGGCCTTAAGATTACACTCACCAAATTTGAAGATGATCAGATTAAAACTGTAGGAGGAGTTCGTTAAAGTACGAGGCATGAAAATGGCAAAAACTGCACAAAAATCTGAGAGGAAGTTGAAAATGGCTGACTTCCTGTTGTGTTTAGGGCTACGCTCCAAGAGACTTTTTTGTAGGTAGTAGGTCCTTACATGTATGTACCGAATTTCGTACACATACGTGGAACATAGCGGGAGGCGCACTCCGTTGAACTTTTATAGGTGGCGCTATCGAGCCATTTTGCCCCGCCCAGTTCTGAAACCTATATCAGTTGTAAATTTTCGCCAGTTCTGACGCGTGTGCAAAGTTTCGTGACTTTTCGAGCATGTTTAGGCCCTCAAAAATGCGATTCAATGCGGAGAAGAATAATAATAATAATAATAATAATAATAATAATAATAATAAACAGAGCAATTCCAAGAGGGTCCTCACACCATCGGTGCTCGGGCCCTAATTAAAGCTGCAAGCAGCGATGAAAGGGCCCTCGCACCCGTGCCGCCGCCACCCGGTGGCTTTAGGAAGACAGAGCATGGTTGGACAATGTGCATTTAAGGAGGTATATATAGTAGTTGCTAGCATGTTTAGTATGTTTTTAGCATGCTTAGTACACAATAGTTATGTGGTTAGTACTGCATTACTGTGTTAACCATGTCAGTTTCTGTTGCCAGTAGGTGGGGCTATGTCTATATCTGAATATCGCTATGTAGATGTGTTCAGTGCAGGACTTTTATCAAACATGTGGAGTTTGGGGCAGATTGGACATTGTATGCTTGAGTTACAACAACTTCCTTTAGCATTTCTAGCATGTTTTATGATGTTTCTAGCATATTACATATTAATTTTGGGGTAGATTGGACATTGAATGCCTGAGTTACAGCAAATTCATATTTAATTGCAGTAATAGGATGCTTTAACACTTAGCTAAGTATTTGATTGCATGTTTCTAGTATGTTGCTAACATGTTTAGCAGTTGGTGACACTTTTTTATATGTTATTAGGAGTCCAGAATAGTGTTAAACGTCACTTCCTGTTGCCAGCAGGCGGCGCTATGACTATATCTGAATATGAGCATGGACTTGTGTTCAGGAGATACCTATTATCAAACGTGTGAAGTTTGGGGTAGATTGGACATTGTATGCCTAAGTTACAACAACTTCCTTTAGAATTTCTAGCATGCTTTAGAACTTAGCTATGTGTTGCTAGCATGTTTCTTGCATGTTACATATTAAGTTTGGGGCAGATTGGACATTCCATGCCTGTGTTACAGCAAATTCATATTTAATTGCAGCAATAGCATGCTTTAGCACTTAGCTAAGTGTTTGCTAATATGTTTCTAGTATGTTGTTAGCATGTTTAGCACTTGCTGGCACTTTTTTATATGTTATCAGGAGTCCACAACAGTGTTTAACATGTCACTTCCTGTTGCCAGCAGGCGGTGCTATGACTGTAACTGAATGAGCATGGTCATGTGTTCAGGACAGAACGCTTATCAAAAGTGTGAAGTTTGGGGCAGATTGGACATTGCCTTCTTGAGTAACAACAACATCCTGTTTCATTGAATTAGCTAAGTATTGCTAGCATGTTTTAACATGTTTCTAGCATTTTTAGAAGTCAATGGCATTTTTAACATGTTGCTAGAACGGCATCAACGTGTTAAACATGACACTTCCTGTTACCAGTAGGTGGCGCTATTACTATAACTGAATATTCTCATGTAGATGTGTTCAGGCCGTGACTCTTATCAAACGTGTGAAGTCTGGGGCAGATTGGACATTCTGTGCCTGAGTTACAACAAATTTCTATTTAATTGCAGTAATAGCATGCTTTAGCACTTAGCTAAGTGTTTGCTAGCATGTTTTAGCATGTTTCTAGTATGTTGTTAGCATGTTTAGCACTTGCTGGCACTTTTTTATATGTTATCAGGAGTCCACAAGAGTGTTAAACATGTCACTTCCTGTTGCCAGCAGGTGGCGCTATGACTATAACTGAATATGAGCATGGTCATGTGTTCAGGACAGAACGCTTATCAAAAGTGTGAAGTTTGGGGCAGATTGGACATTCCATGCCTTAGTTACAGCAACTTCCTATTTATTTGCAGCAATAGCATGCTTTAGCACTTAGCTAAGTGTTTGCTAACATGTTTCTAGTATGTTGTTAGCATGTTTAGCACTTGCTGGCACTTTTTTATATGTTATCAGGAGTCCACAACAGTGTTTAACATGTCACTTCCTGTTGCCAGCAGGTGGCGCTATGACTGTAACTGAATATGAGCATGGTCATGTGTTCAGGACAGAACGCTTATCAAAAGTGTGAAGTTTGGCGCAGATTGGACATTGCCTTCTTGAGTAACAACAACATCCTGTTTCATTGAATTAGCATGCTTTAGCACTTAGCTAAGTATTGCTTGCATGTTTTAACATGTTTCTAGCATTTTTAGAAGTCAATGGCATTTTTAACATGTTGCTAGAACGGCATCAACGTGTTAAACATGACACTTCCTGTTACCAGTAGGTGGCGCTATTACTATAACTGAATATTCTCATGTAGATGTGTTCAGGCCATGACTCTTATCAAACGTGTGAAGTTTGGGGCAGATTGGACATTCCGTGCCTGAGTTACAGCAAATTCCTATTTAATTGCAGTAATAGCATGCTTTAGCACTTAGCTAAGTGTTTGCTAGCATGTTTTAGCATGTTTCTAGTAAGTTGTTAGCATGTTTAGCACTTGCTGGCACTTTTTTATATGTTATCAGGAGTCCACAAGAGTGTTAAACATGTCACTTCCTGTTGCCAGCAGATGGCGCTATGACTGTAACTGAATATGAGCATGGTCATGTGTTCAGGACAGAACGCTTATCAAAAGTGTGAAGTTTGGGGCAGATTGGACATTCCATGCCTGAGTTACAGCAACTTCCTGTTTCATGGCGAAACATCAAAATTTGTCAGGCCGCCGAGGGCCCGCCCTTCAACGAAAACTCAAGATCTTCGCAATTTAACGTCGCAAAGGCCTTAAGATTACACTCACCAAATTTGAAGATGATCAGATTAAAACTGTAGGAGGAGTTCGTTAAAGTACGAGGCCTGAAAATGGCAAAAAGTGCACAAAAATCAGAGAGGAAGTTGAAAATGGCTGACTTCCTGTTGTGTTTAGAGCTACGCTCCAAGAGACTTTTTTGTAGGTATTAGGTCCTTACACATATGTACCGAATTTCGTACACGTACGTGGAACACAGCGGGAGGCGCACTCCGTTGAACTTTTATAGGTGGCGCTATCGAGCCATTTTGCCCCGCCCAATTCTGAAACCTATATCAGATGTAAATTTTCGCCAGTTCTGACGCGTGTGCAAAGTTTCGTGAGTTTTCGAGCATGTTTAGGCCCTCAAAAATGCAATTAAATGCGGAGAAGAATAATAATAATAATAATTAAAGCTGCAAGCAGCGATGAAAAGGGCCCTCGCACTCCTGCCACCGCCACCGGGCGCCTTTAGGAAAGGCCTTAAGATTGCACTCACTAAATTTGAAGAGGATCAGATCAAAACTGTAGGAGGAGTTCGTTAAAGTATAACGTCTGGAAATGGCAAAAACTGCACAAAATCTGAGAGGAAGTTCAAAATAGCTGACTTCCTGTTGTGTTTAGGGCTACGCTCCAAGATACTTTTTTGTAGGTATTGGGTCATTACATGTATGTACCAAATTTCATACCTGTACGTGAAACCAGGAGCCGGGGCAAAATGTAGGGGCAATAATTAAGCCATTTTGCCCCACCCAATTTTGAAAACCATATCACACGTAAATTTTCACCACTTCTGAAGCGTGTGCAAAGTTTCATGATTTTTCGAGCACGTTTTGTATTTGCCACACTTCCTGCTACCAGCAGGTGGCGCTATTGCTATAACCAAATATGAGCATGGTCAAGTGTTCAGGACAGGACTCTTATCAAACATGTGAAGTTTGGGGCAGATTGGACATCGTATTCCTGAGTTACTGCAGGCTGTTTGTGGTTGCCTAGCAACATCGGAACTGCAAGCAATATTGACAGAGAACTTATCTGATCATGCATAAATCACCAAAAGGCCGAAATTGGGTGAATGTTTGTCAGGCCGCCGAGGGCACACCCTTCGACGAAAACTCAAGATCTTCGCAATTTAACGTCGCAAAGGCCTTAAGATTACACTCACCAAATTTTAAGAGGATCAGATCAAATCTGTAGGAGGAGTTCGTTAAAGTACAACATCAGGAAATTATGAAAAACGCCCAAAATCTAGGAGGAAGTTCAAAATAGCTCACTTCCTGTTGTGTTTAGGGCTATGCTCCAAGAGACTTTTTTGTAGGTATTGGGTCATTACATGTATGTACCAAATTTCATACCTGTGCGTGAAACGTAGAGCCGGGGCAAAATATGTGGGCAATAATTTACCGAATTTGCCCCACCCAATTTTGAAAACCATATCACACGTAAATTTTCACCACTTCTGAAGCGTGTGCAAAGTTTCATGAGTTTTCGAGCATGTTTAGACCCTCTAAAAAGCGATTCACTTAAGAGAAGAAGAAGAAGAATAATAATAAACAGAGCAAAAACAATAGGGTCCTCTCACCATCGGTGCTCGGGCCCTAATAATAAACAGAGCAATTCCAAGAGGGTCCTCACACCATCGGTGCTCGGGCCCTAAAAAAGAGAAACACAAAAACTACAACTGACTTCGAGTCATTACACATTGTTGCACTTATTATTACCAGTTTTACCACTTTATTTCTGTCATACATCGACAAAAGTTCTTGAGATTCAACAGAAGTTTAGACGGTAATATTTTATGGAAATTTTCTTTTCAAGTTACCATTTTGGTGGTCAGTGTTTGCTTTAGTTGGGCTCTTGACACTTTTCATTTTGAAATATTAGTTTTTCTCTGGTTGCTACAACTCTGTGTTTATAAAGCACATTTGTTACTGCAAGAGAAAACATGACCTGCTCACAATATGTTTTGATGATAATGACATTATCATCATGTAGTGTCCTGATTCACTGATGTAATTCAGAGTCTAAATCTTTGATTATATTCTTGATGTCTTGTTTTAGTATTGGTGATTGTAGCTCTGAGATTCTACAGTTTGAGATCCAACAGCAATATCAAAAATTTTGAAAATACTTTGAGCAAAGAAGTTATTGTGTTTAAACGCACAGACATCAAGAATCAGCATATTAATCTCAACAATGGTGACAATAAACAAACTAGTGACAAACAGATCAACTCTGAACATCACAAAACAAGCTACTAAAGTCAGAACAAAACAATAGCAAAATAAAAGCTAATAGAAAAAACAATGAAAATTACAGGACAATTCAGCTGCATAATTTATTCATGCTGCAATGCATGATGTCAGCCATTGATGCGTTCTGATTGGTGGCTCCCATCATGCATTGCAACATTAAGCATTTGTTTGATTGTCACCATTGTTGAGATTCATATGTAGATTCTTGATGTCTGTGTGTGATTTTAAATCCTTCATATCTTTAAAACATTGCTGGAAGTAATTATTGTAGTTAAAATTAATAAAATAATTAGATAATCAGTTTATAATGCTGGGTGACATTATTGAATCAGGTCACTAGTAATTTCATCATCAAAACATAACCAGGGCTGAATTTCCAAAAGCATCTTAAACTTAACGTGATTCCAGACCAACTGCAACAAATGATCTATACAATCAAATTAGGCTTGCAATGTTGTCAGGAAACACAGCCCAAATCATAGTTTCTCTTGCCACAACACATATGCTCTATAAGCACAGAGCTGGAGCAGCCAGAGAAATACTAATGTTAAAAAGTAAAGGGTCAAGAGTCCAACTAAAGCAAACACTGGTCACCATAATGGTGACATGAAACGAAACATTCCATAAAACATTACCATCTAAACTTCTGTTAAATCTAAATAAGACTGTGTGTAGATGTATGACAGAAATAAAGTCAAACTGGTAAAATAATAAGTGCAATAATGGCTCGAAGTCAGTAGTTCTTGTGTTTCTTTTTTCTGTTCTTGTTTCTCTTTCCTTCAGTGAGTCTGCTTGTTATCATCAGGTGTCACCACTAATGGCCAATCATCACTTAATTAATCACTTAATTATCGCATTAACTTCAACACTGCTTCAGTGTTAACTTAATTATCTCATTAACTTCAACACTGCTTCAGTGTTAATTTTAACACCCTGTAGTGTGGACACATATAAACACTGTGTTAATTTAACACTGGGGATTTTGCTGTGTATGATTAGTATAGCTGGATTGAGTTATCTGAGATAATTGCGCGTGCATGCGCTGGTTTAAAAGGGGTATCGATAGTAGAAACATTGATCAGCAACGCTGCTATTGGTCAAATGGCCATGACCAAAGAGCACGCACAGTTTTTCTCCGCAGCAGAGCAAGAGTTATTGCTTGAAGGTTATGCAGAATATGAAACCTTAATTAAAACGCCAGGGAATACCTCAAAGTGTGCAAAAACCAGGAGAGAGGGCTGGCAAAAAGTAGCAGACAAATTAAATGCGTACCGGTAAGTGCTCACCATGTTATGGTTCTATCACTTATTACAGTATATATTCTTGTATTTTAATAATTTCATAATTGCTTAATGTCAGAGCCACCTCAGGACCCACTAAAACATGGGAACAAGTAAAAGTGAAGTACAAGAATATTATCCAAAATGGTAATCTTTTCTACTTCTACTGTTCTTTGTCTCTTTTACAAAAGAAAAACACCGTTAAATGATGTGTTTGTCTGTTTATAACAGCAACCCAGAAAAAGGCTGAGCAGAAAAAAACAGGTGGTGGTCCTGCTCCCCCACATTATAACCCAGCAGAAGAGCTGGCCCTGCGGGGTTAAATGTGAACCGACCTATTGTGGAGGGCATCCCTGGGGGCAGCTCTTCCTCAGGCCAACAGCCAGGGACCAGTAGCAGCAACACCTTCATTACTGGTAATAAGATTTAAATTCTTGCTACACTGTAAAATAATTTGTTGCTGCATTAAATTAAGTATGCCTATAATCCAAATGGCTGGTACAGTAATTTCAACTGATAAATATTGAGTAGTGATCAATTGCTTTGACTTGTGAAGGTGAAAACTGCTGAACTTAATGTAAAAATATTTTCCCATGAGTTATTGATCACATGTTTCCCGAGTGTAGTTCATTGCAATGCCATTGTGTGTTCCTCTTTTGTGCAGTTTTACATACACCAACACCTTTACCTGTTCCCAAGAAAGCGGTGGCTGAAATATGTGCAGTAAGTGGACTTTTCTAACTTTACATCAAAAGGGAAGAAAGTGCAACACTTTGTAATACCGATCTGTTTCTTTTGCACAGGACAGTGAAGAAACCCTCTCAGATGACTGTCCATTGGAGGAAGTAGGAAAGGCCTACAGCACAAAGTGATAGAGATGGGCAGTGTAGTACTTTTTATTTCTGTTGCATGAGGCCTGTGTTTTTATTTTATTTTTATTTTATCCAAAAATGGCACAGGGTGATATCCGTACCCTAACGGAATCTACAACAGAAAATTGAGTATTTTGACCTGAAAAAAAGCAAAAACTTAAGGGGAGAAATAGAACTTGACACCTTAAAGAAGAAAAAACTGGCACTAGAGATTGAGTTGCTTCAAAAGGAACAGAGTAAATGCTAATACACAATTTCCCACAGAGTACTATTGCTGACCTCGCATAACAATATCTCTTATTGCAGGCAAAAGATGACCATCAGTGGCTTTTCTAGACAAATAATAATTGAAATAAAACTCAAGGAACTAAGCATGTTGTCTTGTCTTTAATTATTATTAATTTAATGAAGGTTTTTGTTTGTGAAAAATTTCACAATTCTGTCCTGTGCAGCTCTGCCTCTAGGTTGGTCCAAGTGCACTGGCTGGAGGTCATCATCAGGCTGCACCCCCACCAACAGGGGTCCTCTCATTTCTGATGGTGGCAATGTTGTGGAGTATGGCACATGCAACAATAATGTCACAGGCCCTGTCAGGTGCAACCCTCAGACTTTTCAGTCACTGAAATCTTCCCTTTAGTTGCCCAAAGGTCATTTCAATGCGTGCCCTTGTCCTGTCTAGAGCTGCATTAAAACGGGTTTGTGGTCCGGGGTTTGGGTCAGGGAATGGTGTCATGAAATACTGCAGGCATAGCCCCTGTCACCAAGCAGGATCCCGTCATAAGCACCTAATGGAAAAATGCAGTTTTGTTAGGCTCAGAATAAATTGTGTAATGTAATACATTAAGCTTGATATTGAATTTTTCCTTATCACGTTCAAATAATGTGCATAAATGTGACTCTGAAAATCCTGGAGTCATGCACAGAACCAGGTCATTTTGCTTCCTCATTTGTGATGTAGGACATGGAGTCACACACCATCTAAGATATTTTTAGTCTGCATACTTTTTGATTACATTACTTTTTTATTATTTGATATATTACTAATCTGGAATATTAAGAATCGTAATAGTAATTTACCTGCACATTTACACTGTGAAATCCCTTTCGGTTCACAAAATCCCCTTCATTGGGGCCTGGTGGGGCCTTAATGGGGCCGTGTGTGCAGTCTATGGCACCAATCACGTTAGGGAAGCCTGAAGGACACATACTGTTAGTCATACTTTTTGGCATGGTCATGGTTGCATGATCTTCATTAACAATTATAACGTACCTGCAATAGCAAAAAAATTCTGCTTCACAACCTGTGGTCTTAAGTGGCTTGGAAATACCACAAAACCCCCTAAAAACTGCTTGAGTGCCAGATAAACTTTGGGAATGGCACGACAGACAGCACTTTTCCCCAAGTTTTCCGCATCTCCAATAGTGTAAAGGAAATAGCCACTCGCAAAGAATCTCAATGCAATGCAAACAGTTTGTGCCGTTGTTAAAGCCCGACTCCCAACGAGTCGAACATTTAACGTGGCTCCAACAAATTAATAATGTATATGACACCTTCGCGAGAAAAACGATATCTCTCAATAAGTAGATTATCGCGCTGCGCTAAAGGATCCTGTCTATCTCACAAAATGCGATTAATTCGAAAAACTCTGCAAATTATTCTTGCACCTTCAGCAACAGGTTCCTGTCATAAAAACAGACAAGACATGACTGCAAAAGACTTCCCGTATCACCTCCGCTTATAAAGCCGGGATCTAATCCTCTTAACATAAAATAAGCCTGCTCGCGAGCAGGTTTAAGTTTACGGACCTGTTGCTATGACAGCAAGTCCAGGATGAGCGTGGAAGAACCAAACACTCCAAGATCATGCCAAATCGGAACAGAAATCAAAATATTCCAAATATTCAGAGTTGGTTCTGCAAATGTACAAAAATGTCCAGTTCTCTGTATAATTATGGCCACTTACATACCCTGAAAGTTACCTCCGTTTTTGGAAGCGAAGGTTTAGGTTATCCGGTTACTTACTCTTAAAAATATCATTAAGTAATTAATTAAGTGATGATTGAGCATTATTGAACATACCTGATGATAACAAGCAGAATCACTGAAGGAAAGAGAAACACAAGAACTACAACTGACTTCCAGCCACAGCCTTAGATGAAATCAACTGAAGATAAAAGAAGACATTATATCTCACAAGATCTCAGAAGAGGAGGATTAAACAACTCCAACTTGAAAATATTTGGTCACCGTTATGGGGACCAAACAACAGCTCCATCCATGTGAAGAAGGGTTTACTCACACAGTAAAACACTCATGAAACACAGATCCCCCCCTAAGGAGAAACATATTACATCTTTCCTACATATATATTGAAAATGTATCTAGTGGGTGGTGGCTCGACATTAATAATGAACAAATTATGAAATGATTAAAATACAAAAAGACATACTGTAATAAGTGTAAAATGCATAAGCGTAGAGTGCACCTTTGCTTGAAGGAAAAAAGTAACTCGAACTGGCCTTGAAGGAAGGAAACATTACCTAAAAAGCTCCCTATTAAACATCGCATAAATTTTAAAATATTGATGATTACTTACAAAGCACTAAATGGTTTAGCTCCGCAGTACTTGAGCGAGCTCTTAACGGCATTATAGTCCGTCACGTCTATTGCGATCTCAAAATTCTGGCCAGTTACTAATACCTAGAATATCAAAATCGACTGCTGGCGGTAGATCCTTTTCCTATTTAGCACCAAAACTCTGGAACAGATCCCTCTACCACTATACAGATAAGGCGTTGTCGGGAAAATTCGTTTCGCGTTCCTACCCCAAAGCAACAAAATAAAATAAAATTCTTTATCAAAATTATAAGGAAAGACAAGTACTTTGTTTAGGCTTGGCTTGTAGGGAATTCCAAACCTGCGTATTTTCAAACGCACATAACTATTAGAACCCATTCTAAAAATGGCCATGTGAACGCCATCAGCGTTTCTCACAGATTCGCGTTTAAAGTCTGTGTAGGAAGGAATGGTGTCGTCTAGCGGGCCCCTAATTTAATAACAAATGATCGATTGGCGACGAAGGCAAATCAATCAAAACAAACTTTAGATGGAAAATAACTTAACTCTGCTATAAAGCCAAAACAATCTCTGTTACCTTAAATTATACGCTTATCTCTGTAAAGCTGCTTTGAAACAATCTACATTGTCAAAAGCGCTATATAAATGAAGATGACTTGACTTGACTAAAGATTAAGATGTCAAATTTTTGCTTAAACTCAGCAAGATTGGACACCCCTAAATTCCCAGCAGGCACAGTACGTCAATGTGACGTCAGGAAGACGTTGGACTCCAACTAATCCAACGTCAGTCAGACGTCATATTTTGGTTGAAAATGAAAATCAGGTTGACGTCTAAAACCCAACGTTTGTTTGGCGTCAAGCTCAACGTCAGACAGATGATGAATTTGGGTGGAATAAGCACCGCAAAAAAAATGTGACATGCATGGCAGCACATTAAATCTGTGAAGATCTCAGCAGAGGAGGAGTAAACACTCCACAAACAGGCATTACCAGCTTCACTTATTACTAACCAGGACTGACTTTATTTAATGTTCGTTTGAATGAAATCAAGTTGTATTTAAAGTCACCATGATGGTGTTTAGCGTTTGCTTTAGTTGTGCTCTTGAACCCTTGACTTCTAAGTATAAATTTTCTCTGGCTGCTATAATTATGTGTTTTTTAAAGCACAATTGTTGTGGCAAAATAGTTTAGAGAAATTGAAATCAGGTGATATTGATGAATCCCTGATCATATTCAGTGTATATGTTTTGATTATAAAGGACTGTGTATTTTTAATGTTTTTATAATCAAAGCCATTATTTTACAGCATGAGAGCAATGTTGTTTACCAAATAATATAAAGGATTTTAAAAACATTTAGTGCATTAAACTT
Organism: Rutilus rutilus; assembly: GCA_021464565.1. NCBI lineage: Eukaryota > Metazoa > Chordata > Actinopteri > Cypriniformes > Leuciscidae > Rutilus > Rutilus rutilus. The sequence goes on along the minus strand of JAJAQA010000001.1, from coordinate 62,608,352 downwards.
TTCTCTCTACACATTATTACTTAGCCATCAAGAATCAGTGTATGACTCTCAACAATGGTGACAATCAATGAAATGCTTCATGCTGCAGTGCATGCTGGGTACCACCAATCAAAACTCAACCTTATCTCCCAGCATGCATTGCGGCATTAATAAATTATGCAGCTGGATTTTTTGTAGCTTGTTTTATGCTCAGAGTTGATCTGATTAGCTGGACATTTTGTTTGATTGTCACCATTGTTGAGATTCATATGCTGTTTCTTGATGTCTGTGTGCATCTAAATATTGGCATAGATGAAAGGTTTTTGTGCACTAAATAGTTTTTAATAACCAAGTATTTTATTAACAACATTGCTTGATATGCTGTAGAAACAAATTACTTCTATTATGAATAAAAGTAAAACAATATTAAAACCTCAAGCCTATATAATCAAAGCATTAGACACTGAATAAGATCAGGGATTCAGGAAATTATATGATGATATCATCATCATAATCAGCCAACACCACCTGATCTCATGGCTTTTTTTGCTACAACAATTGTGTTTTATAAACACTCAATTATAGCAGCCAGAGATATTTTTATATTAAAGAATCAAGGGTCAAGAGCACAACTAAAGCAAACGCTAACCACCATCATGGTAACTTTAAAATACAAAATATGATTTCATTAAAACGAAAATTAAATAAAGTAAATCTGGTTAGTTTTAAGTGAAGCTGGTAATAAGTGTACAGCCATGCATTTCACCTTTTTGTCTGGTTTATTCCAACCAAAATTCAACGATTGCCCAATGTTGGAGCTTGACGTTAAACAAACGTTGGGTTTAGACGTCAACACGATTTTCATTTTCAACCAAAATCCAACGTCTGACCGACGTTGTAGTCTATATCCTGTGCCTGCTGGGTTATTACCCTTACATTCATATTATTATTTTTTTTTTTGTGTTATTTTGTTGACTATAAGTAACTTTCCAAGTACACGTCAACTTATTCAAACTCTAACCCTACAAATCCACCAATACTCTACTAATGAATGTTATGTAGGTGCAACATTACTTATAGTCAACAGAATGTTCAAAAAAGACCATCAAAATAAAGTGAAACCAAAATGGCAAAAGACAAAAATATCCTGCTCTGCCACTGGTTGAGTGTGAGAATGTGTTGCTCACTCACAGTGTATAAATATGACCAAATCACTGACATCTGTTCACGAGTGACTCCTCATCCTACAGCATAAGTATCTCAGACACTTGGCGTTTTATTTCACTTTTGATCATGCTCCTGCACTGGCTAATATGTTTTCTTTTCTCATTGGGTAAGTTAATATTGTTTAATGATGATTACACTTTCCAAAATCCTTACATTTAACCCTATAAAAAAAACAATACCATTGCATTTTCCGTATCTTACCGTAAAAAAATATGGTAACACTTTTTATGTTTTACAGCATTTAATTTAAATTTACAGTAAAAAAACTGGCAGCTGTGGTTAACAGTACTTTACTGTAAACAATATGGTAGAAATATTTATGTTTTACGGCATTGAACTAAAGTATATGTTAAAAAACTGGAAGCTGGTTTCAAGCTCTTTACCGTAAAATATATGGTAATATTTTAGGTTTTACAGTGCTGAGCTAAAGTTTACGGTAAAAAACTGGCAGCTGTGGTTGACAGTACTTTACCGTAAAAAATACTGTAGAAATATTTAAGGTTTAACTGCATTTAAATAAAGTTTACAGTAAAAAAAAAAAAAAAAAAAAAAAAAAAAAAACCTGCCAGCTGTGGTTGCCAGCAATTTACCAAAAAAAATATTGGATTACAAACCAATTTGTCACAAAAGTTGTTATTGAGAATTACCAGAGGTTTAGGTTTTGATGTTTTATTGAAAGTCACCAATGTCACCATTGTGGCTAGCAGTGTTTGCTTTAGTTGGGCTCTTGACCCTTGACTTTATTTAACTGTAGGTTTTTTCTTGCTGCTTTAGGCTAACTGTGTGTTTATAAAACGCATTTGTTATGGCAAGAAAATCAGAGAGAAAATATGAATAGGTGATGTGTTTTGTTTATTGATGTTGACGTAATGATCATGTAGTGACCTGATTCACTGATTTCATAAAGCGTGTTATCTTTCATTGTATGAGGAATGTATAATACATTTCATGGATATGAGTATAATAGCTCTGTGACCCTACACTATGCAAGCAAGCAGCGACAATTAGATTATTCGAAAAACCTTAATAACACATAATGTACAAGAATAATTTTAATCTATAGAATGATTTAGACCAACACAGACATGAAGAATCAGCGTATGAATCTCAACAACGGTGAAAATCAACAAAATAATCAGATAAAACTCTGAACATCATAACACAAGCTACTACAAAGTCGCAACAAGAACAACAGCAAAACATAAAAGCAGATAATGATAAAATAAAATATTACGGCAATTCAGCATAATTTAATTCATGCTGCAATGCATGATGGGAGATATTGATGAGATTTGATTGATGGCCCCCATCATGCGCTACATTTTATCATCACCATTGTTGAGATTAATTTGCTGATTCTTGATGTCTGTGTGTGTCTGGAAGATGCAGTAGTTCAAACCTTTATTGTGCACAATGATTTGAAAATTCTATACTATAGATCTCATGCTGCAGAATCCATAATATGAAACTAATGAGCCTACCAAATAATAAAACTCTATATGAGATCACTGAATCAGGCCACTACATGATGTTTATGTCATCATCAATATATAATCAATATCACCAAATAAATTTTCTTTCCATAACCAATGTGTCTTGTAAACACAGATTCAGCAGCTAGAGATAAACTAATGATAGAAAGTCAAAGGTCACGAACCCAACTAAAGAAAACACTGATCAGCATCATGGTAACTTCAAATGAAACAATAAATCATCAACATCTAAACCTCTTCTATTCTCAATAAGAACTTATGTAGGCGTGACAGAAATAAAGTCAGTCTGGTTAGTAATAAGTGAAGCTGGTAATGCTGTTTGTGGAGTTCAGATCTTGAGAGAGTTAAAGTCTTTTATCTTCAGTTCATCTAAGGCTGTGTCTGAATAAAGTTGTAGTTTGTGTTTTTATTACTCTTTCGAAAGATGATTGAAAGAATGTTTCAGGAACATCACACTAACCTTTAATTAACATTCTAGTAACATTCAGGAAATTGGACATTTTTATGTTCTTGGAATGTTAGAAATCAACTTTCCTAGAATGTTTGCGAAACATTATTACTTTTAAAACACGTTCCTCTAACGTCAAGAAAATTAGAACCAACACTGAATATTTGGAGAATGTTCTTATAACGTTCTTGTTGCCTCACTGCTCTATCAGGCAGTGACTTTGTAGGCAGTGTTTGCGCACTAAGGTTCCTCACAAAAGTGATTTCTGACAGACTTCGGAGGCAGTGTAACGGTTTAATGATGTACAGCAAAATAGAGCGAGCTTTGGTGAAAACTAAGTGTATATTGAATGACTACAATAAACATTTATCACTAGAAATGACGTCATAAGTGGAAAACATTGATCAAAAACGTACACTTACCACAAATTATGATTATGTCAATACATAACCAACACCACCTGATCAACTTTTTTCTTTGTTCATCTGAGAGTTACAACTCAGATACAACAGCCAAACAATATCTAAAGTTAATGCTTTAAGGGTCAAGAGCCCAACTAAAGCAAACACTGATCACCATAACGGTGTCTTAAAAAATTGATTTTCTCCTTCAGTGATTCTGCTTGTTAACATCAAGTGTCTTCAATAATGGTCAATTATCACTCAATGGATCACTTAATTAGCTCATTAACTTTAACACTGTGTTAATTTAACACTCATATTTTAACACTCTAACACTCTTGAGTCAGGAGCCATATAAACTCCCAGGAGTGTTAATTTAACACTGGAGTTTTTGCTGTGCAGAGGTGTAAAGTCCAGGCTCAGAAAGTAAAAGTCCTCCTCAGTATTTTGTTCCAATCACCTGGATTTGCTAATTCAGCAGGAGACAGAACTAATTAGTGAAATCAGCTGACTGAGTTTATGGGTGGAATAAACATATGGCAGGACTTTTACTCTTTGGCCCCTGGACTATTGAACTCTTTCTGTGTGACAAGTATTCACTGAGTTACAGTTCATTTTCTGCCACATTTCAGAATGAACTTCAAACTGAGAGAGACGGCACAACGCGCATCATGTTTATTTTCTTTATTTTACGAAAAGCACAACATTTTTTTTTTATTATGACTCTAGACAACTAAAATTAGACATTTATAACACTTGTCTGTATGACAAAGTTAGTGAGTTATTGAGTCTCTTTTGCACAGATAAGAAACAAAGCGAGGTGCGGCGCGCCCCTGGGTGTTAATAGATTATATTCACCAACAATGCTTTCTTGCCACAGATCAGACATTCTGAATTTTGATTTTAAAATACATTTTTGTATGCTTGGAGCCCCCATAACATAAAACCAACATGCATGAAGCATGTCACTACTGTTGAGATTCATATGCTGATTCTAGTGTGTCCAAAAAATAATAATACTACAATGTAGTGATGGTGAAATTAAGCTTTGTGAAGCACCGGGGCTTTCCCCCTCGACTGTATGGTAAAATGGTTCATTACTCAAAGCTTTTCAACACGTTGCACAATAATGACATCTTGTGGACAAAAATGGAAAAGCTGGCTTTCTGTCTCAGAAGACCAATCCATTTTTTTTTCATGCAATAAATCACTTTGTGCTCTGTAAACCACAAAGCAATAAAATTAATCCTCATAATTCATGTGTTAGTGTTGATGTAGTTATTACACAATGTATGAACAAACAACTGTATGAATGAATTTATGAAGATTTTTTTTTTTTATAAATGGGACCAATTCACTTGTACAGAAACAGTTCTTATGAATCTGCTTTGATCTACAAATGCCTTATTCACATAAACTTTAGCCTCAGTCCTAATCCCATGAGTTCATAGGCAAGGCTCATGTAGGCATATATAGTCAAAATAAAATAAAATTAATGTGGAATGGTGAAGTGCTTTTGAATCTGAATACGAAGCAGTCACGTGATTGTGTGTGGAAACAAAGCTTTGAACGTCACAGATCACGTGGTTATGGCAAAACGAATCAAGCTCCGATACACTGCTTCAATGCAAGGGGGTAATCTTTCAGCCGGAAACTGAAGCTTCCTCCGGGGCCGCCATTGATTAGCAGACCCTCACCTGCTGTTAGCATTCCATTGACTCCCATTCAGAGGTGGGTAATCCAGGGGCCAAAGAGTAAAAGTCCTGCCATATGTTTATTCCACCCATAAACTCTGTCAGCTGATTTCACTAATTAGTTCTCTCTCCTGTCTGAATTAGCAAATCCAGGTGATTGGAACAAAATACTGAGGAGGTCTTTTACTTTCTGAACCTGGACTTTACACCTCTGCATAGCAATGCCACATGTCAGCCAAGAGCAAAGAAATAAACCAGACCTGGACCTTATCTGAGTCAAAAAATCTGTGTATATTAAATATGGAGTAATTTCAGACACAGCCTTAGATTAAATCAACTGAAGAGAAAAGAAGACATTAGGGCTGGGCGATTTAAATCGCGATATTGTTATGCGCATCTCGTCAGTAAAGCCGATTCCTTGATTAGTAGTAAATCACCATCACCTGCTTTCAGATGGAGCGGCATTTAGGGCTGAGGAGATAATTAAGTGATTAATTTAGTGATGATTGAGCATTATTGAAGACACCTGATGTTAACAAGCAGAATCACTGAAGGAGAAAATCACAAATAGTAAGTTACCATTAAGGTGATGGGTGTTTGCTTTAGTTGGACTCTTGACCATTATATATTTACTGGTGTTTGTCTGCTGTTATTGATTTATAACAGTGAAATGAGGTGGTTATGTTTTGACATAATCATGCTGTGATCTGAAAAAGGAAACTTATTGAGATAGTTTGATTTAACTTGTTAGCAGCAGTTTTGTAATTCTTTTCAGCCTAGATTATCAATACTTTAATTTCAAAATATTAATAAACATTGTTCTGATCAAATGATATTCAGAATAATTCATTTAAAACACAGACATCAATAATCAGCCTGTGAATCTCAACAATGGTGACAGTAATAAAAAGGCATGTTGCAGTGGCTGCCACCAAATCACAACTCATTAATGGCTCCCATCATGCATTGCGGTATGAATAAAATTATGATCTGAATTGTATATGTAATTTACTTTTCCTAATTGAATATTCTGCTCGTCACCATTGTGTTGAATGCATAGACTGAATCTTGATGTCTGTGTGTACCTAAAAGAATGATTTTTTTTTAAAACAACTTTTAAGAAATCCTTTATATTACATAAAAAAATTCTGGGCATTTATGCAGAATCACAGTTATGCTGTAACCAACGACATAAATCGAAGCCAGAAAAAAAGATTTTAATGAGTTGAGTGATCAAGTTCAAATGATGATTGTCATAATATAACCAACACCATCAGATCACTTTTTTTCTGTTCAATTGGCGATTATAAGCCAGATACAACAGCCAAACAAAATCTAAAGTTATTAATATATGGGTCAAGAGTCCAACTAAAGCAACCATTGATCGTCATAATGGTAACTTACAATTTGAGATTTTCTCCTTCAGTGATTCTGCTTGTTAACATCAGGTGTCTTCAATAATGTTCAATCATCACTAAATTTATCACTTAATTATCTCATTAACTTAAACACTCTTGAGTGTGGACTCATACACTCCCAGGAGTGTTAATTTAACACAGGAGTTTTTGCTGTGTACAAAGAGCCGTAGTTAACTGACAAGCTGAGCCATATCGCATTAAATATCGCTGGTGATACGTCCGCGATTTTAATGCGATATGGCTCAGCTTGTCAGTTAACTACGGCTCTTTGTAGTAAATGCCGCTCCATCTGAAAGCAGGTGATGGTGATTTACTACTAATCAAGGAACCGGCTTTACTGACGAGATGCGCATAACAATATCGCGATTTAAATCGCCCAGCCCTAGAAGACATTAAATCTGTGAAAATCTCAGCAGAGGAGGATTAAACAACTCCACAAACAGCATTACCAGCTTCACTTATTACTAACCAGACTGACTTTATTTCTGTCAGATGCCTACAGAAGTTTTACTGAGAATTAACAGAGGTTTAACTCTAATGTGTTTCATTTGAAGTCACCATAACAGTGATTAGTGTTTCCATTAGTTGGGCTCTTAACTCTTATTATATCTATTGTTTTTGATTGGCTGCTGTGACAGTGTGTGTGTCAGACACATTTGCAGCAACAAAGAAAGCTAAAGTGAAATGAGAACAGGTGATGATGGTTACTTGTTGATGGATTTATAATCATCATGAAACAACTTGTTTTTCTGAAGTTTTTATAGTCTAACAATTATGTTGTTCCACTAAAATATTCACGTTACAAACCCTGTGTTACTGCAGCATGAGATCTAGCAATATTATAAAAATCAGTTTAAATCTTTTAACAAACATGAGATCAAAAAACAAGCTTATGCTGACACACACAGATATCAACAATCAGAGTATGAATCTCAACAATGGTTTTTACTGATACTGTATGTACATATTAATCAAACTTTATCTAAGGTAATCTCTTTTTTGTTTAATGAAGATGTTATTGTTGTTGTTGTTATTTTGCTGTTTTATTCAATTTATTCACAGTTCCAGAATACCACTTCAGTAGATGAACATAAGTGCTTTTATCATTTTTCATAGCTGCGGTATGGACAGGATTTTCCCCTCCCATTTAATCAATATTGACTGCAGATATTGTCATATTATTAATATATCAGTATCCAGGGGTCAAAGAGTAAAAGTCCTGCCATATGTTTATTCCACCCATAAACTCAGTCCGCTGATTTCACTAATTCCCAGCAGGCACAGGATATAGACTACAACGTCGGTCAGACGTTGGATTTTGTTTGAAAATGAAAATCGTGTTGACGTCTAAACCCAACGTTTGTTTAACGTCAAGCTCCAACATTGGGCAATCGTTGAATTTTGGTTGGAATAAACCAGACAAAAAGGTGAAATGCATGGCTGTACACTTATTACCAGCTTCACTTAAAACTAACCAGATTTACTTTATTTAATTTTCGTTTTAATGAAATCATATTTTGTATTTTAAAGTTACCATGATGGTGGTTAGCGTTTGCTTTAGTTGTGCTCTTGACCCTTGTCTCTTTAATATAAAAATATCTCTGGCTGCTATAATTGAGTGTTTATAAAACACAATTGTTGTAGCAAAAAAAGCCATGAGATCAGGTGGTGTTGGCTGATTATGATGATGATATCATCATATAATTGCCTGAATCCCTGATCTTATTCAGTGTCTAATGCTTTGATTATATAGGCTTGAGGTTTTAATATTGTTTTACTTTTATTCATAATAGAAGTAATTTGTTTCTACAGCATATCAAGCAATGTTGTTAATAAAATACTTGGTTATTAAAAACTATTTAGTGCACAAAAACCTTTCATCTATGCCAGTACTTAGATGCACACAGACATCAAGAAACAGCATATGAATCTCAACAATGGTGACAATCAAACAAAATGTCCAGCTAATCAGATCAACTCTGAGCATAAAACAAGCTACAAAAAATCCAGCTGCATAATTTATTAATGCCGCAATGCATGCTGGGAGATAAGGTTGAGTTTTGATTGGTGGTACCCAGCATGCACTGCAGCATGAAGCATTTCATTGATTGTCACCATTGTTGAGAGTCATACACTGATTCTTGATGGCTAAGTAATAATGTAGAGAGAAAAGTTTAATGCACTAAATGTTTTTAAAATCCTTTATATTATTTGGTAAACAACATTGCTCTCATGCTGTAAAATTAAATGGCTTTGATTATAAAACATTAAAAATACACAGTCCTTTATAATCAAAACATTATACACTGAATATGATCAGGGATTCATCAATATCACCTGATTTCAATTTCTCTAAACTATTTTGCCACAACAATTGTGCTTTAAAAACACATAATTATAGCAGCCAGAGAAAATTTTATACTTAGAAGTCAAGGGTCAAGAGCACAACTAAAGCAAACGCTAAACACCATCATGGTGACTTTAAAATACAACTTGATTTCATTCAAACGAACATTAAATAAAGTCAGTCTGGTTAGTAATAAGTGAAGCTGGTAATGCTGTTTGTGGAGTTGTTTACTCCTCCTCTGCTGAGATCTTCACAGATTTAATGTGCTGCCATGCATGTCACATTTTTTTGCGGTGCTTATTCCAACCAAAATTCAACATCTGTCTGACGTTGGAGCTTGACGCCAAACAAACGTTGGGTTTAGACGTCAACCTGATTTTCATTTTCAACCAAAATATGACGTCTGACTGACGTTGGATTAGTTGGAGTCCAACGTCTTCCTGACGTCACATTGACGTACTGTGCCTGCTGGGTTAGTTCTCTCTCCTGTAGGGCTGGGCGATATATCGCACGATATTGTTATGCGCATCTCATCAGTAAAGCCGGTTCCTTGATTAGTAGTAAATCGCCATCACCTGCTTTCAGATGGAGCGGCATTTACTACACAGCAAAAACTCCAGTGTTAAATTAACACTTCAAGAGTGTTAAAGTTAATGAGATAATTAAGTGATTAATTTAGTGATGCTTGAGCATTATTGAAGACACCTGATGTTAACAAGCAGAATCACTGAAGGAATCACTGAAGGAGAAAATCACAAATTGTAAGCCACCGTTTTGGCGATCAGTGTTTGCTTTAGTTGGACTCTTGATCCTTATACATTCACTTTAAATTTTGTTTGTCTGCTGTTGTTGATTTATAACAGTCAAATGAACAAAGTAAAGTGTGATCTGGGGCCCGTTCTTAGTACGTCGCTAACTCACTTAGCTGGATTTGGCATGATCTTGGATTGTTTGGTTCTTCAACGCTCATCCTGGACTTGCTGTCATAGCAACATGTGCGTAAACTTAAACCTGCTCGCGAGCAGGCTTATTTCATGTTAACAGGATTAGATCCCGGCTTCATAAGCGGAGCTGATACGGGAAGTCCAGCGCAGCGCGATAGTGCACTTTCTGAGAGATATATTTTTCTCGTGATTCGTGAGATTGTCGTTTTTTGTCGCTTTTAGGTTTAAAAAACAGTTTTAGGTTTTTTTGTGGCATTTCCAAGCCACTTAAGACCCAATGTTGTAAAGAATTTTTTTTTTTTTATTATTTTTATTTAGGCTATCATAATTTTTTATGAAGATCATACAATCATGACCATGCCGATTACAGATATGTCACTCAGGCTTCACTAACGTGATCGGTACCATAGACTAGGCTACCATAGACTGCCATCAAGGCCTCAATGAAGGGGATAATGTGAACAGAAAAGGGGGTTCACAATGTAAATGTGCAGCCCAGTTACTAAAAAAAGGCAGTTGACTAAAATCTTCCATATCACAAATGTGAAAGCAAAATGGCCAGGATCTGTGCATGACTTGAGAATTTTCAGAGATTCACATTTATGCACATTATTTGAAAGTGGTAAGGAAAGTTCCACAATTAAATATCAAGCTCACTGTATTACATACACTTATGCTGATCCTAACAGAACTGCATTTTTTCATAGGTGATTATGACATGTTCCTGCCTGCAGACAGGTGTTTTATGACCCCATTCCCTGACCCAAACCAGTTACAATGCAGCTCTAGCCAGGACAAGGGCACACAATGAAATGAACTTTGGCTAACTAAAGGGAAGATTTCAGTGTCTGAAAAGTCTGAGGGTTGCACAACTGACAGGGCCTGTGACATTGTTGCATGTGCCATATTACACAACATTGCCAAAAAAAAAACACTTTTCATTAAATGTTTAATAAAAGACAAATATGCTTAGTTCCTTGAGTTTTATTTCAATTGTTCTTTGTAAAGAAAAGCCAGTGGTCAAGTGCCTGCAACAAGAGATATTAGACACATGCCTCATGCAACAAATAAAAAGGAAAAGTTGGCTATACACTGCCCACCTGTAGGCCTATGTCTCCTCTGTCTGTGTAGACTCTTCTGTAGGCCTTTCTGTAGATGTGGAATCCTGCAACTTATATTGCAGCCATAAAGCATACAAGTATAAATTAAGTAAAGTTATTTATGCACTTGCAGGTAGGCTAGTTCCTCCATATGACAGTTATCTGAGAGGGTTTATTCACTGCCCAGTGCAATGGAAACAAATGGACATTACAAAGTCTTATACTTTCTTTCCTTTGGAAAGTTAGAAAATGTCCACTTACTGCACATATTTCAGTCACCACTTTCTTGGGAACAGATACAAGTGTTGGTGTATTGTGTAAAAGTGCACAAAAGAGGAAAACACAATGTCATTACAATGAACTACACTGGGGAAAAATGTGATCAATAACTCATGGCAAAATATTTTTACATTAACATAAGTTTATCAGTTTTCACTTTCACAAGTCAAAGCAATTCATCATTACTCAAGATTTAACAGTTGTAGGCTACTAAGATCTTTTCTATTTTTTTTCTCAGCCTTTTTCTTGGTTGCTTTTATAAACAGACAACCATTTATTTAACAGTGCCTTTTATAAAAGAGACGATAATATAACTAAAAATTACCATTATGTAGAATATTTTTGTACTTCACTTTTATTTGTTCCCATGTTCTAGTGTGGTGACTCTGACATTACAATGCACAAAGTAATTATGCAATTATTAAAATACAAAAATATAGGCTAATAAGTGATAAAAACATCTAACATGGCCACTTCTAACGGATTTAATTGTCTGCTACTTTTTGCCAGCCCTCTCTCCTGGCTTTTGCAGACTTTGAGGTGTTCCCTGGCGTTTTGATTAAACATTAAAATTCCGAATAAACTTCGACTATTAGTTCTTGCTCTGCTGAGTAAAACTGTGCGCACTCTTTGGCCACGCTGAACAGCCAATAGCAGCGTTGCTGATCAATGTTTCTACTATTGATACATATCCCCTTTTAAACAGCGCATGAACGCGCAATTATCTCAGATAACTCAATCCAGCGATACTAATCATATCCGGCAGGTGTGTTCGAAGAACCGAGTTAGCCAGATCATGATTCGCACGATGATATCATCTTGGATGTGTCATTTGATCTCGGATGTAATAAGCAACGTACGAAGAACGGGCCCCTGATAGTGTTGGTTATGTTTTGACATAATCATGCTGTGATCTGAAAAATCAAACTTATTGAGATAGTTTGGTTTATCTTGTTAGCAGCAGCTTTGTGATTTTACAGCATATGATTTTCAGTATATTTCTTATAACCCATAATATTTAATAAACATTGTTCTGATCAAAATACTTTCAAATTATTTTTTTTAGAAACACAGACATCAATAATCAGTCTGTGAATCTCAACAATGGTGACAATAATAAAGCACGTTGCAGTGGCTGCCACCAATCACAACTCATTAATGGCTCCCATCATGCATTGCGGTATGAATAAATTATGATCTGAATTGTCTATGTAATTTACTTTTCGTAATTGAATATTCTGCTCGTCAGCATTGTTGAGATGCATAGACTGAATTTTGATGTCTGTGTGTGCCTACAAAAATTTTTTTTTTTTTTAAACAACTTTTAAGAAATCCTTTATATTACATCTAAAATTCTGGATATTTATGCAGAATCACAGTTATTCTGTGGTCAACAACATAAATTTAAGTCAGAAATAAGGAAATAAGGAGTTCAGTGATCAAGCTCAAATGATGATTGTCATAATATAACCAACACCATCAGATCATTTTATTCTTTGTTCATCTGGCAGTTATAACTCAGATACAGCAGCCAATCAAATTCTAAAGTACACATAAAAGGGTCAAGAGCCCAACTAAAGCAAATACCCATCACAATAATGGTAACTTACAATTTGAGATTTTCTCCTTCAGTGATTCTGCTTGTTAACATCAGGTGTCTTCAATAATGTTCAATCATCACTAAATTAATCACTTAATTATCTCATTAACTTAAACACTCTTGAGTGTGGACTCATACACTCCCAGGAGTGTTAATTTAACACTGGAGTTTTTGCTGTGTACAAAGAGCCGTAGTTAACTGATAAGCTGAGCCATATCGCATTAATTATTGCTGGCGATACGTCCGCGATTTTAATGCGATATGGCTCAGCTTGTCAGTTAACTACGGCTCTTTGTAATAAATGCCGCTCCATCTGAAAGCAGGTGATGGTGATTTACTACTAATCAAGGAACCGGCTTTACTGACGAGATGCGCATAACAATATCGCGATTTAAATCGCCCAGCCCTAGTTTCAGGATAGTATAAAACTCCCACTGCTGCATGAATAAATAAATAAAAATAAATTATTGCCACCATTGATGAGAGACATATGCAGATTTTTTTTATATCTCTGTGTTTCTACAAGACATTGTAGCTCTGTTTCTTTTTTAGGTTGTGCATTATGTGTTAAAACAAATTATCATCGTAACTTATTACTAGGGCTGGGCGATTTAAATCGCGATATTGTTATGCGCATCTCGTCAGTAAAGCCGGTTCCTTGATTAGTAGTAAATCACCATCACCTGCTTTCAGATGGAGCGGCATTTAGGGCTGAGGAGATAATTAAGTGATTAATTTAGTGATGATTGAGCATTATTGAAGACACCTGATGTTAACAAGCAGAATCACTGAAGGAGAAAATCACAAATAGTAAGTTACCATTAAGGTGATGGGTGTTTGCTTTAGTTGGGCTCTTGACCATTATATGTTTACTTAAATATTTACTGTTGTTTGTCTGCTGTTTTTGATTTATAACAGTGAAATGAGGTTGTTATGTTTTGACATAATCATTCTGTGATCTGAAAAAGGAAATTTATTGAGATAGTTTGATTTAACTTGTTAGCAGCAGTTTTGTGATTCTTCAGCCTATGATTATCAGTACTTTAATTCAAAATATTTAATAAACATTGTTCTGATCAAATGATATTCAGATAAATTCATTTAAACACAGACATCAATAATCAGCCTATGAATCTCAACAATGGTGACAATAATAAAGCATGTTGCAGTGGCTGCCACCAATCACAACTCATTAATGGCTCCCATCATGCATTGCGGTATGAATAAATTATGATCTGAATTGTATATGTAATTTACTTTTCCTAATTGAATATTCTGCTCGTCACCATTGTTGAGATGCATAGACTGAATCTTGATGTCTGTGTGTACCTAAAAGAATGATTTTTAAAAAAAAAAAAAACTTTTAAGAAATCCTTTATATTATATAAAAAATTCTGGGCATTTATGCAGAATCACAGTTATGCTGTAACCAACAACATAAATCGAAGCCAGAAAGAAGGATTTTAATGAGTTCAGTGATCAAGTTCAAATGATGATTGTCATAATATAACCAACACCATCAGATCACTTTTTTTCTGTTCAATTGGCGATTATAAGCCAGATACAACAGCCAAACAAAATCTAAAGTTATTAACATATGGGTCAAGAGTCCAACTAAAGCAACCATTGATCGTCATAACGGTAACTTACAATTTGAGATTTTCTCCTTCAGTGATTCTGCTTGTTAACATCAGGTGTCTTCAATAATGTTCAATCATCACTAAATTTATCACTTAATTATCTCATTAACTTAAACACTCTTGAGTGTGGACTCATACACTCCCAGGAGTGTTAATTTAACACTGGAGTTTTTGCTGTGTACAAAGAGCCGTAGTTAACTGACAAGCTGAGCCATATCGCATTAAATATCGCTGGCGATACGTCCGCGATTTTAATGCGATATGGCTCAGCTTGTCAGTTAACTACGGCTCTTTGTAGTAAATGCCGCTCCATCTGAAAGCAGGTGATGGTGATTTACTACTAATCAAGGAACCGGCTTTACTGACGAGATGCGCATAACAATATCGCGATTTAAATCGCCCAGCCCTACTTATTACTGTAGTCTCACAGTGGTGGTAATGTAACGCTTTTGATACAGGATTAAAAACTGAAAGAGATTTAGTGAATGAACAGGTTATACGATGACTTTTTTTCTTCATAATCAATATAACTGCAAGCATTTACAAATTGTGTGTGTTCAAATAAAAAAAAAACACAGTTCAATCAGCCAATGAAAAAAAATGTTCAAAGGTTAAGCATCCCAACTAAAGCAAACACTGATCACTATAATGGTGACTTCAAACCAAACATTTTCAATGAAACATCTCAAAAACAACTTCTGTAGATGTATGACAGAAATAAAGTCATATCTGGGTAATAATAAGTGTAATAATGTGTAATGGCTGGAAGTCAGTTGTATTTATTGTGTTTTTCTATTTTCTGTTCGTGTGTTTCTCTTTCCTTCAGTGATTCTGCTTGTTAACAGCAGGTGTTCATCACTAATGCTCAACAATCACTTACATATTCCCTTAATTATCTCACTGCAACACTGTCTCAATGTTACTTTTTACTCTATGTAGTGTGGATTTTCCTGTGGGGTTGAAAGTGTTAACAGTGTAAGATAAAAAGACACACCCACAAAATGTATTTTAACAGTAATAAACTGTAAGTTATAAAACAGGTATATACTGGCAACACTGTTGCCAGTAGTTTACTGTAAAATTTAGTTTTTTGGGTCACCGTTGTGCTGAAGAGTAAAGCCTGTGCTTCAGTCCAGGAGAAGATCAACAAACATTGATAATCCACTGCATGTTGCTGTATTTAACAAGCGGTGCCTGTGTATTTGTGGTCCAGTGAAATTCTCTTATGTTCAATAGTTTTTTAATTGTCTCAAATGGATTAAGTTCACAGTAATACTTTGCTCACATTATTTATGCATTATAAATTTTAGTTAATACATTTAAATGACAGTTGGTCAATTTAAGGCAATTGGTTTCTGCAAGTGTAATTAGTTAACTCGAGTTATAATTTAGTGCATTTTTACAGTAACATACTGTAGATTACAGTAAAGAACTGTACAATTAACAGTAAATTACTGGCAACAGTGTTGCCAGTATTTTACTGTTAAAAAACCTGGTGTAGAAAGACCACGCAAAGGGAATACTTTATAAACCGAGTTCTGTTTATTAGCCTCACTCGTACAGCTCTCAGTATCAGGTAGCCAAGCCTCGTATTCCCACCAGCCAGTTTGCGCAGGCGCCGTCTGTGATAACAAGTATGGTGGCTACAAAGGCACATTAAACTCCAAGCGAGCATTAGGTGAATGCTCTACATCCCCTTTCTTTAGCTTATAGTATCATCAACAACATATAACCATATTCAATTTGAACATCAGAACTTCAATGTTTAAACTGACTGAAACGTAGACATAATAACCAATGTATCCAAGGAAGGCATGACTTTTTTTTTCATTTTACATTTTTCCTTTTTTCCTTTTTTTTTTTTTTTTTTTTTTTTTAAGTACCATGTGTCGTACCGAACATTAAGTGGTCCATTCATAGTCCAATATTCAGTCTTTGTATTTGGGGTTTGGTCTGACTGTACGACCAAAACGTGTTGTGTAGGGGCTCTTACCAGCGTGGGCAGGCGAAGTAGCTACGGGTACCTGGACTGGCGGTGGTACAGTGTCCATGGGATCCCGTTGTTCCTCCCCGTAGATGGGAGGTGTTTCACCGGCAGCTGGGTTGAGGGGCTGTAGGTCGACACAGTCAGGCTGATTTGGAGATCGCTCGGCGACAGGCAGAAGGTGTCTGCGGTTTCTCCTGTAGTCTTTGCCTCCAGACTGGATGATGTAAGACCGCGGCTCCTCACAGATCTTTCCTACTGTGCCCATGCGATCATACCCCCGGGGGGTCTGCATCCGGATCACTTCGCCTTCCAGCAGTGGTTGAAGAGGACGGCTGGACTTATCATAGCTCAGCTTCTGGGAGAGCCTCTTCTTCTGGAGCTGGGCTGTGACTTGTTGGGTGTTGAGGGATGCTGGCTGCAATAACTGTCTGCTGACTGGGAGGGTAGTACGGGTCTGCCTTGACATTAGTCTTTGTGCAGGTGAGCCAAGTTGTGCATCGCGAGGAATGTTCCTCATGTTTAAAAGGTTGAGGAACACGTCCGTACCATCCCTTTTCGACTTCTCCATCAGTTGCTTGGCACTTTGCACTGCTCTTTCAGCCAAGCCGTTGCACTGTGGGAACTCAGGACTGCTGGTTACATGCTTGAAGTCCCACTGTGTAGCAAAATCTCTGAATTTCTGGCTAGTGTACTGTCTGGCATTATCTGAGATGAGAAGATGTGGGGAGCCATGCACAGAAAAGTGTCTTTTCAGTTTTGTGAGGACTGTTGTAGAAGTGATGTCCTTGAGAAGGTCAATCTCATACCAGTTAGAGTACGAGTCTACAAGCACCTGAAAGTGCTTGCCATCCCATTCGAAGATGTCAGTTGCTACTGTAGACCATGGTAGGTCCGGAACTGGGTGTGACTGTAGTGGTTCTCTCCGCTGATGGGGCTTCTGACTGTTGCAAACAGAGCATGAGAGTACTGCTCTGTCAATGTCACTGCTCATAGTGGGCCAGAACACTATGTCCCGGGCTCTGCGTTTGGTGGACTTCGCTCCTGGATGTCCTCTGTGCACGATGTCTGTGTACGCTTTCTGCAGTGACTGGGGAACGACAATTCTGTGACCTTTCATGACGACGCCCCTCCTCGTGGTGAGCTCCATCTCTGAATGGGAAAAAGAACTGATGGATGGTGGGAGCGTTCTGCTGTTTGACGGGCCATCCGTGTTTGATGACAGAAGAGAGGGTTTGCAGTAATCCGTCTTCTGCTGTGTGCCTCTTTAGTTCATCTAAGCGGCTGGATGAGACTCGGCTGGCTGACATGACCTCAAAGTCGTTCAGCTCGTTACATGTTGGAAGTGTGGACGCTCTAGGTGCGCGTGACAGGGGTATCGGCCAGGTACATGTGTTTACCTTTTTTGTAGACCAGGTCAATGTTATATTTTTGGAGCTGCAGCATCATGCGTTGCATGTCGTGCAGGCGCTGAGAAGATGGCTTTCTGATGATGGGTGATCAGAGGTTGATGGTCGGTCTCTATGGTGACAGGCTTCCCGTAGATGTAGTCATTGAAACGCGAACACACGCAAACACCACTGCCAGGAGTTCTTTCTCGATTGGGCATAGCGTGTCTCGTCTCAGTCAATGTCCTTGATGCGTAGGCTATTGGTCTGCCCCCTTGTAAACATGCTGCTCCCAGTCCGTGTTGGGAAGCGTCACACGTGAGGTGTGACTGGTTGGTCAACTCGTAGTATGACAGGACAGGCGACTGAGATGCATCTTCTCAATGTGTCGTATGCATCTTGGTGTTGCTTCAGCCAGCACCACGCTGTGTCTTTGCGTGTCAGCTGATTGAGAGGGGCAGTTAACTCACTCAGGTTTGGTACGAACTTTCCCAGGTAATTTACCATGCCTAGAAATCGTTGTAGAGCTGTCACATCTCTGGGAACGGGCATTTCAGTGATTTGCAGTGTCTTGTCAGGATCTGCTTTCAAGGCCGTTCGTCTGGTGAACACATGACCGACATAAGTTACCTCTGTCAGGCCGGAACTTGCACTTGAGGGGGTTGAGTCTCAGATTGACTGTGCGGGCACGGTCAAGCACTCTCTTAGGTTGCATCGTGCTCCAGCTTCCGTGCGGACCGACGACAATTATGTCGTCGACGATGATGGCACATGGGTAGCCACCAGCGAATATCTGTTGTCCATTGCTGCGCTGGAATACTTCGCTGGCTGAGTTTATTCCGAATGGCAATCTTAGGAACCTGTAGCGTCCAAAAGGTGTGCTAAATGTGGTCAAGAGAGATGACTTACTGTCCAGGGATATCTGCCAAAATGAACTTTTGGCTAGTCAGTACTGAAAACAGTGTTGCATTGGCCCATGCTGTGATCAACCTCTTCAACCGGTGCGCATGCGGATTGATGGGGGCGCTTTAATGGCTGTGTTTAGCATCTTTGGGATCAATGCAGATCCTTATGTCCTTTGTTTGCTTCTTGTTTGTTGCTACCATGGATGACACCCATTCAGTTGGCTCTGACACGGGAGTGATGACACCCAGGTCTGCCATTCTCTCCAGCTCCGCTTTCACTCTGTCCTGCATGGCTACAGGGATGCGGCGTGCTGGGCGGACGACGGGCTGCACGTCAGGGTCTATTTTCATAGAATATGTCACCGGTAGCTTGCCAAGTTCATCCTTGAATAGATCTGCATACTCTGTGAAGATCTTGTGTGGCAGGTTGATATCTGTGTTCACACTGAGTTGGTGAACATCCTTGCTCAGTGTCACTAGCTTCATGCGTAGGCTTGCTAGTAGGCCTAGTAGTGGCTGGACATTCCTCTCCACAACGTGGAACTGTAGTTTGTATTGCTGACCTGCAAGCTGACATTGCAGGACGACTGAGCCCAAAGTGCTGATCATGTTTCCCCCATATGCGACAAGGTTGGTGATTATTGAGCGGTCAATCGGTTCCCCGGTCTCCACATGTTTGAAAGCATCATAGGATAGAACGTTGCACTGTCCACCTGTGTCGACTTTCATCTCCACAGCTTTGCCATTGATGTGTACAGTGGCGAACGCCACATTTTTCTCATGTACATTTGAGTCTATTGTGTCCACAACAACTGGTATTATTACATCAATACAGAATGAATCATCTTCAGCAATGCTGCCCGTGGCCTGGTTCAGTTCGAGGTGGTGGACAGACTCTCTGGAGCTCTGCATCCTAGAGTATCTCTGCACTGACCTGCAGCATTTCTTGTAGTGGTTCCATTTTTTACATGCATGGCATTGTTGACCAGAAGCCGGACAACTTTCTCTCTTGGCATCATGGCTGCCACCACAATTATTACAGTTGACAATGGGCTGTTCATTTCTCCCTATCTGTGCTCTCTGTCGTGTCTCAAATCTCTGCTTCCTCCCACATTTGTACTGTAGACTGTCAACACTAGTAGGAGCATGTGACGATGACAATACCCTGGTGTGATGTTCTGTTTGCTCATAAATTTGACACACCGAGATAGCTTTAGCCAGAGTTAGCTCACTGTCACGCAGCATTATTTTTCTTAGATTATCATCAGTTATGCCACAGACCAGTCTGTCACGGATGAGCTCGTCTTGCAGTGTTCCGAAGTTACAGCTCTTTGCTTTTATCCTTAAATCTGTGATATATGATTCGAATGGCTCACCTTGGTTTTGGAACCGTGCATTGAACTTGTGTCTCTCCACTATAATGTTTATTCGGGGACTGCAGATCGCCCGAAATTTCCTCTTTAAACATTCGGGGTTCTCTTTTGACTCAGCCGGAGTGATGATGGGTCCCGGTGCGTCGTCAACGTCGGGTCCTTCCACCGCGGGCGCGTAGACGAACGACCTCTCCCTTTCAATGGCCTCCGATCCTGCGAGATTAAGGAGAATGTAGGCTTGTGTGCGGGCCGGCTTGTCAGAGTGTGCCGCCGCGATAAAAATGTCATATTCCTGTTCGAATACTCGCCAATTCTCCGCGATGTTCTCATCAAAGACGAGGGGGTCCGGTCTGCGAAATCCGTCCGACATGATGCACTGTATGTCCGTTAGCAGGATAGCCGGGTAGCAACGCTATAAACTGGTTACGGTCTTTATTCGACCGGCAAGTAGTCGTGCGCTCCGTGATGAATGAACTGCACGATCAAAAGTGTCCGTGTTCACTTCTGACACCATGTAGAAAGACCACGCAAAGGGAATACTTTATAAACCGAGTTCTGTTTATTAGCCTCACTCGTACAGCTCTCAGTATCAGGTAGCCAAGCCTCGTATTCCCACCAGCCAGTTTGCGCAGGCGCCGTCTGTGATAACAAGTATGGTGGCTACAAAGGCACATTAAACTCCAAGCGAGCATTAGGTGAATGCTCTACACCTGGTAAGGTCTAACAGTGTAGGCTATTTTTGTTTTATACAGTATATTACTGTTTTAATGGAAAATGGTATGATATTGTCAGAATTTGGCCTTTTTTTACAGCAAGGGTTAACAGTGGAGTATTATGGTTACGTGGAGAGCGCGAGCCTGGGTATAGTTTTACACATCAGCCCAGTCTATTCTGTAAAGTTAGTGATACGCAGAGTCTGGTTTTTTTACACATTAATCTGACAATAAATGTGGCACACCAAGTTTTTCTTATGCACACTTAAAAACTCTTTTCTGACTACGCTACACAGTAAAACATTTAAAATGATAATTAACACCGCTCGGTGTTCATATGGGAACCACCAGCAGGGTGTTAAAAGTAAGGAGTGTTAGAGTTAATTAGATAATTAAGTGATTAATTTAGGGATGATTGTTTGATTACTGAAGACAGACACCTAATGATAATAGGCAGAATCACTGAAGAAAAGAGAAAGAACTACAACTGACTTCCAGACACAGCCTTAGATGAAATCAACTGAAAAGACATGAAATCTCTCTTATTATAAACCAGTTTGACCTTATTTCTGTGATTCATCTACAGAAGTTCTTTTTGAGAATTAACAGAGTTTTAGATGTTGATGTTTTAATGAAAATGTTTGAAGTCCATTATGGTGATCAGTGTTTGCTTTAGTTGGTCGGTTTGACTCTTTATTTATTTTTTATGTTAGTTGTTGCAGTCTTTGCAACAGTGTTTACCAAAACACATAGTTTATTGCAAAGAAAGCCATAAATAAAGATGATAAAGTGATATAAATTTCACCATCATAAAGAAAAAATGTTTGACAAATGATATCACTAACCATAAGAGGCTACTTGTCATTAATAGATTTTTACCACCAATACTTTTTTTTTTTTTTTTTTGCCAAAGATAAAACATTCTGAATTTTAATTTTGAAATACATTGTGATAAAAGATAACATAGTGACACATACACTAAGATCAAGAATCAGCTTATGAATCTCAACAATGGTGACATGCTTCATGTTGCAATGCATTCTGGAAGCCATTAGTTTAAAAATATGGTGGCTGTCACCATTGTTGAGATTCTTATGCTAATTCTTGATAAAGAGCAATAGTTGATGGTTGATTTTCTGTGTTTGTGTATATCTGACAAGACTATGAAATGATGAAGGATAAATTCTCTTTATTCTTATAACAGGTAATATTCTCTGTGTTTCTGAATGTCTCATACACACAGGGCGGGTGTCGGATGCTAAAGCCTGCAATTCAACACAATATTGTGATGCTAAAATTGAACTTTGGAAATATCTTGGCTTAGAAGACAATAACTCTCAGAATGAAAGAATGTGGCCCCTGATGAACAACTACAAGTACAACCCCTACTATGCCTACCACCCTGCAAACACTTATGTGGACATATCTGTGTCCTCCATCACCAATGTGGTATGAGTCCAGCATGATTTATCTTCTCATTCAAGTCATCATGGGATGTCAAGCAGTTGTAGTATCATCTCTCAACACATCTTTTTATCTGCAGGATGAAAAAGCCCAAAGTTTCTCAACACAGGTCAAAATGATAACTGTAAGTGTTTTAAAAACCTATTTCATTCTTATTTCACAAAGTTTTACTCAATTTACAGAATATTGTAACATGATCAGAGGTTTTATTTAATTTTCAAGCATACATTATCTGTCTTATAATCATTCTGATCTTTATTTAACTTTCCAGGCATGGCCAAATTTTAATATGACGTGGAACCCAGATGATTTTTGTCAAATTGACACATTTGCAGCCCCCAAAAATATGTTTTGGACTCCAGACATTGGCATAATGGAAAGGTATGAAAATAAAAAATGAAGGATTTAAAAGCTTTGTTTCACTGTTAACCCTTGCTGTAAAAAAGGTCAAATTCTGACAGTATCACACCATTTTCCATTAACCCTTGTGTGGTGTTCAAAACCCTATAACACCTGTGGTCTTCCCGGGTCAAAATGACCCGCCTATAAAAAATAGCTTATAAATCACTCATTATACCATATTTTCACCCAATCTTGGATTCAATCTTTTTGTCAACTTGTTCTCTTTCAATTAGGACTGGTTTTATATTTCTATTTGCATCTAATTAATCGTAGGGCCTCATTTATTTGACAGTAGGAATCTCATTTTTGAGTAAAAAAAACATTATTTTTGAATAATTTTGGAAATATTAAATGAAATCTGAAGAAAATTGGCACTGTTTATCACACTAGTCTACTTTAATATTTCACCAGGAATTTTGTTTTGAAAAACTTTTATTTTGTACAAAATGGCACATTGTCACACTTGTGGTCTTCCCGGGTCAAAATGACCCGCCTATAAAAAATAGCTTATAAATCACTCATTATACCATATTTTCACCCAATCTTGGATTCAATCTTTTTGTCAGCTTGTTCTCTTTCAATTAGGACTGGTTTTATATTTCTATTTGCATCTAATTAATCGTAGGCCTCATTTATTTGACAGTAGGGATCTCATTTTTTGAGTAAAAAAAACATTATTTTTGAATAATTTTGGAAATATTAAATGAAATCTGAAGAAAATTGGCACTGTTGATCACACTAGTCTACATTAATATTTCACCAGAAATTTTGTTTTGAAAAACTTTTATTTTGTACAAAATGGCACATTGTCACACTTGCGGTGTTCCACTGGGCCATTGAGGGCCATTGTTTCAATGGGCCATTGAAAGTGAATGGGAGAGACTGAAACATTTTCAGGAGCATGTTCATTGTTTATGTACACATATGAGCATGTGATGGATTATGGTGAGTTTGGGCTCTTTTAATCTTAACAATCTCATGTAAATAATGAGTGTGCCATTTTCCACAATTTATGCATGCTTCATTGAGTTACGAGTTAAAACGCGACATAAGTGCTAGGCTACATCTATATTCAAGGCTCTGTGAGCGCCTGTGGGGGTTCGTGTGTTACAACTCCATTAGGAATATCTTTAGATCTGAGTGATGGATTATGCTGAGTTTGGGCTCTTTTTAATTGTGATAGTCTACTGAAAATACGTTTTCAGTTTTCTACGATCTGTGCATGCTTCGTGAAGTTATGAGCAAAAACCAAACGTGAGAGCTTCATGAGTATATACTTGGCTAGGTGCGTCTGTGGTATTTTTTGTGTTAGAGCGCCATGAGGAATATCTTTAGATCTTATTGGTGGAATATATTGAGTTTGGGCTCTTTTTAATCGTGAGCTCCTGCTGTAAATAACGATGTGTCATTTTCCATGATCGATGTATGTTTCATGAAGTTACGAGTAAAAAGGCCAAGTCTAAGCTACCTTGCTTGGCTATGTGAGTCTGTGTGTCTGTAGTATTTTTTTGTGTTAGAACTCCATGAGGAATATCTTTAGTTCTGAGTGATGGATTATGTTGAGACTCATTTTAATTGTAAGCATCTGCTGTAAATAATGATGTGTCATTTTCCACAATCGGAGCATGTTTCATGAAGTTACGAGCGGAAATGTGTCTAAAATTCCATCATCCATGTATGGTTTACACATGGGTCTCTTGAAGGGCTTCTTTTACAAAAATCTCACTCAAGTTTAGTAAAAAGCCTGAAACAATTATGCTTGCTGTATTCTGCTAATTGAGACCTTTCAAATGACATATGACACAGGACTATCTGAGCTGTATGATGTATTTGACATATTGCTGAATGTAGTACAAAAAAGTAGTTTATAAATTATGAATTTGTTTTTTTCTATTTATCAGCAAATAACTCAGCACTACTTAGGAGTTTATCAAATTGGGCTACATTCATTGTAAATTTCAGACTCTAAGCTTTCAAATGACACCTATTTTAAGTTGATCAAGGTAATAGTTTTGAAAAAATATTATGATTATTTGTTTCGCAACTAGGTGGCGCCTGCGGGGAAACACTCTGTTTTAGAGTGATAACTCAGCTCTCGTTAGGAGTTGATCAAAGTGATTAGATGCATTAAAAAGCTGAGATTCTAAGCTTTAAAATGGTACCTATTTTGTGTTGTTCCATTCATTGTTTGCATTGGTCTCTCCCATTCACTTTCAATGGCCCATTGAAACAATGGCCCACAATGGCCCTCAATGGCCCAGTGGAACACCACAAGTGTAACTCTGTGCCATATTGTACAAAATAAAAGTTTTTCAAAACAAAATTCCTGGTGAAAAATTAAAGTACACTAGTGTGATCAACAGTGCCAATTTTCTTCAGATTTTATTTTATTTTTCCAAAAATTATTCAAAAATATTTTTATTTACTAAAATGAGATGCCTACTCTCAGATAAATGAGGCCCACGATTAATCAGATGCAAATGGAAATACAAAACCAGTCCTAATTGAAAGAGAACAAGTTGACAAAAAGATTGAATCCAAGATTGGGTGAAAATATGGTATAATGAGTGATTTATAAGTATTTTTTATAGGCGGGTCATTTTGACCCGGGAAAGACCACAAGTGTGACTATGTACCATTTTTTACAAAAATAAAAGTTTTTCAAAACAAAATTCCCGGTGAAACATTAAAGTAGACTAGTGTGATCAACAGTACCAATTTTCAAAAAAAAAAAAAAAAAAAATCCAAAATGATTAAAAAATTAAAGAAAATTTACTCAAAAAATGAGATGCCTACTCTCAGATAAATGAGGCCCACGATTAATCAGATGCAAATGAAAATACAAAACCAGTCCTAATTGAACGAGAACAAGTTGACAAAAAGATTGAATCCAAGATTTGATGAAAATATGGTATAATGAGTGATTTATAAGCTATTTTTTATAGGCGGGTCATTTTGACCCGGGAAGACCACAAGTGTAACAAGGTAACAAACCCCCCCCAACAAAAGTACGAAAATTTTCAAAAAACATTTGAGAAGTAGTTATACCCTTTGGGAGCAAAGTCACCAAGTTTCAGTCCAATGCAATAACATTAACTAGTATTTTTGGGAAAAAGAAAATCTTCTCCGGGTCAAAATGACCCGAAGACCACATGAGGGTTAACAGTAATATACAGTAGAAAACAATGCATTCTGGGTAATATTTGTTGTTTTGAAGAAACTAGCCTACAGGAATACACTGTGAATTAATAGCGCTCAAAGTCGATACTCAGAGGCTGTTCCAAATCACATGCTATACCCTCATTCACTATTCCCTACATTAGTTCACTAAACAGTCCACTTGACAGAATAAATGAAAAGACTAATATTTCAGTGAAATTAACTTCTTTCGTTTAATAAATCTGACAGTTACATTTTACAGTATATTACTGTTTTTCCTTGATTTTACGGTAATCTACTGGCAGCTGTGGTTGCAAGTAAATTGCTGTTTACCTACAGTTGTATGCAGTTACAGTTGATTACCGTTAAATTACACTTTACTCTGTTTTATTTATATATGACACATTTAACCCTTTTAACCCCACTGCAAAATCTTCAGTTTTAAATGAACACTTGTGTGTCCACACTACAGAGTGTTGGAGTAACACTGAAGCAGTGTTGAAGTTCATGATATAATTCAGTATTTAATTAACAGATGATTGAGCATTAGTGATGAACAGAGGTGGGAAATCCAGGGGTCAAAGAGTAAAAGTCCTGCCATATGTTTATTCCACCCATAAACTCAGTCAGCTGATTTCACTAATTAGTTCTCTCTCCTGTCTGAATTAGCAAATCCAGGTGATTTGAATAAAATACTGAGGAGGACTTTTACTTTCTGAACCTGGACTTTACACCTCTGCATAGCAATGCCACATGTCAGCCAAGAGCAAAAGAAATAAACCAGAACTGGACCTTATCTGAGCTTCACTTATTACTAACCAGACTGACTTTATTTCTGTCAGACTTCTACAGAAGATATTACTGAGAATTAACAGAGTTTAACTCTAATGTGTTTCATTTGAAGTCACCATAACAGTGATCAGTGTTTCCTTTAGTTGGGCTCTTAACTCTTGTTATATTTATTGGCTGCTGTGACAGTGTGTTTGTTAAACACATTTGCAGCAGCAAAGAAAGCTAAAGTGAAATAAGATCAGGTGATGATGGTTACCTGTTGATGGATTTATAATCATCATGAAATAGACTGACTCACTGGAGTTTTTTATAATCTAACAATTATGTTGTTCCACTAATATATTCACATCACAAACCCTGTGTTTCTGCAGCATGAGATCCAGCAATATAACAATTGTTTTAAATCTTTAAACAAACATGAAAATAAAAAAAATTGACTTATGCTGACACACACAGATATCAACAATCAGCGTATGATTCTAAACAATGGTGACAATCACAAATATTTAGATAGATTAATTCAGAACATCACTGAAAAGCTACTAATTCACAACAAAAACAGCAGCAAAAAATAAAAGCAAATATTTAGAATTAAACAAAATAATAGGACAATTCAGCTGCATAATTTATTCATGTTGCAATGCATGCTGGGAGTTCTCTTACGAGAGGTCTCTCGTACTGCGTAAGAGTATCTTACGCTAGGGGAAAATCCTTTTTCCACGAGATATTTAAGCCAAAAATTATCCTTAATTTTGCAATAATGTAAAGCGCGTTGCGGCAGCATACAGACATAGGCAAGACGGCTCACGCGCCTATTGGCTGGTCTGCTGGCAACTGGGTGAGCCTATCGAGCGAGGCCTAGCGCGACGTCAGACCCAATGGGCACGCTTCGCGCCCTCTGCGTCACGTCCCGCCGAAAGCCGCGCCGTCTGATCAAGCCTCTCAGTGGGATGAGTCGTGAAGTCGCTGGCCGCGCCGCCTTCATCGCCTTCCTGCTGCGCTTTCCGGCGCCTATATCCTTTGATTCTCTGTTGTGTGTGTGTGTTTGCCGCTACGACACACACTCTCTAAAAGAGCTTGCGTCTTTTTCAAGATGCCTTCCTGCGGCTCGTGCAGAGCCACACTCAGCGACGGGGACCGCCATGTTATCTGCGTTTCCTGCCTGGGTGAGGAACATGCAGCTCTCGCGCTCGCTGAGGGCGGCTGCCCTCATTGCGAGCCTATGCCCATGGCGACTCTGAGGACTCGCCTGGCATTTTTCTCTGAGGCTGCACCCCCGCCCGCCGTAGTACCGCGCCGTAAAAAGCGCCGTGCTCAGCGGGCCCCGGAACCTTCTCCCAGCCGCCAAAGCTCGCTGGTTCGCCCGCCTGCTTCAGCGGCTTCGTCAGCTTCTCTTCCTGACGGACAGCGGCCGCGGTCCGCCGCCGCTTCCGTCGACGACACTGACGAGGAAGCCCTGCTGAGAGAAGAGGATTCCTGCTCTATTCTGGCGTCAGGCAGTGAAGGCTGGGCGAGCTCTGAGGACCTCGCGCCCCCTGCCCGCACATCATCAGGTAAAAGAACGAGCATTGAGACGGAGTTCATGCGCATACTCACGCAGGCCGCGGCGAGCCTCGGCCTCGAGTGGTCTACGCCTGAGCAGCCTGCTCACAACCGGCTGGATGGCTATTTTCTGCCCGGGGAACGCGCTTCGCCTGCGTCCAAGCCAGCGCCTTTTCTTCCCCTATTCGGCCAGAACGCGCTCTTCTGTCTCTCTGGCATTCTCCGCTGTTGACGGTGCCAAGGACAGAGGATACCATTCCCTGCCGCCGGTCGGAGAGGCGATAGCTACCCACTTATGCCCGCCCTCCGCTGGATGGCGCGCTAAGATGGCGCTACCCTCGAAAGTCTGCTACAGATATTTGTATGGCGGCAGGCTGGGCCTCCCCGTTTACATTTACAAGGTTTTACAACCTAGAGGTTCCCGCCCTGCAGGCCAGGCTGCTGTCGGTCTAAATGACCAGTGTTGTCTGTACTGATGCTATCGGTCCAGAATACTGTGTCTGCTGAGCATAGCTCGCTAATCGACAGAAGAAGAAAAAAAAATGCTTGGGCGAAGTCCCGCGTTTTGCCATCAGTTCAGGCCGCGACCCGCCCTGTCTGTATGTTGTACTCTGCGTCCACGAGGCGCTGTTATATGTGGCAACCCCCCCCCCCCCATTATTGCAAAATTAAGGATAATTTTTGGCTTCAATATCTCGTGGAAAAAGGATTTTCCCCTAGCGTAAGATACTCTTACGCAGTACTCGTTCCCTCTACTAGAGAGAACCGAGGTTACGTGAGTAACCGAGTACGTTTTGTACTATACATACAACCGGCACATCCGGGAACCAGCATCAAATTGGTCTAACAATCCCACCCAGTGGCCAGAAGTGTCTTACCCGGACATTTACTTGTACCTCATCGAGTCACCAGGTAGCCAGTGAATGATTTTACTTCAGTTTTAAGAAGTAAACATCTTTAAATGTATATATAATGTCTTGATTTCTGAAGGATGATTTCTGAAGGATCATAAGACACCAAAGACTGGAGTACTTGCTGATGAAAATTCAGCTTTGCATCACAAAAATAAATTACATTTTAAAGTATATTAAAAAAGAGAACCATTATTTTAAATTGTAATAATATTTCATAATATTACTGTTTTTTTTTTTTTTTTTTTAACTGCAGGCTTGATGAGCATAAGAGACTTCTTTCAAAAACATTAAAAATAGTAATGTTTCCAAACTTTTGACTGGTACTGTACATTTCAATTTTGGGTTTTTACAAATATTATTGGTGCACCCAACCACACAACAACTCTTTGACATGTTTGTAAGGATTAGTACACGTCATCAATCCGATACTGTGTATGGCGGTCGCCGGTTTGTTTTTCCCTAAAAGTGGGCGTGAACCCTTTCAGAGACGTTCTATGACGCTATGCCGGTTGTGCGTATGCTTGTACCCAGCATGCATTGCATCAAGGTACTTTTGATTGTCACCATTGTTGAGATTCATATGCTGATTGTTGATGTCTGTGTGTGTCATATGAAACTGACATTTTTGTGTTCATGTTTGTTAAAGTCTTTTAACTTATTGTTAAAGTATTGCTGGATCTCATGCTGCAGTAACACAGGGTTTGTGTTGTGAAAAAAATATTAATGTGACAACATATTTGTTAGATTATAAATACCTCAGTGAATTAGTCTATTTCATGATGATTATAAAACCATCAACAGGTAACCATCATCACCTGATCTCATTTCACCTTAGCTTTCTTTGCTGCTGCAAATGTGTCTGACAAACACACTGTCACAGCAGCCAAAAAAACAATAGATATAATAAGAGTTAAGAGCCCAACTAATGGAAACACTGATCACTGTTATGGTGACTTCAAATGAAACACAGAGTTAAACCTCTGTTAATTCTCAGTAAAACTTCTGTAGACGTCTGACAGAAATAAAGTCAGTCTGGTTAGTAATAAGTGAAGCTGGTAATGCTGTTTGTGGAGTTGTTTAATCCTCCTCTGCTGAGATCTTCACAGATTTAATGTCTTCTTTTCTCTTCAGTTGATTTCATCTAAGGCTGTGTCTGAAAATACTCCATATTTAATATACACAGATTTTGTGGCTACGATAAGGTCCAGTTCTGGTTTATTTCTTTGCTCTTGGCTGACATGTGGCATTGCTATGCAGAGGTGTAAAGTCCAGGTTCAGAAAGTAAAAGTCCTCCTCGGTATTTTGTTCCAATCACCTGGATTTGCTAATTCAGACAGGAGAGAGAACTAATTAGTGAAATCAGCTGACTGAGTTTATGGGTGGAATAAACATATGGCAGGACTTTTACTCTTTGACCTCTGGATTACCCACCTCTGAGTCTGCATTACTACACGTAACTGCATTACTACATAGTACAGACATTACAGGTCAAACCACACTGATGTTGATTTATCTAAATAAACAACATATTATATGGGATATAAAGGGATAGTTCACCCAAAAATGAAAATTAACCCATGATTTACTCACCCTGAAGCCATCCTAGGTGTATTACATTCTTCTTTCAGATGAATACAGTCAGAGTTATATATAAAAAAAATGTCCTGGCTCTTCCAAGTTTGATAATGAGAGTGAATGGGTGTCTGTCTTTAGAAGTCCATCAAAGTGCATCTATTCATGATTAAAGTGCTCGACACGGCTCTCCGGGGGTTAATAAGGGCCTTCTAAAGTGAAGCGATGCATTCGTGTAAGAAAAATATCCGTTTTTAAAACTTTATCGACTAAAATAACTAGCGTCCGACAGACGGCATATAGTGCTAGCTTAAAGGGATGGTTCGAAGTAATTTCAACCTAGGGTCCTTTGCACCATGACCTCGAGCCTGACACTTTATTTTTCATTTATTTCCGAAGTGTTGACAACTTAGTGTTAACTAATAATTGTTGTTAACTGGTAGTACCAACAAAATATTAATATTATCTGTTTGACAAATGCGGCCTCTGGAGTGTGCTTTTGAAATGAGATCCAGCTCTTGATCAGCTGGTTCAGGTGTGTTTAATCAGAGCTGTAGTTAAACTCTGCAGGACAGTGGCCCTCCAGGAGAAGGATTAGACACTCCTGACATAACATGATGACAGTAGTCTACAACCCACATAGCAACATTGTTTCGGCCCAGATCCGGCCTACATCTGGCACTTGTGGAATGCGGATCTGGCCCACATGCAGCATGGAATGATAGCACTTGGGCAGACCGCTCCTGTTTGCCAGATCTGGGCCACAAGCAGGCCATAGCAATGCCACATTTTCAGCCAAGAGCAAAGAAATAAACCAGAACTGGACCTTATCTGAGCCACAAAACCTGTGTATATTAAATATGGAGTCATCTGAGCCTTAATAAGCCTGTTAACAAGCAGAATCACTGAAGGAAAGAAGAGAACAGAAAAAGAGACGAGCAGAAACACAAGAACTACAACTGACTGAAGAGAAAAGAAGACATTAAATCTGTGAAGATCTCAGCAGAGGAGGATTAAACAACTCCACAAACAGCATTACCAGCTTCACTTATTACTAACCAGACTCACTTTATTTCTGTCAGACGTCTACACAAGTTTTTATTGATTGTTTTACAATCATCATGAAATAACCTGTTTCACTGATGTCTTTGGAAGCTAACATTTGTGTTGTAGCATTAATATTTTTACATCACATACCCTGTATTACTGCAGCATGAGATCTCGCAATATTATAATAATCAGTTAGAAGACTTTAACAAACATGAGCACGAAAAAGTCAATCTATGGTGACACACACAGACATCACCAATCAGTGTATGAATCTCAACAATGGTGACAATCAAAAGTACCTTGCTGCAATGCATGCTGGATACCAGCATAGTACAAAACTCCCAGCATGCATTGCAACATGAATAAATGATGCAGCTGAATTGTCCTATTATTTTGTTTGATTCTAAATATTTGCTTTTATTTTTTACTGTTGGTTTTGTTGTGAATTAGTAGCTTTTCAGTGATGTTCTCAATTAATCTGTTTATCTAAATATGTGTGATTGTCACCATTGTTGATGTCTGTGTGTGTCAGCGTAAATTTATTTTTAAAACCCATGTTTGTAAAATAATTAAAACTGACTGTTATAATTAGGGCTGCCCCCAAATAGTCGACTAAAGGTTAGTCGATATGAAGAGGGCTTGGTCGAATACATTTTCATTAGTCGGTTAGTCGCAAAAAAAATCACGTGACAAAATTACGCAATCAGAGGCTGCGCAGTCAGTGTATGATATGACATCAAAGCAACGAGAGATCAACGAGATCTCGTGCCTCGCGGTATACCAAAGCGCACTTGTGGGAGAGGTGTCTGGCTGATGCTAATAATTATGTCAGGAAAAAAGTCCAAAGTGTGGGATCATTTTGAAAAGTTGAAGGACGACCCTAAAAAGGCTGTTTGTAAACTTTGCAGGCAAACATTTGCCTATCACTCGTCAACATCGAATATGTCTTATCATTTAAAACATGTAAGTAGTAACGTTAACCACCACATGGCCCCTCGTTTAAACAAAAAGGATATAAACACATTTGCGCTGTTAAGTTAAATCATATTCATGGTTTTTGACATGCATTTGTCTCTAGGCTCATCCACAATATAGCAGCGATGATGTGGCGTTGTGCGCTTCGACTTCGCAGTCAACAATGATGCAGCAGAGATTAGTTTTGAGACCCCCTCTAAGTGAGAAAAGAAAGCGAGAAATCACAGAGAAAATTGTCGATTTCATTGCGCTTGATATGAGACCAATCAACGTTGTCCGTGGTGACGGGTTCAAAGAAATGTTTGAATTCCTCGAACCAGGCTACACCATTCCCAAACGCGACACAATAATGCATGGCTTAACAAGCAAGTTCAACACGACTAAAGAAATTCTTGTTAAGAAAATACAGAGTTGTACAGCAGTCAGCTTTACAACAGACACATGGACCTCTATCAAGAGTGAGGGTTACATGACCGTTACTGCACACTTCATGTCTGAAGATTGGCAACTACATTCTTTTGTGTTGGAAACAAAAGTGCTGGAGGAGAGCCACACAGCTACCAACATAAAAGAGCGACTCAGTGAAGTGATGGAAGAATTTAAAATACCTGGAGAAAAGAGGGTAGCAGTCGTACATGACAATGCCGCTAATATGGTGTTGTGCACAGAACTGATTTCTGATGATCCATCCTGGGGTAATGCGAAGGGCGTCCGTTGTGCGGGGCACACGTTACAGTTATGCATAAACGCGGCTCTTAAAACTGACCCCATATGTCGATGCATCGCTGCTGCTAGACGCCTTGTGGGGCATTTCAAGAAAAGTACCAAGGCTACAACAGCTCTGACTCATAAACAGAAGCAGCAGAATGTTGTAGAACACAAACTTATCCAAGATGTCTCCACAAGATGGAACTCCACATACTTCATGCTGGAGAGACTCTTGGAACAGAGATGGCCGGTTACAGCTGTGCTGTCAGACCCTGAAATTACCAAACGGTCTGAACGAGGTCTAGATCTCACAACAGCACATTGGCTGATAGCGGAGGACACGGTCGCAGTGCTAAAGCCTATGATCACTCTCACTGAGCTGCTTTCTCAGGATTTAAACGCATCCCTATCTGCCACACTGCCCATGTTAATAAACATGAAGAGACGCCATTTGGTGCTGCGCAACGAAGACAGTCCCACCACAAAAGCACTAAAGACAGAACTAGCAAAAGAAATTGACACGAGATGGCAACTGACGGAAAATATCGCGACCAGCATTTATATACAAGCTGCTGTCTTAGACCCACGTTTTAAGAGCTTGTCATTCTTTGACCAACACGAACGAGAAGATGCGTACTCCACAGTGTCGGATCTGGCAGAAAGTTTATCTACAGAAGCTGCGCCAGAAAGTGATCATGACAGCATTAGCCCTGCAGAGGAGGGTGAGCCCGAACCGAAAAAGAAAAAGCAGGCCGAGATATCCATGCTGATGGCCATTGATGAGGAGGAGCATGCAGAAGAGAAGGATGAACTAAAAATGTACTTGTCAGATAAAACAAAGGTTGATTCGGGACCATTGGCATGGTGGCAAAAAAATGAACATCGATATCCAAAGCTCGCTAAAGCAGCTAAACGCCTCCACTGTATCCCTTCCACATCCACTCCATCAGAGCGCATCTTTTCAAAGGCCGGCTTCATTGTGAACAAGTCGAGAAGCTCCCTTCTTCCCAACAATGTGGACAAGCTGGTGTTCCTCTCACATAATATGAAAAAAATAAAATCGAATTGAAAGCTTAGGTAAGAATGCTTAATTTCCTTTTTGTAGTGTTTCTGTTTGTTATCCGTTAGGCTATATAAAAAAAAAAACGGGTATTTTTATAACAGGTAGGCTATACAAATAAATAAATACATATTTTTATTCATTCGTTTTTATAAAATGCAGAAGTTGTTTTTTATTCTGTAAGAAAAATTAGTCTGATGTTTGCAATTTGTTGTTTCAGGTCAAGACTCATCCGTCGTCTTAATGGCAGTTTGCGGCTTTGCTCTGATATTTTTGATTATTATTTGTTCCACATTTTGTCTTAAATATAGTTGTTCTAAACAATTTAATCAAATACTTAGGCTGTTGATTTGTTTGCCGCCTTCTTTTTTATTCTAAGTTTTGGCGTTGTGCGATGTGCCGTGCATTTATTAAATTTTCCTTTTGAACAATATAAAAATTATATTAATTTTCCACTGTATTTTTTTTATACCAAACAGCGTTTTTGCTACAGTATTTATTTGTTTTTTTTTTTTTTTTGCCTTGTTTTGTACTAGGGCCTAAGTTACTAATAAGTTTAATTTATTTTAAAGAACAAATTTTATTTTATTTTATTCAAAACTGTTTTTTTTTTTTTTTTTGACATGTAACTGTTACAGTTTGTATTTTTGATAATAAATTATTAAAATGCACAGGCAGTCTGATTGCTGTTTTTGTTATAATTAGCCTATAACGTTCCGGCCACTGATTTTTGTGTCCGTAAGCGCTGTATACTTTAAACGCTTTACTATTCTGTTTTAAGCGCTTAATTTTCATTTTGAACGCGCTAATATCATGCTTTAGCATTTTCTGTCATATGGAAGTGTTAAACTTCAACTTGGACTATACCTTTCCTTGTATATACGCAAGTTTTTATATTAATATCATAAATGAACGATTATTCGACTAATCGCTAAAATGCAGGAGTGTTAGTCGAATAGGAATATCTTTAGTCGGGGGCAGCCCTAGTTATAATATTGCTGGATATCATGCTCTAGTAATACAGGGTTTGTGACATTAAAATGATTGTTAAATTATAAAAAACCTCAGTAAATCAGTAAAATGACTATAAACCATCAACAGGAAACCATCATCATTACCTGATCGCGTTTCACTTTAGCTTTCTTTGCTGCTGCAATTGTGTTTGACAAACACACTGTCACAGCTATCAAAAAAGACAAAAAATATGTTAAGAGTTAAGAGCCCAACTAATGGAAACACTAATCACTGTTATGGTGACTTCAAATGAAACACATTAGAGTTAAACCTCTGTTAATTCTCAGTAAAACTTCTTTTGACGTCTGACAGAAATAAAGTCAGTCTGGTTAGTAATAAGTGAAGCTGGTAATGCTGTTTGTGGAGTTGTTTAATCCTCCTCCTCTGAGATCTTCACAGATGTAATGTCTTCTTTTCTCTTCAGTTGATTTCATCTAAGGCTGTGTCTGAAGTCAGTTGTAGTTCTTGTGTTTCTGCTCGTCTCTTTTTCTGTTCTCTTCTTTCTTTCAGTGATTCTGCTTGTTAACAGGCTTATTAAGGCTCAGATGATTCCATATTTAATATACACAGACTTTGTGGCTCAGATAAGGTCCAATTCTGGTTTATTTCTTTGCTCTTGGCTGACATTTGGCATTGCTATGCCCTGCTTGTGGCCCAGATCTGGCAAACAGGAGCGGCTGCATGTGGGCCAGATCCGCATTCCACAAGTGCCAGATGTGGGCCGGATCTGGGCCGAAACAATGTTGCTATGTGGGAAGTTACTTTTGATTTGAATACCTGCTGTCTTCAATCATATGTCTCTAATAATCAGTGCTAATTTATATTTTATCCATTTAGCATCAAGACAGAGTTTGGAACAAAGGAGTCTCCAAATGTGCTGTTGCTCTCTTCCGGCTATACAGTCTCAACTGATGTTTTATCTCTGACCACGTCCTGTATGATGGATCTCTACAGGTTTCCCTTCGACACCCAAATCTGCAATATAACACTTCAGTCTACAGTGTATTCAGGTACATCTGAAACACATTAATCAGTTTAGACAAAAAAACACAAGATAACATGGTTTATTCTTCTAAAATATTTGACTTATTAAAATATAAAATAATCAAATATTTATGTCTGTTTTCACAGATCAGGAGATTAAAATGGATACCTTGTCTAATGCAATGTTTGATAAAAATCATATTATTAACAAGTCGAAAAAGAGCTTTCAGAGCCTGGGAGAGTGGAATATCACCAATATAACTACCATTGCTAATACCACTGATGATGATCTTGAATTGCGTAACATGTATCAGCTGATCTATAAGGTACAGTGCACTGGATATGGAATGTAAACCAATATTGAATATATAAATACAATTAATTTATAAAACAAAACAGCTAGTTCATGAGTTTGTGAAAAATATGTGACATTAATTTAATTATATTTTTAAACCATAAAAAGGCAGTGGTATCAATTATCTTCTAAATTAACCATTTTATTATTTGTTTTTTGTTTGTTTTCAATTATACACCAAAGTGTGAAATCATACAATAATATATTATAGTATACATAATTTTATCTGTTATTTAATGTTCAAAGTCAACATGTAAATTCTATGTGTTGCTCAAGAGAGTATATTCTTTAATAATATGGTTCTCACACCAGAGGTTGAACAGATGTTGCATGGAATCTGTGAATGTGAAGGGAGATGTGTGTATGTATATCAGAATGAAATTATTACTAATAGACCATGAATAATTTATCAGCATTCAGTTAAATTTGTTTGGAATAAAGCATTCATAAAAAAAAAAAAATATATATATATATTCTAAGGATATTCACTTTTCACAGTGGCAGAGAAGTGCAAAACAAATCACAACAATGCAAACATACACCCGGCGCAATGCGGTGCCAGGCACGACGCAAGTGTCTTTTGCTAGTTTCAGCCCGATGCAGTTATTATTTTCATGTCCTGCGCCACGTTGTCCATCCATCCATCCATCTTCTTCCGCTTATCCGGGGCCGGGTCGCGGGGGCAGCAGTCTAAGCAGAGATGCCCAGACTTCCCTCTCCCTAGACACTTCCTCCAGCTCTTCCGGGGGGACACCGAGGCGTTCCCAGGCCAGCCGGGAGACATAGTCTCTCCAGCGTGTCCTAGGTCTTCCCCGGGGTCTCCTCCCAGTGGGACGTGCC
Source organism: Rutilus rutilus (assembly GCA_021464565.1). NCBI lineage: Eukaryota > Metazoa > Chordata > Actinopteri > Cypriniformes > Leuciscidae > Rutilus > Rutilus rutilus. Next base: position 62,570,588 of record JAJAQA010000001.1, on the reverse strand, counting down.
TGGAACACCTTCCCGGGAAGGCGTCCAGGAGACATCCGGAACAGATGCCCGAGCCACCTTAGCTGACCCCTCTCGATGTGGAGGAGCTCTACTCTGAGCTCCTCCAGAGTGACTGAGCTTCTCACCCTATCTCTAAGGGATCGCCCAGCCACCCTGCGGAGAAAGCTCATTTCGGCCGCCTGTATCCGGGATCTTGTCCTTTCGGTCATGACCCAAAGCTCATGACCATAGGTGAGAGTAGGAACGTAGATTGACCGGTAAATCGAGAGCTTCGCCTTGCGGTAGGGCTGGGCGATTTAAATCGCGATATTGTTATGCGCATCTCGTCAGTAAAGCCGGTTCCTTGATTAGTAGTAAATCGCCATCACCTGCTTTCAGATGGAGCGGCATTTACTACAAAGAACCGTAGTTAACTGACAAGCTGAGCCATATCGCATCAATATCGCGGACGTATCGCCAGCGATAATTAATGCGATATGGCTCAGCTTGTCAGTTAACTACGGCTCTTTGTACACAGCAAAAACTCCAGTGCTAAATTAACACTCCTGGGAGTGTATGAGTCCACACTCAAGAGTGTTTAAGTTAATGAGATAATTAAGTGATTAATTTAGTGATGATTGAACATTATTGAAGACACCTGATGTTAACAAGCAGAATCACTGAAGGAGAAAATCACAAATTGTAAGTTACCGTTATGACGATCAATGGTTGCTTTAGTTGGACTCTTGACCCATATATTATTAACTTTAGATTTTGTTTGTCTGTTGTTTCTGAATTATAATCACCAGTTGAACAAAGAAAAAAGTGATCTGATGGTGTTGGTTATGTTATGACAATCATCATTTGAACTTGATCACTGAACTCATTAAAATCCTTCTTTCTGACATCGATTTATGTTGTTGGTTAGTGAATCTGCATAAATGCCCAGAATTTCTGATATAATATAAAGGATTTCTTAAAAGTTGTTTTAAAAAAAAAAAAAAAACACAGACGTCTAGTTTCAGTCTATGCATCTCAACAATGGTGACGAGCAGAATATTCAATTAGGAAAAGTAAATTGCATAGACAATTCAGATCATAATTTATTCATACCGCAATGCATGATGGGAGCCTTTAATGAGTTGTGATTGGTGGCAGCCACTGCAACATGCTTTATTATTGTCACCATTGTTGAGATTCACAGGCTGATTATTGATGTCTGTGTTTTAAATGAATTTATCTGAATGTGTTTTGATCAGAACAATGTTTATTAAATATTTTGAATTATAAGTAAAGTACTGATAATCATATGCTGTAGAATCACAGAGCTGCTGCTAACAAGTTAAACCAAACTATCTCAATAAGTTTCCTTTTTCAGATCACAGCATGATTATGTCAAACCATAACCAACACTATAAGATAACATTTTACTTTGTTCATTTAACTGTTATAAATGAATAAAAGCAGACAAACAACAGTAAATATTAAAGTAAACATATAATGGTCAAGAGCCCAACTAAAGCAAACACCCATCACCTTAATGGTAACTTCTTCTTCAGTGATTCTGCTTGTTAACATCAGGTGTCTTCAATAATGCTCAATCATCACTAAATTAATCACTTAATTATCTCCTCAGCTCTAAATGCCGCTTCATCTGAAAGCAGGTGATGGTGATTTACTACTAATCAAGGAACCGGCTTTACTGACGAGATGCGCATAACAATATCGCGATTTAAATCGCTCAGCCCTACCTTGCGGCTCAGCTCTTTCTTCACCACGACAGACCGGTACATCGACCGCATTACTGCAGAAGCTGCATCGATCGTTCTGTCAATCTCCCGTTCCATCCTTCACTCTCAGAAAAAAAGGTACAAAAGCTGTCACTGGGGCTGTACCTTTTCAAAAGGTACATTTTTGTACCTAAAGGGTGAATATTGGTACCTTAATGGTACATATTAGTACCTAAAAGGGACAAATTAGTACCTAAAAGGAACAAAAGTGTACCTTTTGAAAAGGTACAGCCCCAGTGACAGCTTTTGTACCTTTTTTTCTGAGAGTGTTCCCTCACTCGTGAACAAGACCCCAAGATACTTAAACTCCTCCACTTGAGGCAGGAACTCTCCACCAACCTGAAGTGGGCAAGCCACCCTTTTCCGACTGAGGACCATG